>JAFFSR010000097.1:600000-1012500 GCA_017163975.1 Anastatus disparis | reverse complement strand
TATACAATTTCTTATATATATATATATATATATATCGGTCTTATATACAAAGTGTATTCAACTCTCACCACTTGCGGGAGTTGGACACAAATTTCAACGCGTCAAAAACGTTGAGCTAAAAAATTAGCTAAAAATTAGGCTTAAAATATAGCTGTTTTGACTTGCCCTACTGCAAAATCTCACGTGAGATCTCACGTGAGACCTCACGTATGGACTTAGAAAAAATTCGGCATAAAAATTTTCAATGCAAAATTTTCCTCGAAATTCAATTATAATATTGCATTTAAATATTTTATTGAGAAGAAATATGCTCTACAATGCATACAAATGACTGTAAAAGTAAAAGTTTATATTATTTTGACATTTTTACACGTTTTTAAGTTACATGAGATTTTGCAGTAGGGCGTTGAAATTTGTGTCCAACTCCCGCAAGTGGTGAGAGTTGAGTACACTTTGTATATAAGACCGATCCATCTTACCGTTACTAAAAAATGCGCGCGTTTTTTCTAGCGACCCCAGGGACATAATTACTTAGATTTAGTGTATGTATAGGTTAATCAATTTACAGCGAAGGTAGCGAAGGACAATATAAATAAACTCGAGTATATCTGAAAGCTACTCTAATAATGTTTAGCTAAAAAAATTGTTAAAAATATAGCTAAAAACAGCTAAAAATACAGCTGAAATTACAGTTATATTTTCAGCTGTTCTCGGTCAAAAAAAAACATCTATAAAAACAGCTAAAAATCAGCTGTTCTCGGTAAAAAAAAAACATCTATAAAAACAGCTAAAAATATGAGTAAAATACAGCTATATTCATTTATATTATAGCAATATACATGTTTTTTCAGCTAAATATCTATGAGTAATAACCAAATTATCAATTAAAAATTTAGTTATATTTTCAACTATCAAGAATATCTAAAAAACCATTTATTTTCAGCTATAAAGTATAGTTAAATATCTAGCTATTAATATATTGTAATAAATACACTAAAAATTTAAGTATTTTTTTTTAACTATAATAATAGCTATAAAATATAGTTGGTAAGGCAGCTATTAATATTTTCGGTAGATAACGAAATTATTAACTATAAAATTAAGTACATTTTTAACTATAAAAAAGAGCTAAAAAACACATCGATATAGCTGTAAAAACAGATCGATATAGCTATATATTTAACTATTTTTTTAGCTATATTTTACAGCTAACCTTTTTTGATCGGGTTAAAATAAAAATGCACCTAAAAATATCTGATAGTAAGAATGATTACTTTCCACAAAATATTGGTAGAGCAATGCACCGCTAGACATTTATATCCACATGCTTTATCTTTGATTTCCTAAATTATAATTTTATATTCTCAAAATACATATAATCATATTATTTCAATTGCTACTAAAATCATATTAATTTTTAAATCTTGTATTCCGAAAGCCCAGTATGCTTTTTAAAAAATGATAAGTATCAAGATAATTTTTTGTGTGTGGTTTCGTTACACAAAGACGCTCAAATTATTTATTTATGAAATTTTTGTCAAACAGTAGCTCTGACTCTCAGCAGTCATTAAATATGTCGGATTCGTGAGTGCTAAAAATCGACAAGCATCAAATTGCTTTTGGTTAAATTTCAAGATAAATTAGTGACAAGTGCAGAAGAATACTTGTCCTACAAATTCAATGGTATCTACGACGAGTCCCCCACCCCAAACATCACTGCAAATTTATGTGTGTTAATTCACACACTGATAGTGTGTAATTTTACACGTTTTAGTGTATAAATTCTATTATGTGTGTAAAAAACGCACTTATGTGCGTAAAAGTATCAGTATACACATTTTATGTGTCATTTTACACATATGATCTAGTTAATGTGGAAATTTACACATATAAATGCGTAAATCTACATATCTATGTGTCTAAAATTTATATTTGTACATTAAGACATATATTGTGCTTTATTTTTATTTTAAATTAAAGTTTCTCTAAAAGTATATATTTTAATATTAAATTGTATGAAGAACTACAATATTTATTATTTCAAATTTTATGTAGTCTTTTATCAAGAGGCGCGGTAGCGCCTCGACGGCGAGTTGAGGTATATATACGAAAACGTCGAGGCGCTCCTCTTATACTTTGAATTAGAGAGTTGAAAATTTTAAAATAGATGTTATCAAAATGAAGTCATATTTTTTATATATAAATACAAATGAAATGATAAAGATTTTTTTTATCTTTAATTTAAAAAAAGTTTCATTACAATTCGTTCTCTCAATCACGAGAAAACGTAATTTTAAATTTTAAAGCACCATATTCGCGTTATGAAAATTCATCTACGTCGTTTCCAGCCAGCGAAAATTGTTCAACTGGAAGTGCGTCACACATTAGTATTGTAAGAGCGCTATGAGCCTATTTTTTGTCTGCTATATATATATAGTATAGCAAATCCGTGATTTCGTATATTATATGTCAACCATGCATTTTAGTTTATTTTTAGGTATATTATATTACCAACCGCAGAATAAAATATTTTTCAGCTCTTAAAAGTACAGAAATGAATTGAGTAATTATATCATAAAGTTTATACCTTTTATTTGATTTATCTATAGTTTTTGCTTAAGAAAGTTTTGAAATCAATCAAGCAATCGTCGAGTGCTTCTGTATTCAATTCGTTCTTTTTAATAATATAAAATTCATAAAATCTTCCTTTTAATAATATAAAAATCATAAAATCATTCCCTTTAATAATATAAATACTATTTTATCTTTATTATTATTTTTAAAAAAGTATATTTTAGGCGAGTTTAGGTATTGAATAGTATAGTATTCTTTAGAACATTTTTTCTAAATATTTTATTTTTTACTACATATATTATATATTTTTTTATTTTAGCTCTTTGAAAGTACTGAAATGAATTGAGTAATTATATCATAAAGTTTATACCTTTTACTTGATTTATCTATAGTTTTTGCTTAAGAAAGTTTTGAAATCAATCAAGCAATCGTCGAGTGCTTCTGTATTCAATTCATTCTTTTTAATAATATAAAATTCATGAAATATTTACAGTTTTGGCTAAAGAAAGTTTTGAAATCAATCAAGCAATCGTCGAGTGCTTCTGTATTCAATTCTTTCTTTTTAATAATATAAAATTCATAAAATGTTCAATTTACATTCTCTTTGATGGACGAATGTTTGGAAAAACTTTGCCAAATAATTTATGAAAAAGGGATAATTGAGATGAACATAGCGATGATAGTACACATTAAAATTAAAAACAAAATGATATACCAGATCAACTTTTTATTTCATTTATGAGTGAATATTAATACTTAAACATTGACGAACTATACTTGATCTTAGTGATATCTATTTTATTTTATTCGTGATGAGAGACTTAATAAAAATATCCGAAAAGTTGAAGTTCAACGTTTCGGAAATTTTGTATTTAATATGCTATGGTTGAAGATCAAAATTGTGTAATTTTATTTCTAAAAAATTGGCAGAAGGGCCATTAGCTTCTAACAACTTATATTTGAGAATTTGATACCATTAGCTTCAACATTATTTATGCCTTTTTAAAATTTAAGGGAAGATACCCATTTTAATAGTAATACTTTTTAATTAAAAAAAATTATGCATTCTCTATCTCATTACACTATTTTTTTATTTTCAAGTGCTGTAAAATATATTAAATTTTACTAAATATCTACATAATAACTTGCCAGGCCCGTGATTTATTAAGGTATATGATTTATACATAGCTGCTGACATTGCAGTTTTCTAAATTTTTTATCCATATTGAAAAATTTTCCAAAATTTCTTCATATTATGTTTTCTATTAGTAAAAATGGAAGGCGGTAATAAAGAGATATTTAAAACATTTTTGGATTAAGGATAAAAAATATGGAAAACTGTGATGTCGGTGTTTTTTTACAAAATTGAATAAAAATTAAATTAAATCTATAAAGACTATATTTAAGTGTTTGATTGTGATTCAACAAAATTCAAATTCAGTCATTCGATTATTACACTCCAGTTTAGCTTTTTCAAGATGATATTTTCAACCCTATACTTTGAATAAAATCATGAAATTAATAATTATTTTACATGATCAAACTTCACGATGATTACAGAATAATAAGCTTATTCTAAAAAAGAAATTACCTATTTTTCATCTATTACACAGGCCCACAAAATGAAAAAAAATGTCTGAACTTTTGACCGGACATACATATTCTTATGTATTTTTCGACGCTGAATCCGAATCTGTAATAAAAATATAGGGTTTTCCTACCTTTTCTCAGAGTTTTATTGAAAAAACCTCATTTTTTACGGTTTTTTTCGGTTTTTCGAGTCTAGAAAAAACAAATCATGAGATACAGTTAATTGGACTTCAAAATCGAATTCTACGGGAAAAAATACACGGGAAACCATACCTTCAAATTTTTTTAACGCGATTCTAGTCCTCTGTATGGGGCTGAAAAGATGAGGAAATCGGTAAAAGTCGAAATTTTGCCTAAAATGGATTTAAACAATATTAAAATTTAATCATGCGTCTTTTGAAGAGTCGATAAACATTGGAAATACTATCCTGGGGTTTTTCAGATTGCTGATCATGAATTTGAAGTCAGATTGTGTAAAAACTACTTCTAGAGGGCGGTGACAAGAACTGTATATGGTAAATTTATCGATTTTTTAAAAATTTTACGTCTGAAATACTAATTTTAGAGTCTTTCACAGCATTGACTGTAAATTCAAGATATTAACTTAGCCTATTGTGTACGTTAAACTTAACATTTTGTCTATGTGTGTGTCTCTCTCTCTCTCTCTCTCTTCCGATGTTTTTTTTAAATTGGCTTACGCTTACGTACACGTTTCTCTTCGAATGACCGATGTAGTGGATTTCTGACACGTTTTTGTCCTTTTTTCGCAGCTGTTTCTCTTTTTATCATCCAGCAGTAATCTGCTAACATGTTGATACCCCAGTTTCCTTGAAATCTACGTTCAAACTCCTTTAAATCTTGGTGAAATCGTTCACCATGCTCTTCACTAAAGTCTCCGTTATTTTCAGGAAACTGATCAACGTGTGAATCAAGAAAATGAAGTTTTAAGTTCATTAGACAACCCAATTTTTCAAAATTACGTACCATTCTTTTCACAATAGCTTTATAATTCGTGTCTTTGGCATTACCCAAAAATTTCGTCGATACCTCTTTAAAACTTAACCATGCTGCCTTTTCAACATCAGTCATGCTTTGTTCAAAGTTTTCGTCTCTAAATAAAGTTCGGATTTCAGGACCATCAAAAATACCTTCATTTAATTTAGCATCAGATTTATGGGGAAATACTTTGCTTATATATTGGAAGCATTGACCGTCCTTGTCCAAAGCTTTAACTAATTGCTTTATCAATCCAAGCTTTATATGCAGAGGCGGTATCAAAATTTTCGAAGGATTAACGAGTGGATCTTTTATAACATTCTGTTTTCCAGGTTCAAACGATTCTCTTGATGGCCAAATTTTCTTTTTATAGTGTTTTTCTCTATCTCTGCTATCAAACATGCATAAATAACATGGGTACTTCGTAAATCCAGATTGTTGTCCAAGTATCATAGATAAAATCTTTAAATCGCCACATATTTGCCATTTATGTTCTCTATATTTTATTTTCGTTAAAAGTAGTTCAAGATTGGAATACTCTTCTTTAAGTACTGTTGAATGTGCTAATGGTATAGGAGCATATTTATTTGTGATATTGAGGAGTACTGCTTTAAGGCTGCGCTTTGATGAATCAATGAATAGTCGCCAATTTTCAGGTTTGTATATGTTGGGTTTCAATTCATCAATAAGACCTTTCACATCCATGCAATAAACCATATTAGAATCATTCTTGAAATAATTTCTAAAGCGCTCTTCTCGATTACGATATGCACATACTTTAGTACCCTTTGTCAACATATTTCGTCTCTTAAACTCTGAAGCCATAAACTCTGATTGTTCCTTAGATAAACCACTCTTTCTAAATAAATCGTTCAGACTTTTTTGATCAAACTTTTCAACAGTTCGTTCTTCACCCTTAGGAATATACTCTTCATCACTATCCAGAGAATGTTCTTCAGGTGAACTTAGATCTTCTTCATTTAATGAGCTTCCGTCTGCGGCAATCAGATTTTCAGTTGTTTCATCTGTCGAGTTTTCATCTACATTTAGATTCCCTAAGCCTGTTGTAAAACTATCTCTCGAATCTTTATTTTCAAAAATATCTATAAAATTCTTGGATGGAAATTCTATACAAGAAGTATTAGGATATACTATTCCTTTTTTCTGTATCTTGTCTAAACCTTGTATCTTTGTTAAACAAAAATAGCAATCATTTTCATCTTTTGGTTCCTTCCACTTCGTAGGTATAGTAAATTTTAATTTGGACCTAGCCTGACTGGTGTTGTATCGATTCATCATGGCATAACATGAAGCACATATATAATGAGGAACCCAAATTTTATCCTGTTGAGAAATCTCAATATCAAAACATTTTTGATAGATAAAATTAATATTATCTGTGATTTTTCTTTTGTTTCGTTGTCCAATATATTCTGAACATACATAACAGAAATTATCTTGAGATCCATTACACGTATGGTTAAAACTGTTATTGGATGTACCAGCGCAGTTTAAAAAAGGTTGAAAATTTGAATTAGCCATATTGTTGAATTGAACCCCACACACTAGGAATCCTGTTCCGATCGCAGGTGAGTCCGCCGTCCTAGGGGTGATAACTCTCATACCTCCCCAGGCCTAAGTATGAGAGCTTTCCGACTTTGACGAGGACAATGTCAACTCGTCGTCGGACACACTACGGCATCATTCTCACATCCTAGTGCTCCCCTGCAGGACAGCGCGCCTTCGCTGGGTTCGTTACTGCAAAGTATTGAGTACACCGAATCATTCTACACATCCCATTTTCAGGGCAGTTGTCATCGTGACCAATACTTCGCAGCAGCAGGTTTTTTTTAGGTACCCTTATAGAGTACTGATATATATATATATATAGCTTTGGAAAAGAGATCATAAGTCCCATTCGTTTATAAACAATGCTTTAAGATCAATGACAGTGTACAACAGTGATTAACTGAACGGAGCTTTAAAATGAAACCGAATTCATTTCTAAACAACAGTACCCAGTTTTACTACAGAATAAGTATAAATAAAAAATTGACAGATCAAATTGTCTCTGACACAAACACACCAAATGAAGAAGATCTAAGTTCACCTGAAGAACATTCTCTGGATAGTGATGAAGAGTATATTCCTAAGGGTGAAGAACGAACTGTTGAAAAGTTTGATCAAAAAGTCTGAACGATTTATTTAGAAAGAGTGGTTTATCTAAGGAACAATCAGAGTTTATGGCTTCAGAGTTTAAGAGACGAAATATGTTGACAAAGGGTACTAAAGTATGTGCATATCGTAATCGAGAAGAGCGCTTTAGAAATTATTTCAAGAATGATTCTAATATGGTTTATTGCATGGACGTGAAAGGTCTTATTGATGAATTGAAACCCAACATATACAAACCTGAAAATTGGCGACTATTCATTGATTCATCAAAGCGCAGCCTTAAAGCAGTACTCCTCAATATCACAAATAAATATGCTCCTATACCATTAGCACATTCAATAGTACTTAAAGAAGAGTATTCCAATCTTGAACTACTTTTAACGAAAATAAAATATAGAGAACATAAATGGCAAATATGTGGCGATTTAAAGATTTTATCTATGATACTTGGACAACAATCTGGATTTACGAAGTACCCATGTTATTTATGCATGTTTGATAGCAGATATAGAGAAAAACACTATAAAAAGAAAATTTGGCCATCAAGAGAATCGTTTGAACCTGGAAAACAGAATGTTATAAAAGATCCACTCGTTAATCCTTCGAAAATTTTGATACCGCCTCTGCATATAAAGCTTGGATTGATAAAGCAATTAGTTAAAGCTTTGGACAAGGACGGTCAATGCTTCCAATATATAAGCAAAGTATTTCCCCATAAATCTGATGCTAAATTAAATGAAGGTATTTTTGATGGTCCTGAAATCCGAACTTTATTTAGAGACGGAAACTTTGAACAAAGCATGACTGATGTTGAAAAGGCAGCATGGTTAAGTTTTAAAGAGGTATCGACGAAATTTTTGGGTAATGCCAAAGACACGAATTATAAAGCTATTGTGAAAAGAATGGTACGTAATTTTGAAAAATTGGGTTGTCTAATGAACTTAAAACTTCATTTTCTTGATTCACACGTTGATCAGTTTCCTGAAAATAACGGAGACTTTAGTGAAGAGCATGGTGAACGATTTCACCAAGATTTAAAGGAGTTTGAACGTAGATTTCAAGGAAACTGGGGTATCAACATGTTAGCAGATTACTGCTGGATGATAAAAAGAGAAACAGCTGCGAAAAAGGACAAAAACGTGTCAGAAATCCACTACATCGGTCATTCGAAGAGAAACGTGTACGTAAGCGTAAGCCAATTTAAAAAAACATCGGAAGAGAGAGAGAGAGAGAGAGAGAGACAAACATAGACAAAATGTTAAGTTTAACGTACACAATAGGCTAAGTTAATATCTTGAATTTACAGTCAATGCTGTGAAAGACTCTAAAATTAGTATTTCAGACGTAAAATTTTTAAAAAATCGATAAATTTACCATATACAGTTCTTGTCACCGCCCTCTAGAAGTAGTTTTTACACAATCTGACTTCAAATTCATGATCAGCAATCTGAAAACCCCAGGATAGTATTTCCAATGTTTATCGACTCTTCAAAAGACGCATGATTAAATTTTAATATTGTTTAAATCCATTTTAGGCAAAATTTCGACTTTTACCGATTTCCTCATCTTTTCAGCCCCATACAGAGGACTAGAATCGCGTTAAAAAAATTTGAAGGTATGGTTTCCCGTGTATTTTTTCCCGTAGAATTCGATTTTGAAGTCCAATTAACCGTATCTCATGATTTGTTTTTTCTAGACTCGAAAAACCGCAAAAAAACCGTAAAAAATGAGGTTTTTTCAATAAAACTCTGAGAAAAGGTAGGAAAACCCTATATTTTTATTACAGATTCGGATTCAGCGTCGAAAAATACATGGGAATATGTATGTCCGGTCAAAAGTTCAGACATTTTTTTTCATTTTGTGGGCCTGTGTTATTAATCTTAAATTTATATGTTATGATAGATCATTATATAAAAGACTTAAAATTAGCTATTACCAAGTTCACTACAAGTTTAAATTCAGCTTGATTTAGCTAATTTTCAGCTATTTCAAAGCTTAAATATAGCTTAATTTTGTTATTTCCAAGCTAATTACAAACTTGAGTCCAGCTGAATTTAACGCTGTAATTTAGTTTCAAAGAAAAAGGACATATTTTTTACGACGACAGCGATGATATACTTTTAATAGTATAGAGAATATATAATATAAATAGATAAAAAATGCAGCTAAATTGCAGCTGGAATCAAACCAAAGTTTACCTAAAATTGCTTTAAATTAATATACATTTTAGCTAACGTTTTGCTAAATTTCAGATAGTTTCCATCTTAATTTTGTATGAATTGAGCTCATTTTAATATTAAATTTAGCTAACTTTTGATATAATGTAGCTAACTTTTATATAATTTTATTTGACTTCAGCCAACTTTAAGCTGACTTTCAGCTAACTTTTAGCTAACTTTTAGCTAACTTTCAGCTAAACTTTAGCTAATTTCCATTGGCTTTAACTGACTTCCGCCGTCTCTTTTTTTATCGCACGTGGAACTCCATAATATCCTTCTGTAACATATAATATTTAATATAATATTGAGTTTGAAGTAACATGGCCAATTTGCCCTGTTACACATTTTTTCAATTATTTTTAAATACACGAATTTACATATTTAAGAACTCAATCATTTAAATCAAATAAATAGAAAATTCAAAAAATTCTGTAATATTATTAAAATAATTAAATTATTTCATTTAACGGTAACTTTATTTCATGATAAAATCTTTAGTTTTGCCAATGTTACGAATTTTATTTAATTATTAAGAGACTTACATAATATTAAATTATAAAAAGGCGAGAAAGCGTCTGCGACGTTTCTCAAACCCCGGGCCTTTTGCATGACAGACAAGTGTTCAAACGTTGAGCCATTCCCACCGATGCATTTTCATTTCTTTTGTCGTTTCATATTCTATAAACTGCACTCTTGCATTTTTTCTATATTTACTATTATACGCCACTCGTAACACCAACATAATTGCGAGATTTCGTCATTGAAATAATAAATGAACCGAAAAAGTGTTTCTTGTAAATCGAAAAAATATTTCAATTAATCAAAAATTGATCAGTTGAATTATTTATTTCATTGAATCGAATATCAAATTCAGTTGTAATATGAGTAAATCTTTCGAAACCATTAAAATTGTAGTTATTGCATTAAAACTCGGAAATCAGAGATAGCACATCTCTCTAAATAGCACTTATTAATTTGTAGCAAAATCAATAAGCGCTATTTAGAGCAAAATTGAAAATAATGAGTATTTTTTCAAACTTAAAGTGTCATCTATTCAAGTAAAATCTACAAAATTTGCTATGAAAAAAAGACTATTTTTCTCTAAGTCTGAAACTCACAAAAAATATTGTTTTGCAACCAAGCTTTCACAAAAAGAAGAGAAAGAAGATGTACTTATCCATAAAATTGTCTTTTTAAAAGTATTTATAGTGTTACTATGAATACCTTTGAAACACTACAAGTACCTTTAAAAAAAAACAATTTTATGGATAAGTACATCTTTTTTCTCTTCTTTTTGTGAAAGCTTGATTGCAAAACAATATTTTTTGTGAGTTTCAGACTTAAAGAAAAATAGTCTTTTTTTCATAGCAAAATTTGTGGATTTTACATGAATAGATGACACTTCAAGTTTGAAAAAAATACTCATTATTTTCAATTTGTCTCCAATGACTATTCTAATAATTATTTTCAAAATAGTAAACTTTATTTCTTTCGTTATTACAAATCAATATGCGCTATTTAGAGAGATGTGCCATCCCCGATTTCCAAGGTTTAATCCAATAACAACAATTTGAATGGTTTCGCAAGATGTACTCATATACCAATAAAGAATTTGATTATTTCAATCACGGAAATTCAATTAATCTTAGTAAATAATCGTCCGATAGAAACAAATGGTATGCTAAAATGAATGAATATTTGATTGATGTAATGAAATACTCTATTAGATGCTCTGATGGTTTATAGATATTAAAATTACATGTAATTGATACAATGCAATATTTTTTTAGAACTACGAGTTCATTAATACAAAGAGGAACTGAAACAATATAATACTTGTTTGTCTTGTTTAAATATTTTTTTAAAGTTTTGAATAATTTCATAAATATAAAATAATAATCAACTTAATTAATTAAATATTTTGCAACATTAATGAAAATTTAATTGATAATTATATTAATTCGAATTAATTGAAGGAAAAATTTAATGGAATTAAAAAAATTTTAATTATTTCAATACTAACAATTAATTGTAATATATTAATAAAATATATAATTGTTTAAAAAAAAAAAACATTTAATAGGAAGAATTGAATAATTATTTTGTGTGAATAATCCACTTATTTGAATCAAATGTAAAAATAAATAGTCAGAACAAAATATTTATTTGCTTTGACTCAATTTTTACTTTTTTGCTAAATTAATAAATGAAATTATAGAAAAATTTAATTTAATCAATTTAATATTTATTTGTAGTAATTAGAAATCGTTTTACGAAATTGTTGCGTTTTATAGAATTTATAAAATATTGAATTAATATTTGCAATAATAGTCTTTATTCGAAATTAAGGTAAAGAAGATAGGTTGTGTAGTGAAACACGATTAAAAATAACTAAATTATCAAGTATAATATATAGATTAAATATAATATAAAAGCTAAAATATTTACTATCTATTTTATATTGGGAACTCACACACTTGCGATGACCTCTTGAGGAAAATGCGTGAAACTAATCTTTATCACACCATTACATTTAATAACATAGCAATTGGTGTTTTATTTTGATTTTTTATTTAAAAAATAAGTGAAACATAATTGAAAGAGTTCAAATCATGTGAACAAATTTTAACAGAGATTATTGTGCACTAATTTTAATGCTAGTTTTTATCGTTTCCCTAGAACAAATCGAGGTTATGTAAGCAAGCAGAATATATTTGACAACTCCGCAAAGACAGATTAGTATGAAGCGTGGTCAAGTAGACTTCTGCAATCAATAAGCTGTGAAGTTAACCTCATAGTTGAATGTATATTTCTTGCAACGTCATAAAATGTATATTTATAGAATGACAAGATTGTAATTAATTATGATACTGATGATTTACAAAGAAAATGACTTTACGTTCTATCTTCACTATAATTAATATAACTTAATGATTTTAATGCTTATATATAGACATATACATAGACAAACTTTATTTGGTCTTGGGGTGTATACACCCTGTCTGGCACGATAAGAAAATACAACGACGAATAACAATAATAATAATATTTCAAATTAATTAACAATGAAAAGCAAAAAATAATAGTGATAATAGTGTAGATTAACAAGTGAGTATAGTATGTTTGTAAAATTTTTAAATTCAAGTGTTTACAGGTAACTAATACAAGTTTTAATTCAAGTTGAAATTAAATGACTACAAACAGAAGTGTATTATGACAGAAATGTGTATAGCTAGTAAATCAGAAGGCGCTATGCCATTAATAGTGACCAGCTGACAGATCAGCCAGCACCCATCTCATGCTGCCACGATTCACACTCACTCAATAGAAGTTTTTCATACAAATAACGTTTGAAAGTGAGAAAATCTTCAGAAGTAAAAGACTCCAATAAAGAGAGTTCTTTGTTAAAGTAGTCAGCCGCAGAATAAACAAAAGAATGCTGCATAGCAGTAGTGCGAACATTAGGACGAATAAATAGTCTCGGTGGTAACCTAGCAGGGGAACGCACTGACGCATTAATGTGCTGCCTTACGAACCTAGTGGCTAGGTATGATGGGTTACCATGAGCAAGCACGTTCAATGCCAAGTAGATTTTCAAGTATAGGCGTCTATTTTGAACCGAAAGCCAACGATATTAGAGGCGAAAAGGCGTCGCTCTGTTACGGCTGCCTATATGGCCATGAACAAAACGAATGCAAGCATTAAAGGCTCTATGCAGACGCAAGTTTAGTGTTTGTGGAATATCATCATAAGTGACTGCTGCATAGTCAAAATGCAGAAAAATAAGGGACTCGACGAGCTGTTTCCTAGAATCCTGAGATAAAGCATGTTTATAAAATTTCAGCTACTGTAAAGTAGCATGTACCTTACGAATCGTCACATTGCTCATTCCCAGCTAAAGTGGAAGATATCCATATATTAAGATTTTTGACTACCGAAGAATAGGGAACAATAGTATTTCCAACCAGAATATTAGGAGCAAGATTATCCTTCAATCGAGAGATATATTGTTCACTACCAATGATTATGGCCTGTGTTTTTCCCACATTCAGCAACAGACCATTTTTATTTGCCCACTTAACCACAGAAGCAGTCTCATGATTAATAAGACTAACCTCATCTACCAGATTTACCGGTGGGAAGGACTTATAAATTTGAAGGTCATCTGCAAAGAGTATATGTTTTGATGAAGACAACACATCAGAGATGTCATTTATATAAACCAAGAACAATAGTGGCCCCAGTACACTACCTTGAAGAACACCAGCCGATACAAACGACCATTCAAAAGTATTGTTCAAGTTATCCATCACAGAATAAGATCCATCGGATAAGTAGGAGGCAAATCATTTGATGACAGTATCAGAGTAGTTCATAGATTGTAGCTTGACAAGCAGATTAACATGAGGAACTCTATCAAACGCCTTAGAGAAGTCCAAGAGAAGTAGCAAGGTAACCATACGACGATCGATAGCAATCCTACAATCATCCAACAAGTGTAATAGGGCTGTTTGAGTACTATGACCCATTCTAAACCGAGTCTAATGAGTGTCAAGCAAGAGATTCAACTCAAAATGAGCTGAGAACTGAGTATGGACCACCCTTTTCAAAACTTTCGAGATCTCGCATAGTTTGGCAATAGGACGAGTCTGAGTTGGACTGTCGATCTTAATCTGCTTAGACAATGGTAATAGGAATGCTCTTTTCCAAGCTGTCGGAAAATACCCATGAACAAGAGAGTCATGTATAATAGAGGTTAAACCATTAGCTATGGAATTGTCCACAAGCTTAAGCAATTCAGCAGTAATAGAATTAGGACCAACAGCTTTAGAGTTAGCTGAACGCAGAATATTTACTATAGTATTTGAACTAGTTAGAGTAAAATCAAAGACTGGAATATCTGATCTAAGAGGCTTGGTGAGAACACGGTCAATGTCAGCATTAGTCGGAGCAGGGCTAATAGATGAAACCAATGTGTTGTAACATTCCTTCCTTTATTTCTCTATTTTAACTTTAATTATTCATTTAATAATTATTTTATAATTTAGTTGACGTCGTCTAATGATTATAGAGTCGTTACAAGCTAGCGCGCCATGCCTAGCTTGTGCTGATGCTTTGTGTGTCTTTGTTGTTTTGCTAAAGTCGTTTAAAGCTAGGACACCTTGCCTAGCTATGGCAGACATTTTTATTGAAAAATTATTAGTAATTTTTTTAGAGTATTAAGTGAAAAGCCCGTTGTTGTTAAGAACCAAATGCCTTAACATTCAGGACTTAACACCGGGTTAATAGGATAAGGAATCTCTTTGCTTGGATAAGCTCTTTATTTAAAACATACAAAATTATCAGTAAGCGATTACAATAAGGCACGTTAACACGTGTCAAGTCTGCCTCGCTTAAGACAATGCGTTGGCCTATAGCCCGTTGCTGCCTTAAGCAAAGTATGACTATCCCGTGAGAGAGCTGATCCAAGAGTGACGAGAGTCACAAGCTCCTCGCACTCTTGCATCAGCTCTCTTCGATCTTTCTCCCACTCTTCTAACTTAGTAAAAGAGAGGAAGAGCCGCCGTGTATTCTCAGCGGTACTTACACATGCAAGCGCGTATACGTACATACGCGCGCTTGCATGTTCAACCACTTTGGTCTTTTTAGGTGTTTGCGCAAGCATCTTCCAGCATCGTACGGTTTCAGGGCTGTACATACTCGGGCGCTCACAGTGTAATGCTTTAAGAGCGCCGATGAAGAAAAATATTTAAGAGGAGACGGCAGAGTATTTGAAGCAAGTCCTAACTTGCGAAGTTCAGACCATTTATTTTTATCATTATTTTATACATATATATATATATATATATATATATATATATATATATATATATATATATATATATAATGAAAATATAATTGCAGAAATATAATTCAGTTTATACGCAAACGCATACGGGGTTGTAACCAACGTACCTTATTTTATTTCTCGGTCAGCAAGGCATTCCCTCTCAATGACACTGTAATTTCTCTCAGCAGTTGATAACGTTCGACTTGCAAATTCTAACACTCTTTCTTCATTGTTGACTATCTGTATCAATACTGCACCTAATCCAGTTTCACTGGCATCCGTTTGGATCACATAGTTTCCGTCGCGGTTTGGTCTTTGAAGCACAGGAGCAGTAGCTATCATTGCTTTTAAGCTCGTGAAAGCTTGTTGCTGCTCCTCTTGCCAATCATACGTCTGACCTTTCTTTGTCAGACGTGTTAGAGGCTCTGTTACCGTAGCAAAATCTTTCATAAATTTACGGTACCATGAAGCTATTCCTATAAATCGTCTAAGTTGTTTCAAATTTTTAGGTGCTGAATAGTTAGTAACCGGCTCAATCTTATCCGGGTCCGGTTTAACCCCATCTCTATTTACTAACACGCCTAAGTATTTGACTTATGGTTGACAAAATACACTTTTCTGTTTATTAATTGTCAAACCAGCCTCATTTATGCGCTTCAATTCGAGTTCTACATATTTCTTATGCTCTCCAAACGTCTCTGTGACGATTATTATGTCGTCAAGATACGAGAAGGCATAAGGATCGAGATCTTGTCCAATTACAGTATCAATTAATCGCTAAAAGGATGCGCCAGTGTAGGCTAGACCATAAGGCATCCTTATGAATTGAAATAGACCCAATCCTGGTACTGTAAATGCAAATACCGGTCTCGATTCCTTTTTCAGAGGTATCTGGTGGTAAGCGCTATACAGGTCCAGCGTAGATATATATTTAGCCTTTCTTAAATGACGTAAGATATCCTGCATATACGGTAAAGGATATGCATCAGGCTTAGATACTGCGTTGACCTTTCTATAATCTACGCAAAAGCGATAAGATCCATTGCTCTTACGCACCATTACCACTGGACTTGACCACCCTCTTGTTGATGGCTCTATTATGCCATGTTCAAGCATTTCTTTTACTTGCCAGTGCATTTCTTCCAATATTTTATCCGATACTGGGTAAAATTTTTGCTTAATAGGCCTTGCTGATCCTACATTTATTTCATGTTCCACGAGATTTGTTAACCCAACAGGTAGTTTCTTATTGCTGGTCAGGCTCTTTTCAATTAACTGATCGAGCTCCTGTCGCTCCTGATCAGTTATGTCAGCAATGCCTACATATGCCATTACTGACGTATTCATGAATATGCTAGCAACTTCTAATTCGATATAAGTGTTAGCATCCTTTATGTATAGCCTGTCAGTGTCAGGATCTAGAACTGTTCTGAACATACGTGTGAAGTTTACTCCAACGTAACAGTCTTCATCTAGATCTAACATAATGACGACCTTTACATCCTTAGTAATGCCAGTTACTGTAAATGGTAGCATAACATATCCAGCTAATGGCAATTTCCTGCCATCAGCTACTCGAGCCTGACCTGAACCAGCAGGAAGGAGTTGTCTGTTGAGTGTTGAGGCTATCTGTAAATCTACAGCACCCATTACTGTGCACGAGGCACCAGGATCATTTAAGGCCGTAAGTCGGAATTCACCGACTGTTACTTTCAACCACTAACGAGTTTCCTCTGTAACTTCCTTTGTTGGTCGTTGATTTTGCTCCTTCTGCGGTTCACCTGCTGACGCCGATTCACTTTGCTGCTCAACATCTATAGCCTGGATCGTGGGTTCTTCTCCTGACCCCTGCGTCGGCTCTCGGACCTTAGGTGGTCCGGGAGCAGTTGAGATCCCGCTTAACCGCTCCCTTTCTCGTTTCCCGAACACGTTGGGCAGTATCTTAGCGAATAACCAAGCATGCCGCATTTACTACACTTTAATGGTCCCAACTGTACGAAATTTCTCCGTTTGGGACTACCATTTCGTCCACAATTATTAAAACTCTTCTTTTTAGAGTTAGGGCTGCCAGGTTTCGAATCTTGTTCATTCGTCTGCCCTTTCTGCGTATTTACGGCTTGCTTATTCGTCTTCTGAGGATCAGCTTGCCTATTTGATTGCTGTTGAGGCAGATTCTTTTTGAACTCTTTAAACTTCTCATCTAAAAGTTCAGCAAAAGAGTTTACAAAGCCCGAAGGTATTGTACTCTCCAGCTTTGTATTGACCGATGCCACCTTTGGTTTGTTGACTTTTGCATCAGTTGGTGATTTATATGCCATCTCTGGCAGCAAACTTGCCTCCTGTGGTGGTGGTGGTCGATTGCTTCTCTCAAATTTAAGAGTCTGCTCTGTTTCTCGAGCTTGATTGAGAAGCTCCTCTATCGTCACCACCTCTGCTCGTTTAATCTGTCGCTGCAGGTCTGGCAACATATTACGGTGAAGCCAGTCTAATTGTCTACTAATACTTGGTATTGGTGACATCTTTCTCATGATGGCTACTAGACACGTAATGTAGTCTCTTACTGCCTCGTTTCTGCCCTGTGTTCTCTGATTGGCTTCAGAGACGAGGCTTTGTTGGTACCTTCTACTAGTACCATACCATCGTTTTGCCGAGGCGACAAATTGGGCCCAGGACTGCCATTTGTCCTTGTCATTGCGATGCCATGTCGCTGCGGTCCCTGTGAACAATTCTGATAGAGAAGAGAGATCTTCTTCTTCTGTCAGATTTGCCAGAGCTGGACAATCTTCTACTCTAACGAGAAAAACGTCTATGCTCTGGCTTTTGTCACCGGCGAATTTCACGTTCCATTTCCGGAATATATTGCCTACGTCTTTATTGGACCATCCAGTATTATTTTTTATTGTATTCTGGGTACTGGGTAGGTCAGACGGGTGTCCACGTCCCTCCTTCCGCTGATTGGTTGGTAGTGGGAACTGCCTACCCGGTGTAGAACTGTCTCTAGTTCTTCGTGGAGGAGGACTATTCACAGTTAACGGATTGTGTGTGTCGTTAACTGTAAACGTTTCGTCCGGGAAATGTAAGATTCTAGCAACCCGGCCATCGCTATTCTCGATGTGGGTGCTTGATGCTTTTTCTGGCATCTCGAGCCGATCCACTTTTCTGCTCATCTCTACAGACTTGTCTCTCATTTCAGCAATGCATGCCCTCATTTCTGATATGTATTGTGCGAACTTTAAGGGTATTTCAAACATCTTACCCATAGAATCCGATATGGAGATAGTATCCTTTGCTGCAGAAATTCGTGTTCCTGACGTGGTTACTGCGCTGGCCGAAGAAGATTGCACATATGCTATCTTCTCCTTGTTAACCGTGAAAGGTTGCGTATGCTCTGTGGTCTCATTGTTGACCATAGGAGATTGCTGTTGGTCTTCCTTTCGAGTGACATTCGCCCCTTTGATCGTGACCATTGTCTTTTGCAAGTTTTCTTTGACCACCTGGTTCCCGCTTATCGCTTGGAGTGGATGTACTTCAGACTCATCATGTTCAGTCTGAAGTATCCTGGTTATCGTGTGATCACGATTCTCCGCCTTTCTATGCATCGCCTCCCTCGTATTAACGTCTGGAGTGAAATCTTCCGGATCATAATTACCGGAAAACTACTTCAATATCCGGTCAGCGCGACGCAATCTGCTGCCATTACCAAGCAGTTCTAAATTTTTGATTGCGTCAGTCAATTCTGCTTCATTGATTTACCACAACCACGTCTCTATCACCTCCATAGTGGTATCAGACATTTTGTTTCGTTAGGTGTTGAGACTGCCTACTCGCTTTTGCCGTAAAATAATATTTATATATAATTTAACCAGTCTCAACTACCTTGTGTGTGTGCAAGTTTTAGTTTATAAAACTGCTCTTACTTTATTACTCTTACGGAGCTTCAAACAAACTCAGAATGCTACTTATATCTTATTTGATGCAAGATATAAGTGCTGTGAGCAAAACACAAGATTTTCAGTTCGGTTTTAATAAAATATTTTAATATACATGTATGAATATTTATATTCTAAGACGATTTGTCTCAACTATTTTTAACAGGGATATTTGCTTTACTCTCTGTATTTACAATTATATTTCCAACACCAACTTTTTATTTTAATAATTTCTACTATGAAACAATCCAATTTCCTTATCAACTGCTCCGATTTGCCACTAGTTTGCGAGACAACCGCTATTTGTTATCTTTAATGGAGTACAAATTCACTTGCTGATCCGTTGACCGAGCAATTATAAGTCTGGTAGCCAATTCGGCAATCGCTCCCAATCAAAACTCTAAATTGGCCAGGTTGGATTACAAGACTAACCAATTGCTGAAATTCCTTGCACAAAATAATCATCAATCGAAGGAACCTCAGCTATTGTGTCAACACAAGTGTATATCTATATATATATAGTCGTAAGACAAGACTCAACCGACCCCCCCCCCCTCAGCCGCCCCTCAAATGTCTGTCGGCATAGCCCCCCCTCAAATTACGTTGTAATTCCTCTTATAAATGGCTATTCCAAAATTAACGTAACTTAGGCCCCCCTCAGCCCCCCCTCAATTTTTGTAGCCCCCCACAGCCCCCCTCAATCCCCCCCCCCCTGCAAGTTACGTTGTAATTCCTCTTATAAATGGCTATTCCGAAATTAACGTAACTAAGGCCCCCCTCAGCCCCCTCTCGCCCCCCCTCAATTTTTGTAGCCCCCTATCAGCCCCCCCGAATGTCTGTCGGTATAGCCCCCCCTCAAATTACGTTGTAATTTCTCTTATAAATATCTATTCCAAAATTAACGTAACTTAGGCCTCCCCCTCAGCCCCCTCACCCTTCTTAATTTTTGTAGCCCCCTCAGCCTTCCCTCAATTTGCTCCCCACTCTCCCATACTTTTTATAGCCCCCCCTCATTATGCCCTCCTCCCCACTATGATATTATGATTAAGTAATTAGTAATAAAAAAATATTCTTATTATTAATAATATTCTTTTATTATAATAGCAATTATAAGTAATTTAATATTATTATAATTAGTAATATTTTATTATTATGATTGTAACTGTAACTATTTAATATTATAAAGTTTTTTCGTATTCTAATATTGAATTTCAAAAATGAAAAAAAAAAATTATTATTATTAATATTCTATTAATATGATTGCAAACATAATTACTTGATAATACAAAGCTTCCTCTCTGCATTTTCTTTATTCAGATAAATATATAATATTTTTATTTCTATTCTGATATTTTTATTTCTATATATTGTATCTTTATTTTTGTTATTGAAAAAATTTATTAATTACAATAGTAAACTATGAATTACAAAATGAATTTAGCTTAATATCCGTAGGTACTTTATTAACAATTGTATTTAAATAAAACATGTTTTTTTTTAAATTAGAAATAAGATATTTACATATTTGTCTTAACAAAAGATTTTTGGGCTTGAGACCAGCATAAAAATATATGGCGGCATGAAAAGCTTATAAAAAGCATTGTTTGTTGTCGCTAAAAGAAGCTTACAAATTCATCTTCATTTTCGCTAAAAGAAGCTTACAAATTCATCTTTATTGTCGCTAAAAAAAGATTACAAACTTACTATTGTCGCTGAAGCGATTGTTTGTTGTAGCTAGAAAAACTTCACACAAACATATAAATTTATTGTTTATTGTCGCTAAACAAAGCTTACAAATTTATTTTTTATAATCACTAAAAGAAACTTATAAATTTATATCTCATTGTCGTTGAAAAAAGCGTACAAATTTATTGTTTACTGTCGCTAAAAAAGATTACAAATTCATTTATTATTGTTGCTGAAGCGTACAGATTTATTGTTTATTATCACCAAAAAAAATTTAATATAAGCATACAAATTTATTGTTTGTTGTCGCTAGAAGAAGCTAACAAATTCATTTTTATTGTCGCTAGTAAAGCTTACAAATTTATTATTGTCGCTGAAGCGATTGTTTGTTGTCGCTAAATAAATTTTATACAAGTATATAAATTTATTGTTTATTGTCGCTAAAAAAAGCTTACAAATTTATTTTTTATAATAATTAAAAAAAACTTATAAATTTATATCTCATTGCCGTTGAAAAAAGCGTACAAATTTATTGTTTACTGTCGTTAAAAAAGATTACAAATTCATTTATTATTGTCGCAGAAGCGATTATTTGTTGTCGCTAAAAAAATTTCAAACAAGCATATAAATTTATCGTTTAATGTCGCTAAAAAAAGCTTACAAATTTATTTGTCATAATCGCTAAAAGAAACTTACAAATTTATATCTCATTGTTGTTGAAAAAAGCGTATAAATTTATTGTTTATTGTCGCTAAAAAAGATTACAAATTCATTTATTATTGTCGCTAAAGTGTACAGATTTATTGTTTGTTGTCACCAAAAAAATTTCATACAAGCATACAAATTTATTGTTTGTTATCGCTAAAAAAAGCTTACAAATTCATCTTTATTGTCGCTAAAAAAGCTTACAAATTTATTACTGTCGCTGAAGCGATTGTTTGTTGTCAATAAAAAAACTTTATACAAACATATAAATTTATTGTTCATTGTCGTTAAAAAAAGCTCACAAATTTATTTTTTATAATCACTAAATGAAACTTATAAATTTATATCTCATTTTCGTTGAAAAAAGCGTACAAATTTATTGTTTACTGTCGTTAAAAAAGATTACAAATTCATTTATTATTGTCGCTGAAGCGTACAGATCTATTGTTTGTTGTTACTAAAAAAACCTCATATAAGCATACAAATTTATTGTTTGTTGTCGCTAAAAGTAGCTTACAAATTTATTTTTCATAATCGCTAAAACAAACTTATAAATTGATATCTTATTGTTGTTGAAAAAAGCGTAAAAATTTATTGTTTACTGTAGCTAAAAAAGATTATAAATTCATTTATTTTTGTTGTTGAAGCGTACAGATCTATTGTTTGTTGTCACTAAAAAAATTTAATATAAGCATACAAATTTATTAGTTGTCGTTAAAAGAAGCTTACAAATTTATTTTTATTGTCGCTAAAAAAAGCATACAAACTTATTGTTTATCGTCGCTAAAAAAAGATTATAAAAGCGTACAAATTAATTATTTGTTGTCGCTAAAAGAAGCTTACAAAATCATTTTTATTGTTGATAAAAAAAGGTTACATATTTATTCTTCATAATTGCTAAAAAAACTTATAAATTTATATTTTATTGTCGCTGAAAAAAGCGTACAAATTTATTGTCTAGTGTCGTTAAAAAATATGTATATCTGTTTTTACTATTTTTAAAAATAATTTACAAATTTATTTTTATTGTCGTTGAAAAAAGCATACAGATTTATATTATTTTAAAAATTTTAGTATTTTTTTTTTATTTTTGCTAATATTAATTTTATAAACTACTTTTAAACTATCGCTGAAAAAAATTTATAAATTCATAAAAATAAAATATATTGTCATTAACAAAATATGAAAAATTATTATTGTTATTACATGTAAATATTTTAATTTTTATTTTTTGAAACATTTTAAAGGTGTATATAAATAATTATCATTTTAAAAATATAATTCATAGATTATATTACTTATTATTAATAAATTTTTATAATAATTTTCATCATTTTTAATACCTTCTATGTCGAAATCGACATTATTTATTAAATATTGAAAAATTTCTTGTTATATCATTAGTTTTCCATTTATCAGGAATTTGAAATGATTCAATTCGACCTTCACCTATTTGTAATAATAAAGAATTAAATAATTTATTATTGCAGCGGATATTTTTATTTAATTTTTTAATTTTAAATAACGGCCATAAAAAAGAATATTTTAAACTATTTTGTACTATTATATCTTTAAATCTATTTTTTATAACAGGAAGTATTTGGCGAAAATCACCTCCTAAAATTATTAATTTATCACCAAATTGTAAATCATTACCATATAAATCTTGTAAAGTTTTATTAACAATTTCCAAAGCTTTTTTTGGTACCATTGAAGCTTCGTCCCATATAATAATATCTGCATCTCGTAATTTTTTTTTGTCAGTTTCTAATTTAAAGAATGTAATTTCTACATTATCTAAATCTAAAGGTAATGTAAAAGTTCTGTGACTTGTCATTCCTTTAGGTAATAAAATTGATGCAATTCCAGTCCATGCCATTGATAATACTTTTTTACATTTGTATAAAAAATGATAAATTAATGTTTTATACAAAAATGTTTTTCCAGTAATATCTGGTCCATCAATAAAATATAATTTAGAGGAATATTTTATTATGTCGTCAAAAATAAATTTTTGATCTTGATTTAATAATAAATACATTTCGTTAAACATATGTTTATTATATTCAATAATTTTTGAATTTTCTTCCTGATTTTCATGGATAATTTTTCTATTGGTTCTAGTAAACTAAAATTTTTACAAGACATTTCGTTGTTACATAAAAATTTACGTTTTTTATGTTTGTTTACATTTTTTATTTTATTTTTTTCTAATTTAAAATTAGTATTATATAAATTAATTATATCGTAATGACCATCATCATAATTTCTACTAAATAATAGTTTTAATTTCCATATACTTTCATTGTTACCAAAATAATGAATAATATTACAATTATTAAAACAAACTGTAATAAATACATTATAAATTTTACAGAAACTATTTCAGTATCTGTTCCATATTCTCGACATTTTGACATTAATTGTTTATAACAATCCGTGTTTTTAATTTCAATTTCATTATATATTCTTCCTATAATAAAAGATTCATAGCGATTCCAATTATCAATAATATTATTTACGATAATTTTTCTTGTTACATTATGATAATTTTGATTATTATATAAAAAAAAAGAAAAACAACGAAATAAACAATTTCCATCACTAATAGTTTCTATTTTTATACTATTTGACATGATATTTAAAATATATAAAAAATAATTATATATGCTTTTATTTAATCACATACCTATTGTTTTTCCTTCTTCAAAATTTTTCTTATTCTTCTTTTAGAAAATATGTATAATTTTGTTTCAAACTGCTTTTTGTGTAAATTCAGAAGAAAGATTGCATTCTATTTTAAAAAATATAAAAGAAATACATAGAAATAAATTAATAAAATTAATAATAATAAGTTATTTCATAACACAAAATATTTTTCAACAATATTTTTGTTAAAAAATATTTATAATGTATCGTAATCTTCATGTATTATACAAGCCTTTCATTAAAGCTCTGTTAATTTTACAGCGAAGTTAATACGTGTAATACTATGATAATGTTTTAATAAAAAATACAAGATTATTATAAAAAGTTTTTGTAAGATTATCCCATATGGAAATAATTTCTGTGAAAAACTATTAATAATTGTGTAAAAATGTGATAAAATATGAATAACTGTTAATAACAATAATTTTACTATTAATATTGATTTTATTAATGTCTCAATTGCGGTAGTTTATTACAATTATTAACAGTTATTAACAATATCTCACAAAAATTATTTTCATATGGGATAATGAAATATTTTCACAAGATTTTATTAAGGAGATGTAAAACGGACACTACACCTGTACTTATAGATATTAGCTCCCTTTCTATTTTATTGCTGAATTTCCAGAAAAGAAATGCATTAGCTTGTAGTATGTACCATGATGATTATTTTGATAAGTTTTCAAATAAATTCATTCATTAGCTTTTAAGATATTTGGATTCCTGTACAAAATTGAAAAATTTTAATAAATAATTTTGGAACCCAAAATTCTCAATAACTAATGAATGAATTCATTTAAAAATTTAACTGAATAATCGTCATGGTACATACTACAACTTAATGCATTTTTTTATTGAAAATTTTGCTATGAAATGTAAAGATAGTAAATATTTATGAGTACAGGTGTAGTGTCCATTTTACATCCCCTTAATAGCTTACTGTACAATTTTTAGACAATATTATAAAAACTTTAATGTGTCTTGTGTATAAATTTTTAGTAAAGTTTCATAAACTTTTGCGATAAAGTTATATATAACATTTTGATAAAAAATTTCGCGAAAATTTGCAAAACGAAGATAATCGTAAATCATATATTCTAAAATCTACTTAATTCTATCGTATATCGAATGATGATAATTCTAGAAAAGCTTGAAAACTCTTAATACGAAGCTGAGCAAAAATTAATTTCGTGTTGGACGTCTCAGACGTCGAGATATAAGATCCTGCTATACGCAGTTTATAGTATTTGATTACCCCGAGAGTAGAGTGGCGACGCTTCAAGCGTCTGCATGTTTATTGCTGTTTATGAACGAAATTTAAACTGTTAAAAATAATAGAATTTTGTTTCGAGTGAATCACTGAAATTTTTCTTTTAAATTTTATGCAATTGTATAATTAAATTATGGTAAAATTTATAATTTTTATGGAATCGTACAAAAAATAACGTAAAATTATTCATGTTTTTCCTAACAGTGTATAATCGAAAAAAATTAAAATATTTATTTCATTTAATTTATATAAAAGTACATCATGTAATATAATTGATATTTGAAATACAAAAGAATGCACATAATAGCTCCAATTCCCCAAAATTATTATGGCTTCTGAATTATTGTGAAAACACTGATTGAATATTGCCAACTGTAAAAATTGAACTTAATATTATAAATGTAATTAAAACAGTATCAATAAATGTTCATTACCTCTAATTCTATAGATTTTGATTTTAAAATTTGTAAATTATAGATTCCTGCAGCGTTTAAAAGCTTAGCATGATCACAAAGCATATATATGAAATACAATAACATTTTATTTATTATTAAAGCATGCATTTTGGTAATTTTCGAGAATAAAACATCTTTTCATTTTCTATATTTTGAAATGTCCATTTGTTGCATATTTTAAGAATAGAAAACTTTTTTTATTTAAATATTATTTTTAAAAAAGGTAAAATAAAGAGTCTGGCTATGAATTGTACGCTACTGTAAACAAAATTTATTTGTCACCTTGGTTGCTAAAAAATAACATAGTAAAAAGATAGCAAACAGATAAGGAGGTTGTTAAATATTCAAGAAAATTGTAATTATTTATGATATAATTTCCAGCAAAATTATAATGAATTGCCCGTTGGAATACCAATGCAAAATTAAAAAACCATAAACGCGTATAGTTAATAAATAGTATTTTATTCACACCTCAACAATAATGGCCACTTTATTAAATCGAAAAGCGAGCCGAAAGAAGAATATTTTTAACTTCTAAAATTTTGCGGGAAAAAAGTACTTTTCTCCCACTAAATTAAAGTCTTATAAAATTGAATAGATTGTTGAAATTTTTTTATAAAATATTTATTTTTTATTAATATTAAAATATTTATCGGCAACTTTCTAATCAAACGAATCGAAAACCACTGAGCATATAATTTAATTAAAACATATTGAAAATATTCAAACAATTCATAAGAAAAATAACTAATAAACCCCTTTTCATTATATTTTAAGATAATCAAGTTTTTAATAAGGTACAAATTGTAATATTGCATATCGAGTTGTGCTAGTATTCGTCAGTGTTTCGCGAATCGTGTTACTTTTCGTCCGAGTCTAACGTGTCGTGCTTTTTTTCGTTGGAGCTCCATGAGTCGTGCTACTTTTCGTTGAAACTTAGCGAACCGTGCTTTTTTTCGTCGGAGCTCCATGAACTGTGCTAGTTTTCGTTGAAACTCAGCGAACCGTGCTTTTTTTCGTTAAATTTTCACCATTCGTGCTACTCTTCGTCAAACCCTGTGAACCGTGCTTTTTTTCGTAAGGGAAACACGAACGGTGCTACTTTTCGTTAAAACTCTTTGAACTGTGCTTATTTTCGTAAAAGCCTGAGTCGTGCTTTTTTCGTACGGGACGTCGATATGTACTTCAAATAAAAAATTTATAACTTAGATGTATCATTTACATCATATGTTTAAGAAAAAAAATATAAAAATCACTAATATGTCTAAAAAAATGATTTTATTTAATCAATGATAATAGCAGTAAAATAAAACTTTTATTTATTTAAAAAGAATTATATTATTTAGAAGTTTAGTTTACTAAAATTAAAAAGAATGAATAATTATGAAATAAAATTACTATAATCATAAATATCATGAATTTTTGTACATTTATTCCAAACAACTTGCTCTAATACCTGTACTTATTTAATCGCTATTATAGAAGTCACGTATTCAAGAATACTACAGAAATCAAAAATCTCGACTCAGGATCTGAGACGCCCAGAGCAGAATTTAAAAAGCTCGATCGTGCGTTTATGCTATTACGATGATCCGTGAATTCCA
Organism: Anastatus disparis; assembly: GCA_017163975.1. NCBI lineage: Eukaryota > Metazoa > Arthropoda > Insecta > Hymenoptera > Eupelmidae > Anastatus > Anastatus disparis. Next base: position 984,755 of record JAFFSR010000097.1, on the reverse strand, counting down.
TATATACAAATTTCAAATAATATCAAGTTCAATTTCATTTTTATTTTTAATATTCTATTTTATATTCTATTTTTAATTTATTTCAAAAATATATAAGTTTGATTCATTGTAAACTTTTGAATATCGCGTTGAACCATCTTTTTTCTATTAATTCTAATTCTATAACTTCATATCTTATATTTTTATGTATCGATGTTTTCTATTGAACTTTTTTCACATTCACAAATATGAAATTTCAACTCATTATGTCCTACTCTCCTATTTACTTTGGAATGTGTGCATTCGGGGGGTTGGTGAGCGGAGCGAGCAGGGGGGAACCCCCCCAAGTATATATATATGTGTATATATATATATATATATATATATATATATATATATATAACACTATTAAGCAGTACTCAAACAATACTTTAAGGCTGATTCCATTTCAAATCGAACAGTCAGTATACACTCAAGTCACCAATTACTGCGCTAATGGAGTATGTTATTCTACCCTAAAAATAAGGGTATACGTATTTTTTTATTTTGCTGAAATATCAAAATTGCATCAGATATGCACTTTTGAAAATTGCATACAAAAACTAAATGTTAAAACTGAAAATGTTGAGAATAACTTTAGAGAGCTATCGTTTTACCAATTTCCAATGAATTTTTATAAACCTTTTTTTATTTTATTTCGTTTTGAGCCCTCTTCAACTCCGTGCAAGAAATTTAAGAAAAAACTAAAAAATGACTGAGATATATACATTTTACCAAAAAATGCACTTTTTATGCACATGCATTTTTCTCGAAAAGGCCATTTTTTTTTTTTGCTGAAATTTTTTTTGCTGATAGAGGACCAAAATACCTATCTAATAGTACTTGTTTGATCCCGGGTTTTTTGGTTTGGAGCGAGAAAAAAATTCACAAATTTTGTTGGTGAAAAATGCTTGTATATACGTTCGGAAGTCTTAAGCAGTCTGCATTCAAACACTGTCGTATGCTTGGCTCATCATTTGTTTACATTTGTATGCATGTATATAGCATCAATAGTGATATATATATATATATATATATATGTAAATTCGTAATATAAAAATAAATATTTAAACATGAAAAAAAAGAATTCTATTCGTGTATATCTATATTATGTATGTTTCGATGTACAAACAATAGGAGGCTAACTCGCGGACAAATACATCGCGTAACCAAAACAGCATATTAGAACTGTTATATAGAAGCTAGTTATTTTTACGGCTGCTTTGAAAGGTGCTTCTCGGGCTTGTGAAAAATTCAACAAAATTGTGAAATAACAATGTCCGAAATTTACTCTTCTAAAAGAATTTCATGTCCCGATTTTTTTCAAATGCATAAAAAGGTAGTTTATATGAGCAGTGATCCACGTTTTAGACCGTTGGAAGATTTAGCCATTAATTTGGCACAGCTTCATCCAGATTTAAATATATTGCCATCTACTAATGTATGTAAAAATTGCCATAAACGCATATCAAAAATGATTTTAAGTGATCTAGAGTCTATATCTGAAAATGAAATCACTGAACTTTTTAGCGGAAGAGATGATGATTTTATTCCGAAGACACCCGAACGAATAGAGGAATTAAACGAGAGTATTAATTCAGTTTTACCTGAATGCATCTCACCCCTGAAAAGAAAAACTGCAATACCTGAAAATTTTAGAGGAAATTACGTATCTAAAAAGAAACTAGCTCGCCACAGCGGCCCTTTGGGCCGCTGTGGCTGGCACCTTGGTCCTTTCAGAGCTTCGCTTCGCTCAGCTCTGAAATGCCCTCGGGCCTTGCATCGCTTCGCGATCGTCGCCTCGTAATAGTCTTATTTTGCTATAAAAATAAGTTTTTTATCATAAAAAAACATATTTTAAAGGGTAACATTTTTCGCGATGTCGAAAATATAAGGCACTTCCGTATAGCGGTCGTGCCTAAAAATCCTTAATTTCAGCTTTTTCTGCTACTGTTGGAAGTAAATTAGAAGATGCGTATGGCATTTCAGTTGAATCAATAGAATCGGACGAAAATTCCACTGAAAACTATTGGAATGAATTTTTAGAAAATTTTAAATTGGCTTTAGAAAAATGCTCTTCTATTTCGGAGAAAATAAAACTTCTAACTCTACTACCTTCAAAATTAAGCAAAATAAAAGTTTGCTCACTATTCCCGAATATAAGCGAGTATATGATAAATAAATCAAGAAATCTCGTGAAAAATAAAGGAGTTTATTCGGAGCCAGATTTATATACTGGTCATCCTATTGATGAAAGCACAAAAAATATCGTTATGGAATATTTTTTAAATGATGATTTTAATTGTAGTAGACAAAGTCCAAATAAATCTGATGTCGTAACTGTTAAAATTAATAACACAAAAACTAAAAAAGTCAAACGGTTTCTTACTCGAAGCTTAAAAGAAACATATAGTCAATTAAGAAAAGAAAATCCAAACTTACAAATAGGAAAATCGAAATTCTATAGTCTAAGACCAAGTTTCGTCTTAACTAGCCCTGTGTAGGAAACTTGTCTTTGTGTACATTGCGAAAATTTTGAACTGTTTCTTACAAGTTTGATTCGTTTTAGAGGCGATAAGAATTCCGAATTAGCTTCAATTCGTTCAGAAATAACTAACACAATGTTGTGTTCTGAACCATCTGATTCATGTTTCTTGCAAGAATGCAAAGATTGTCCCGGTGGTGCGGGTATCACATTAGAATTGTTAAAACTGAAACAAAATTGTGAAGATGAAATTACGTTTGCTTTGTGGGATAATGGTAATCTTATTAAACAAACAATAAGCTTAACAGTTTTTAAAGAAAAACTTTCAATCTGCGCATTGAAAGCAAGTACTCATATAAACATAAAAAATATTCAACGTGAAGCTATAAAAAAAAAAGAAGAAGGTAAAGCTGATCCTACTAAGTTAATCATCCACGTTGACTTTGCAGAAAATTGGTCTGTAATAAATAATAAAGCGGTTCAAGGAAATCATTGGGTAAATAACCAAATTTCTATTTTTACTGCAGTCTGTTACCAAGGAGAGATAACACAAAGTTTTGCGATAGTTAGTGACGACAAAAAGCATGATACTGCATATGCACTACTAGCAATAAATAAAATTATCGATCTTATGAAAAAGAATTATTTAGTTACTAAAGTCACTATCATATCAGATGGAGCTGCAAGCCAATTTAAAAATCGTTTTCAACTACATGAATTCAAACATTGGTTTTATGAAATAAAATGGTTATTTTCTGCGACTGGTCATGGGAAAGGAGCCGTTGATGGAATAGGTGGGCTTCTAAAGCATTATGCTACTTCACATAACTTGAAAAGAGTTCATGAAGAATCGATACAAAATGCTGACGATTTATAAATTGGGTTCAAAGTTACACCAATGCAATAAAAATCATTTTACTACCAATAAATGAGATTGAAAGATTTAGAAAAAAGAAAAATATTGAATGGAGTGGGGTTTCTAAATATAATGGAATTCAAAAAAGTCATATGTGGTTAAAAAAACTTAGGAAATTAAAATCACATATATTTATTGGCAGAACAGCTATACATGCACTAAATGAAGTGAAAAACAAGAAAAAAAAAGCCAAGCGTCGTGAGACTACATTTAAAACTAAAAAAAATAAGCGCAAAAATAAAAAACAATAATTATCTATAATTATTTTTTTGACGCATCCCAACAGTGAGAGGCAAGGGGTACTCACTCTAAAAAAGCACCCCGAAGGGAACAGAATCCTTCTACGTCCACGTCGTTGTTCCTGGATAATGCTAAACGAAGGATAATATTTAAATGTCGACTGCTTAAGACTTCCGAACGTATATACAAGCATTTTTCACCAACAAAATTTGTGAATTTTTTTCTCGCTCCAAACCAAAAAACCTGGGATCAAACAAGTACTATTAGATAGGTATTTTGGTCCTCTATCAGTAAAAAAAATTTCAGCAAAAAAAAAATGGCCTTTTCGAGAAAAATGCATGTGCATAAAAAGTGCATTTTTTGGTAAAATGCATATATCTCAGTCATTTTTTAGTTTTTTTTTTTAATTTCTTGCACGGAGTTGAAGAGGGCTCAAAACGAAATAAAATAAAAAAAGGTTTATCAAAATTCATTGGAAATTGGTAAAACGATAGCTCTCTAAAGTTATTCTCAACATTTTCAGTTTTAACATTTAGTTTTTGTATGCAATTTTCAAAAGTGCATATCTGATGCAATTTTGATATTTCAGCAAAATAAAAAAATACGTATACCCTTATTTTTAGGGTAGAATAACATACTCCATGAGCACAGTAATTGGCGACTTGAGTGTATACTGACTGTTCGATTTGAAATGGAATCAGCCTTAATATAATACTAAACGAATAACTTGTTAACACAATTATGGCTGTATTCACAGTAGCATGGAAGTTCGGCAATTCAAAATTCCACCTGTGATAAATTAATAACGGTAAAATTTGCTCCAGTATGCTGAATCGTGGTTCATGATTATTCCTGAATCAACCATACGATACAAAATAACAATTTGATATTTTTTTATTTATCAAGTATTTTATATACAATAGGAGTAAATACGTATAACAAGCCATATAGAGATACCGAGTAAACATTTCATTATCACACAGTAGCTTTTTTTGTGACCGTTTCATTAATTATAAAAATACTTAATATCAACCGAAGATCGTTCTAGCAAATGTAATATGCATGCGAAAAGAGCTTGCATAAATTATTCACACTCATGGAAAATCCTGTGGTTTTAAATCCGATTGCTACAACTAAGCGTTTAAAAGATGTATCCTCGATATACTTATATTTTATACAAGTTTTTAGAAATAGCCCTAGCGTCAATCGCATTAGACGTGCATGTATGATACGATATAACCTATCTATTTACACGTGTTTTCTTGACTCGGTATAATATTATATACATAGTATGATACGACATAACCAAGCTATTTACACGTGCATTCATGATTCGGTATACGATTATACATAACCTGGTATACGCGAATCAATAGCTAGGTATAAGCTTACAGTAGTATCCTCGGTATGCATATACGTATAAATAACCAAGCTATTAATACGCGCACTCACACCTCGGCATAGTAATCTCAGTACGCATACACGCGCAAATAACCAAGCTGTTTACATGCGCATACTCACCGCAGTATGAACAGCTCGGTACACTAGCATATTAACCACGCTAAATACAAACCGCGGTATAAACAGCTTGATATACTTGTATATTAACCGCGCTAAATATACACCGCCATACAAACATTTCGTTATACTAGTATATTAACCGCGCTAAATATACACCGCCGTATAAACAGCTCGTTATACTAGTATATTAACCGTGCTAAATATACACCGCGTTATAAACAGCTTGGTATACTAGCATATTAACCATGCCGAATATATACCACGGTATAAATAGCTTGGTATACTAGCATATTAACCGCGCTGAATATACACTGCGGTATAAACAGCTCGGTACAATAGTATGCCGTGCTATTTACCCGCGTATACATGCTTCGCTATACGAGCATACGTGTATAAAAATAGCTCGGTATACTAGCATATTAACCACGCTAAATATACACCACGGTATAAACAGCTCGGTACAATAGCATGCCGTGCAATTTACCCGCGTATACATGCCTCGCTATACGAGCATAGACAACGAGGCATACGTGTATAAATATAGCTCGGTATACTAGCATATTAACCGCGCTAAATATACACCTCGGTATAAACAGCTCGGTACAATAATATGCCGCGCTATTTACCCGCGTATACATGCCTCGCTATACGAGCATAGACAACGAGGTATACGTGTATAAAAACAGCTCGGTACAATAGTATGCCGCGCTATTTAGCCGCGTTTACATGCCTCGCTATACGAGCATAGACGACGAGGTATACGTGTATAAAAATAGCTCGGTATACACGTATATACACCTAGGTTAACACATATGAACGCACGTATATTACGTGTGTCACGTTGATAATTTTATACTCGTCTCAAAGTTCGTCTGCATGTGTTCCTGGATGCATCATGTATGTTCTCATATCAATGCGTGCAATCAAACTTTAATATTTATTTAAATTAAGAAAAGGAGTTAAGATACGTTTTATTTTTTTTCCTCTGTGATAATTTATTTAGTTCCTCTGTGATAGTTTATTGTAAGAAATTGATTAGTTTTCATTTGTTTCTTAGAGGTTATGATATTGATATACACTAGTTAAATTATGTTGTAAATATACTGTATAAAGCATTATATTTCTGATTTTTTTGTCAAATAATTGATAAAATTTTTGCAATTTTCAATAAATTATACTTTTATTTGAAAATATAAAATATTGAACTAATTTACTTTTAATATAGCATTAAAATGATGAAATAATTAATTGGAAAAACAAATGGATATTTTAATTGATAATTTATTTTGTTAAAACAGTAAATTAATTTTATTGAATCAATCTTCGCGACATTTAGTAAGTCAAATATTTATTTGAAAATACAAAATATTATTTGATGCAGTTACCATATGCATATTGATGTAATGAAATAAGCAATTAGAAAAACAAATATGCATTTGAATAAATAAAAAATTTTTTTAAAACAATAAATTAATTTTATTCAACTAATATTTGTGATGTTTAGTAGAATCAAATATTTATTTTAAAAAATGAAAAATTTATTTGACTCAATTAAAATATTTGTATTAATGTAACAAAATATTTTATGTGTCGCCCGCACCTAAGGGATTTCATTGATTCAATTAAGCCTTACTTAATCCAAATAAATTTTTTTCTCAGTGTAGTATCATCTAATATCACCATTTGGTCAATTATTTGAAAAAAAAATCAGAAATATAATGCTTTCTACAGTATATATACAAAATAATTTAACTTGTGTATATCAATATCATAACCTCTAAGAAACAAATGAAAACTAATCAATTTCTTACAATAAACTATCACGAAGGAACTAAATAAATTATCACAGAGGAAAAAAAAATAAAACGTTTCTTAACTCCTTTTCTTAATTTAAATAAATATTAAGGTTTGATTGCACACATTCATATGAGAACATACATGATGCATCTAGGAACACATGCAGACGAACTTTGAGACGAGTATAAAATTATCAACGTGACACACGTAATATACGTGCGTTCATATGTGTTAACCTAGGTGTATATACGTGTATACCGAGCTATTTTTATACACGTATACCTCGTTGTCTATGCTCGTATAGCGAGGCATGTAAACCCGGCTAAATAGCGCGGCATACTATTGTACCGAGCTGTTTTTATACACGTATACCTCGTTGTCTATGCTCGTATAGCGAGGCATGTATACGCGGGTAAATAGCGCGGCATATTATTGTACCGAGCTGTTTATACCGAGGTGTATATTTAGCGCGGTTAATATGCTAGTATACCGAGCTATATTTATACACGTATGCCTCGTTGTCTATGCTCGTATAGCGAGGCATGTATACGCGGGTAAATTGCACGGCATACTATTGTACGGAGCTGTTTATACCGTGGTGTATATTTAGCGTGGTTAATATGCTAGTATACCGAGCTATTTTTATACACGTATGCTCGTATAGCGAGGCATGTATACGCGGGTAAATAGCGTGGCATACTATTGTACCGAGCTGTTTATACCGCAGTGTATATTCAGCGCGGTTAATATGCTAGTATACCGAGCTATTTATACCGTGGTATATATTCAGCATGGTTAATATGCTAGTATACCGAGCTGTTTATAACGCGGTGTATATTTAGCGCGGTTAATATACTAGTATAACGAGTTGTTTATACGGCGGTGTATATTTAGCGCGGTTAATATACTAGTATACCGAGCTGTTTATACCGCGGTGTGTATTTAGCGTGGTTGATATGCTAGTATATTAAGCTGTTTATACTGCGGTGTGTATTTAGCGTGGTTAATATGCTAGTGTACCGAGCTGTTCATACCGCGGTGAGTATGCGCATGTAAATAGCTTGGTTATTTGCGCGTGTATGCGTACTGAGATTACTATGCCGAGGTGTGAGTGCGCGTATTATTAGCTTGGTTATTTATACGTATATGCATACCGAGGATACTACTGTAAGCTTATACCTAGCTATTGATTCGCGTATACCAGGTTATATATAATCGTATACCGAATCATGAATGCACGTGTAAATAGCTTGGTTATGTCGTATCATACTATGTATATAATATTATACCGAGTCAAGAAAACACGTGTAAATAGATAGGTTATATTGTATCATACATGCACGTCTAATGCGATTGACGCTAGGGCTATTTCTGAGAACTTGTATAAAATATAAGTATATCGAGGACTGTATGAGTCAGCATAATGCCGCATACATACGTTTATATATACATATATATATATATATGAATGGTCCGTTTTATGTCAACTTGCACCTGTAGACCCGTATATTTTTTGGTTCATATATATGTATATACAAACATACATGGGACATTTCATGTCGGCTAGCACGTACTCATAATTACAGGTTTTCTATATATGTGGTACATTTTATGACAACGCGCACACACCCATCCAAGTACTCTTAGGTTTATATATATGGGCCATTTCATGTCTATTCGCATGCATGCACACAGACTTTAATTAACATGGCATTTTTCACGTCAATTGGAACGCACGCACATACAGGTTTAAATATATGTGATATTTCATGTTAATGGGCACGCACGCACACACAGGTTTATATATATATGGGACAGTCCATGTCGTTGCGCATGCATGCACACAAACGTTAATATCCATGGGATTTTTAATGTCAATTCAAACGCATACAAACACACAGGTTTATATATATTGGACATTTCATGTCAATTCGCATGCATGCACACACACGTTAATAAACATGGAATTTTCCATGTCAATTCGAACGCACGCACAGACACAGGTTTATACATATGGGACATTTCAAATCAATTCGCATGCATGCACACACGTTATTATACATAGGATTTTTCACGTCAATTATAACCCACACCCGTACAGGTTTATATATATGGGACATTTCATGACAACTCTAACACACCTATCCGAGTGCCCTTAGGTTTACATATATGTGACGTATCATGTCAACACGCACGCACCGGTTTTCATATATTTGACATTTCTTGTCAACTTGAACGCGCAAACACATCTAAACATGTACTTGAGATTTGTATTTTTATATATATGGGACCGTTTTGTTAATTCGCATGCACGCACACACATGGGCTTATGAATATATATATTCAGTACCGGGCAATAATTCTGAGCAGGTTATCAAATTTTTGCTCCGACTTTGAAAAAGCGTATCTTTTTCAATTTTAATCCTAGAAAAAATTTAAAAAAAGCATTTTAAATTATTCTTTAAATGCTTTCTTTTTAGCTTACTTACATCTTTTAACGATATTTAAAAAAAAACTAATCGCTTCGGCAATTTTGAAATGTTTTTCATTTTTGCATTTTTCTTCAATCAGCTGTAGTTTTTTAAATAATTGAGCTAGAAAAAATTTGAAAAAAGATTTGGAAAGGGCTCTGAAAATGCTATTTGCAGCGATTTTCACAAAAAATTTTTAATTATTTTTTGTCAAGTTTTAAACATATAAAGTTATCGATCTAATACTTTTGCAGTTGTAAAAACACTTGAATAGCAAGTAGAAAATAATCGCTGGTGCTAAACTTTTGCTTTCTATAATATAATTTTTGCAAAATAAATCTTTTTGTTGTTTCATACTTTATTATGTTTTATTATTAATAATGAATAGTTATAATTTCCTACTAAAATTAAATCACTACTTCACCAGTGATTATTTTCTACTTGCTACTCAAGTGTTTTTTACAACTGCAAAAGTATTAGATCGATAACTTTATATGCTTAAAACTTGAGAAAGAATAATAAAAAATTTTTGTAAAAATAACTGCAAATTGCATTTTTAGAGCCCTTTCCAAATCTTTCTTCAAATTTTTTCTAGTTCAATTATTTAAAAACTATAGCTGATTGACGAAAAATGCAAAAATAAAAAAAATTTCGAAATTGCCAAAGCGATTATTTTTTTTTTAAATATCGTTAAAAAAATGTAAGTAAGCTCAATAGAAAGAATTTCAAGAATACTTTAAATTGCTTTATTTAAATTTTTTCTAAGATCAAAATTGAAGAAGATACGCTTTTTTAAAGTCGGAGCAAAAATTTGAGAACCTGCTCAGAATTATTGCACGGTACTGTATATATATATATATATATATATATATATATATATATATATATACTTGTGAGCATATCTGTGTACACATATACATGACATATTTAATGTTAATTCACACGCGCGCACACACACACAGATTTATATATACGGGACGTTTCATGTCAATTAACATGCGCGCACACCCACATACACAAACAGGTATATATATATATAGGACGTTTTATGACAATTTGTCCCATGTATATTAATATTTATTAAGAAAGTTTTAAAATCAATCAAGCAATCGGCGAATACTTCTGTATTCAATTCATTCTTTTTAAAATAATATTAAATTCATAAAAATATCATTACACTATCTTTTAATTTTTGAATGTAATAAAATTTCTTCAAAGCTTTTGAATATTATGGCTGTTATTTTTTGTTTTAAGTCATTATTCAAACTGATGAATACTATTTTATTATGTTATTATTACTTTAAAAAAAGTATATTTCAGGCAAGTTTAGTTATTAAACAGTATAGTATTCTTTAGAACATTTTTTCTAAATATTCCTTTTTTTTTTACTACATACATCATATTTTTTTTTATTTCAGTTCTTGAGAGTACTTAAATGAATTGAGTAATTATTATTAAGTTCATACCCTTTATTAGATTTATCTATAGTTTTTGCTTAAGATAATTTTGAAATCAATCAAGCAATCGTCGAGTACTTCTGTTTTCAATTCATTCTTTTTAATAATATAAAATTCATGAAATATTTACAGTTTTGGCTAAAGAAAGTTTTAAAATCAATGAAGCAATCGTCGAGTACTTCTGTATTCAATTCTTACTTTTTAATAATATAAAATCCATAGAATGTTTAATTTATATTTTCTTTGATAGACGAATATTTGAAAAAACTTTGCCAGATAATTTTTGAAAAAAGGGATTATTGAGATGAAGATAGCGATGATAGTACACTGAAAAAAAAATAAGCAAATTCAACTCGGTTCCCATGCTAAAACAACATGGCTCCATATGCAAGTAGATTTCAGTAATATCATCAGAGGAACCATGCAATGTTATTTAAGCAACCATGCTAAAACAGCATGGTGCGCCAACCAAGTTGTTTTTAATAGAAGTAACATTTATGATTTATCGTAAATAAATCATGTTTAACAAAATTTTACTTAATAACCGTACATTTCTATTTAAACATTTGTTGTATATACACGTATCTATACTAAAATACGTTTCGCAAAAAAGTTTTGAAAAAATTTTGAGGTTATGTACAAAAATATACTAAAAAATTTTGACTTAAATTCAGAAAAATTTCGTTAAATCGGATGTTGTTTCACGAAATTATGTATCATATATAAACATTTTTGTGAAATAGTTTTTATTATTTATTATTTTCATGAAGATTCGTTGATTACTATACTTAATGCAACAGTAACGTATCTCCGTAGATTCAAAATAGTTATTATATTAAAATGACATAACAGACACTATGCTGTTTTAGCATGGCTCTACAATGTCATGTTTGCTTTTTTTTTCAGTGTACACATCAAAATTGAAAAAAAAATGATATATCAGATCAACTTATAATTTCATTTATGAGTGAATATTACTACTTAAACATTGATGAACTATACTTGATCTTAGTGATATCTATTTTGTTTTATCCCTGATGAAAGATTTACTTAATAATCAATTTCCGAAACAATTAACTTCAAAGTTTCGGAATAATTTTCTATTTAATATACTACCGTTGAAGACCAAAATTGTGCAATTTTATTTCTAAAAACTTGGCAGAAGAGCTATTAGCTTCTAACAACTTATATTTGAGAATTTGCTGCCATCAACTTCAAAATTATTTATGCCTTTTTAAAACTTTCAGGGAAGATACCCATTTTAATTGTAATACTTTTAATAAAATAAAATTATGCATTCTCTATCTCATCACACTATGTTTTTATTTTCAAGTGCTGTAAAATATATTTAATTTTACTAAATATCTACAAAAGAACTTGCCAGGCCCGTGGTTTAATATTTTATGGTGTAGTTAAAAATTGAAAGGTTTATATAGTAAAGATAAGTGAGAGAAAACTAAGAATTTTTTTTCGTATTACATCGCATGCATTACAAAAAATAATTTTCGAGGTCGAAATAGAATTTTGTTCATTGTATTAGGATGTATCTTTGTTCTCCATCGTTGAATATTAAATAAAATATTTTCTATCAATATAATACAGAAAAAAATCACACGCACCGTGATGTAAAAATATATTGTACAATATTTTGAGCGGAATGTTAATGTTCTTAATAATATTCTTTGAATATAGAAAACTACTATCCATCGGATGTAAATAATCATTGCAAGGTATATATATATATATATATATATATATATATATATATATATATATATATATGTAGATATATATATAAATGAAAATACAAAAATTAGTAGATCATGCTAACCATTACATAATAATAAATACGGATTGATTCTTAACGTTTGAGCTTTACTATATACGAGTTACTATTTATTCTCTTTTTATTTAAAAAAGTTAAAACATAGAAAATCGGAAAAGCATATTCTATAAGACTAAATTTTTTTACTCCTTTACATTGACAATATATTGTGACAGATAAAAATTGTACATGTACACAATTGGTTTATAGATTCATATTTTTACTTATTATTCAACACACTTGAATTAGCTATTAATTCAATCATAAAGCAGTACTCACATACATTGAACATTTCACCAACAAAATATTAAACTAGTCAAGTTTGACTTTGAGTCGCTAGGTGGCGTTTTTCTAATTTTTGTCATCCCTTACACAAATTTGGGAGACGCAGATATAAGAGGCCGGACTGTAGAAGCTCTTCGAAAAGCTATAAAACAATATGTGAAAAATACACCTGAAAAATACACGTGAAAAAAACACGTGAAAAATATGCGTGAAAAAACACGCAAATTTTACATGTAAAAAACACGTGTAAAAAATACGTGTATTTTACACGTGTTTTTTCAGTGCAACAAACACGTGTTTTTTTTTTAATAGGGGTCTTGTACTTCTCTGCGAATCTTAATTTTTCGAATTTTGCTTACCTTCTCTGTCTTTCTATGTCTCTGCTTATTTGTTTTGCTTGGTTCCACAAGTTTTTTTCGTTTTTCATTTTCCCGTTATAATATTCAATTGATCATCCTCTTTCCTCTAGATACTTCTTTCTCATTTTCTTCCATTTTTCAGTTAAATTTCTTTTTTTATTTAAAACTATATTGGAGCTCAATCTGTTCTTTACCTTTGCGCATTCTTTAAACAGTTCATTACCTTCAATATTCATCATTTTCTCTTCATACTTATTGCTCTTTTTCCTGTTTTCGTTGCCAGGCTATCTTTTCTTGTTTCTAACTGTAGTATGTAACTCGGTGTTGTGTTATTCAATTTTAAAGTCCATTTAATGTACTTATCCTGTATTCCTTCAATCTCCTTATATTTTTGCCGACTCTATAATTCTACTCCATACATAAGTATACTTTCTACAAGCACTTCGAATAAGTACATTATTTTTTCCCAACTTTATTTAAAAATTTTTTTGGCTAGACTCCAGATTTTTCCCAGCACTGCATTTGATTTTTTTTTTAAGTTTTTTATATGTGCAATGTCACCGTTATTTCTCTGTAAAATTTATCCTAAATAATTCAATTTTTTCAATTTCATTTTCCATTTCAGTTAATATTTATTTTTTTTACTTTTCTTCCTGCTATCCTTTCTCTAAGTATTTTAGATTTTTCGGTTTTTGATTCTAGTCCTCTTTTTGCAATGAATACACCAAATTTTCTTATAATTTCTTTTAAATTTTTCACGTTGTTTCTAATTACTACCACATCATCAGCATATGAGACAGATCATACTTTCTTTTTACCAATCACTATTTCTCCTGCTTGTGTTTTCTTCACCTTCTCTTCCAGATCACTGAACGATATATTAAACAGAGCCGTACTTAGAGGACAGCCTTGTCTTACTCCATTTCTTGTGTGTATTTTTTCGGAAACTTCGCTTTATGTTATCACTTTGATTGCCGTGCTGAATAAAGAATATAGCCGAATAAGTAGGTGAAAATGGCCTTAACTCGGATTTCTTTGGAACTTTGCTTATTCTTTTGTCTTGTCAAAAAACTAAGATCCTAAAAATTTTAGATTCCTTGGCTTGAAATTGGCTTCATAACCTCAAAAAACGTGTTTTTTTGTTTTTTCGCTACAATTACGTGAATTCCTAATGGTTTTCCAAAATTGAGGTAAAACGCATATATTTAGTGACTATATAGAACTTTACGAGCCTTTGTTGGAATTTAAAGGAAGAAGGTGTAGTCAGAAAGCACAAACAAGTAATTTTTATAAGTCTTTATTTTGTGCTCTCTCTTATGCTGTTAGACTTGAACTAACTAGATGGCCATGCACTTTGTGCTCTATGGACCTTATCCTAAATTATTATTTTGTTTATAGTATATGAGTGTGTGAGTATATATGAATGTTACAATCAGTTTCGTATATACAGTTCTTAGAGATTATAACTTAATATGTTTGTATTTTCTATGTAACTTTAGGAGTCTTTATACGTTACTTTTTCTAGTTAAAATAATATAAAGAATATTTATTAAAAGATTATATTAATTTTTGTACATATATCAATACTCCCACTCAAAAATTAATCCGTAACTATCAAACACAAGAGAGAACACTTTGTTTCTTTTATATATGTTGGGTGATACATAAGTGGTTCAACATTTGTTGCTAAGGATTGGGGAAAACCCAAATAAAAACCCAATCAAACCACTGTACTCGCAATTACAGATACAATAAAAATTTTAAGAAAAGAATATATATAAACGAATAAAAACAAATTTAAAATATTAATTCAATTTTAACTTATAAATTTGACATAGATGAATTAATTTTTTTTTTTTTAAATTCTCATAAAATTTGTTTATTTTATTCATATTCTTCCAATCCTATCTGCTTGCGGATGTACGTAAATTGTACTTTCGGTAATGGCTTTGTAAAGGCATCAGCTAGCTGCTTATCTGTGGAAATATATTTAAGCATTATTAATTTTTGTTCTACTTTTTCTCGTGTAAAATGATATTTTACATCAATATGTTTTGATCGTTTATGATCTGTTGGATTATTTGCAATGGCTATGCAACCATTATTATCTTCAAAAAGACTTATTGGTTCTTTAAAATTAATTTTAATACTTTGCAAAAGAAATCTCAACCAGCAAGCTTCTTTAGCTGCTTCATATAATGCCATATATTCGGCTTCTGTTGAGGAAGTTGCAACTGAATTTTGTCTTTTTGCATTCCAACAAATCGTATTACAATCAAACATTTTAAATATATAACCAGTTGTACTTTTTCGGTCAACTTCATTACCTGCCCAATCAGAGTCTACATAACCATTTAATAAATTTTGGTAATTTTCATTTCGTTTGTAAACTAAACGAAGTTTTAATGATCCTTTTATGTATCTCAAAACTTTCTTTAAATTTTGCCATAATTCTTTGTTATTTTTATTTTGATATCTACTAAGTAAATTTATAGCAAAGCAGAGATCAGGCCTTGTACATAACATAGCGTACATTAAACAGCCTATAACATTTCTGCATGGAGCATCATAATACTCGTCATCATTTAAAGCATTGAAATCTAATTTTGCAGGTAATGGAGTGTTTAAAATATTACAATTTATCATATTGTATTTATGTAAAATATTTTCTAAATAGACGTTTTGATCTAATGAAATCGTATCGTCTTTTCTTATTATATTTATTCCTAAGAATAATTTTATTTCATTCATATCTGTCATTGAAAACTGCTTTTTTAAATAAGTTTAAAAATTTTGCATTGTATTTTTATCATAAGTTACTATAAGAACATCATCTACATACAATAGCACATAAATATTTTTACAGATATGATTGTTATTTTGAAAATATAAATAATGATCTACTGAGGAGTTTTGAAAACTATGCTTTTTAAGTGTAATTTCAAAAAGTTCAAACCAGCATCTTGCTGATTGTTTAAGACCGTATAATGCCTTATTTAACTTACATACGTAACCTTCAGGAGCTGAAATTCCTTCTGGCACTCGCATGTATATCTCCTCTTTCAATAGACCATTTAAAAATGCAGTTTTCACGTCCATTTGATGAATCAATAAATTATATTGATTTGCAAGGGCAACAAGCATTCTAAATGTTGTTATTCGCGCAACTGGTGCAAAAGTTTCATTATAGTCTTGTAAATATTGTTGACTGAAACCTTTTGCAACAAGTCTTGCTTTATATTTACATGGAATTCCTTTTTCATCCATTTTAATATTAAAAACCCATTTGCAATCAACTATATTTTTATTGTTCGGACGTGGAAGCAATTCCCATGTTTTGTTTTGTATTAATGATTGAATTTCATTATTAATAGCTTGCTCCCACTTACTTTTATCATCACGATATTTTATCTCATTGTAAGACTTAGGAATGTCAATATTTGTCGATAGTGCATAAATATGATGATCATAATTTTCATCATAATTTATTTGAAATTTATTTTTTATTCTTGCACTTCGTCGCAATTCACCTTCATGAGAATCAATCTGAGCTTCAATCTTTTGATTAGAATTGTTTGCTTCAGTTTCTTGATTCTCGCTGATTTTATTTTCATCAGCTTTAAATCTTTTTATTTGAAGGTGATTGTCTTCAAAGTCATTTTTTGCGTGTACAAATGTTGGTCTCGAATCTTTAAAGTTTATTTCATCGAATACAACATCACGTGCTATAATAAATTTATTTGTTTGCACGTTTAATATTTTGTATCCATTTCTCTCATAGCCAACTAAAATTCCTTTAATAGATTTTTTATCAAATTTATTTTGTCTATTTTTGTCATAATAATAAACAGTGCTACCAAAAATTTTTAAACGATTTAATTTTGGTTTTTTATTATGCCAAAGTTCATATGGAGTTTTATTCTCTGCAATGGCTTTACTTGGGGTTATATTTACTAAATAAGTAGCCGTTAAAATAGCCTCTCCCCATAATTCTTTTTTAAGTTGAGCACCATGAATCATAGATCGTGATTTTTCTAACAGAGTTCTATTCATGCGCTCTGCTATAGAATTTTGTTGTGGCGTATAAGGAATAGTTAAATTATATTGGATACCTTTTTGTACACAAAATGCTTTGAATTCATTCGACAAATACTCATTCCCATTATCACAATTTAAATTTGCAATTTTTAAGTTAAAGTGAGTTTCACTTTTAGCTACAAAGTCTTGAAACATTTTAAATACTTCAGACTTATATGAAATGAGATAAACTACCGTATAATGTGTAAATTCATCGATAAATGTAACAAAATAATTTTTATCATCAATAGTCGAGGGCTTTATGGGACCGCATACATCAGAGTGTATGATAAATAAAGGTCTTGTTACATGACTTCTATCTCTTTCTTTTGAGAAAGGAAGACGTGCTTGTTTTCCGTAAATACAAGCTTCACACAAATCATTAGTGGGACTTATTGATTCAATTAAGTTATTATCATCGATTAAATTATTTTGTTTCATTTTGATAAATTTAGATTTTCCTATGTGGCCTAAACGTTCGTGCCATAATTTATATGCATTTAAAATAATTGTATTATTTGCATACGTTTTATTACACGTATTATCTTCAGTAAAAACTATGCATATTAAATTATTTATCGACTTACCAGTTAGAATGGTCTTACCACCTCTTTTTATAATTACACCTCCAGATTCACCAAAAATGACACTCATTCCGGCCTGCTGGATACGGCGCACAGACAAAAGATTTGTTGTTGCATCTGGTGCATATAGTACCCCGTCAAAAACGTTTAGCTAAAAAAATTAGCTAAAAATATAGCTAAAAATGCAGCTAAAAATACAGCTATAACTGTATTTTCAGCTGTATTTTTAGCTGTATTTTCAACTGTATTTTTAGCTAATTTTTTGAGCTAATCGTTTTTGATGAGGCGAACAATAGCTGATAATATAGCTATATTTTCAGCTATATTTTTAGCTTAAATTATTTTATAATTTCACGGAATAATAACTCGTTAGTTATTTTCCTGTAAAAGAAAGTTCCAAAAATGAGGTAAACCTCGTAGTGTCGGCTCTCCGAAGATCGAAGAGCTACATTTTGGCACAAAGTATCATGCTCTTTTATACCTATGGCCTCAAAATTTCTTAATGGAATCGTAAAATTTAGAGATCCGCCACCTAGCGACGTGAAGTGAACTTACCTGCCTTTAATTATTGATTAATGCTACGTCGCAAGGTGGCGTTTCTCTAAATTTTACGATTCCATCGACAAATTTTAAGGACACAGGTATAAAAGAGCAAGATACTTTGTGCCAAAACGCAGAAGCTCTTCGATCTTCGGAGAGCTGACACTAAGAGGTTCACCTCATTTTTGGAACTTTCTTTTACAGGAAAATAACTAACGAGTTATTATTCCGTGAAATTATAAAATAATTTAAGCTAAAAATACAGCTAAAAATATAACTGAAAATTTAGCTATATTATCAGCTATTGTTATCCTCGTCGAAAACGATTAGCTCAAAAAATTAGCTAAAAATACAGTTAAAAATACAGCTAAAAATACAGCTGAAAATACAGTTATATTTTCCGCTGTTACAAGAGACTCAAAATATTAACTGGATTTTTACCTAAAAAATAACTGGATTTTTACCTAAAAAATCCAGATTAATATAGCTATATTCCAGCTAAATATAGCTGTATTTTTAGCTGTATTTTTAGCTATATTTTTAGTTAATTTTTTTAGCTAAACGTTTTTGACGGGGTACATTCTCAAGAATGCCCGATACACCGAGATTTGTTTTGACTGCTATCGTTCCTATATGGGTGGCGTCGATTGTTTCTCCTCTCTTGGCTATTGATATTTTGATAGGTTTTTCCAAAGTTGATAAAGTTTTGAATATTTTATTTTCTTTGACTACGTGATCTGTGGCTCCTGAGTCTACTATGAAAATAATTTTTGTTGGATCATTATTATGAAATTCAGCTTCGTCCGCTGTCATAAATGCAAAACTACGATCATCATTTTGCGTTTGAATCGTATGCAGCGTCCGTTGTTGATTGTCAATAGTAGTGTTATTTTTTAAGAAATAACAATCTCTTCTCTCATGATTTTTTCTACCACAACGATCACAGTGTTTATTATTATTTTTATAAAACTTTTTATTTTTATAACTATTATTTTGTTTTCTTTTAAAATTTACTTTGAAATTTTTATGCTTTTTAATTTTCTTTTCATTACTTGATATAGTTTCTGTTTGCAATACTTTTACACTTGTTTCACTCTGTTCATTTTTTAATTTTATTTCATAATCTAGTAATTTTATTTTTACAAAGGCGAGAGTTAAATCTTTATCTGACCGAGTTTGAATAGCGGTAACAAGTGCATCATATGAATTCGGTAACGTTAATAAAAGTCTAGCAATTTTACTCATTTCACTTAACGTTGCTCCTGCTGCTTGTAATTCAACTACCATTTCATCGAAGTTGATTAGATGTTTTGATAAAGGTATTGTTTCTTTAAATTTAAGTGTTAAAAGCTTCTTTTCAATCGCCAATTGCGTTGCTAAACTTTTTCTATCATAAATCGCATCTAATTTTTCGATGACACTTTTTGCTGTATCTGCTTCTGTTGAAAAACTAAGCATTGAATCAGACAAATATTCAATAATAATACCCTTAGCAATTCTTTCGCATTTTTTCCAATTATCATCTGGTTTATCAGGAATATTTTCGTCTAAGACTTTAAGTGCATCTTCTTCTGCAATTAAAGCGCGAATACGATATTTCCATATGCTATATTTTTCACCATCAAAGGGCTTAATGTTTCTTTTTGTCTTTTTTGTATCTTCACTCATTTTTGCACTATATCTTAACACATATACTTATCACAAGCACTTATTATTATTATTTTTAAAATTAATTTTTTTAATTAAAAAAAGTTATTTATTATTTATATATTTTTATTATTTCGCACTACATACACCTTAGCTATGTGCTTGGGCTCATAACCTGTTGGAATTTAAAGGAAGAAGGTGTAGTCAGAAAGCACAAACAAGTAATTTTTATAAGTCTTTATTTTGTGCTCTCTCTTATGCTGTTAGACTTGAACTAACTAGATGGCCATGCACTTTGTGCTCTATGGACCTTATCCTAAATTATTATTTTGTTTATAGTATATGAGTGTGTGAGTATATATGAATGTTACAATCAGTTTCGTATATACAGTTCTTAGAGATTATAACTTAATATGTTTGTATTTTCTATGTAACTTTAGGAGTCTTTATACGTTACTTTTTCTAGTTAAAATAATATAAAGAATATTTATTAAAAGATTATATTAATTTTTGTACATATATCAATAGCCTTAACCATAACTTAAAAATATATTTGAAAATTTCAAAATGGCCTGTACATTAATTGTATTGATGCATTTTTATTTTTGGCTTCTAAAAGCTTTTCTTTCCATAAAATCTATTGCCAGTGTGCTGAGCTTGTGTTGAAGTACAAGCAAGCAGTTGAACTCCACACAGCATAAAACGTTTGACATATTTCCGAAATATTTCAAAACATTTCATGCTGTACGGGACAGTTCTGTAGTTTATATTTTTTAGTGTTACTGTAGAAGATGTAGTTTCTGATTATATAAGAGAAATCATGCCCAGATAAAAATCCCGTTCTTTACGGTATTAACTGTTCGAATTAAAAAATAAAAACAATGATTACATAACACAAGAACGTAACGATAATTTACAAAAATATGCACATTTAGGCAATATGAAACTCAAAATAAATTGGTTTGCTATTCTAGTTGATAACGAAAAAAATATTATCTTTATTAAACTTGAAATATGATTCAGTTAAATTCATTTTTCAATTTTCAATTTTAAAAATAATTATTCAATAATAATCTGGTAATAAAATATTAAATAAAAAATTTTAAAGAAAAAAATTGTGTGTACCCAGGTTTGAACCCATGCCCTTAATTAAAGAACGTGATATATAAAAATATTAGGTAATCAAAATCATTTAAGTTAAAATTTAAATGTGATTGAACTTGTAGAGCGTTTGATGAGCATGTATTATTTTTTGTTTTCATCGTGGGTTCAAACCTCGGTACACACAATTTTTCTTCAAAAGTTTTTGAAAAATATTTTATCACCAAATCATTATTGAATTATGATTTTTAAAATTAAAAACTGAATTTAACTGAATTATAAAGGAAAATAATGAATAACAAATAGTAAGCGAATAAAAAATTAGTAATTTATAAATTAACAATTTTTGTAATAATTAAATCATATTTGAAGTTTAACGAAGATAATATCTTTTTCGTTATCAACTAAAATAGCAAACTAATTTATGACACGCTTTTATTAAGCTTGCTTTCACATCTGTCTGTCTGTGATCAAATCTTGCACGCTCGATTTGAGGCACTATTTGTCAATGAAAATTTCTGAAATTTTACACAGACCTTGGTCTCCGATGACAATGCAATGATCCGTTGTCAGGTCGGCGATGACGGGTGTGCAAAGTCATCTCCGAGGAAGTTTAAGTGGGGAGGCTATCTTTGGGTCGAGGCGAGTTGATAGTTGTAAAAAATGCATAGGGGATATGGGAATATATAGGGGATAGGGGGATGTATAGGGAAAATATAGAGGATAGGGAGATCATAGGGGATAGGGGAATGTATAGTGATATGGGAATGTATAAAAGATAGGACAATATATAGGGGATAGAGAAATGTATAGAAGATACAGTTGAATACAAGCCTTAGAAATAATTACTCATAGAAAATTTAATTTTAACTAAAAAGTAGAAAATAAAAAATTTAACAAAAACATGTTGAAAACGCGCTTTTTTAATGGAAAAAATACACTAAAAAGTATTAAATAAATTAATTTACTTCCTTGAAATTACCTTTATACAGTTCATTGCAATAATCAAGAGAAAATTTTACAACAAAAATTTAAAAAGAAAAGTGTTGGCGCAGAAGTAGATTTATTAAAATTAGCGTCCACACTTTTCTTTTTAAATTTCTGTTGTAAAATTTTCTCTTGCTTATTGCAATGAACTGTATAAAAGTAATTTCAAGGAAGTAAATTAATTAATTAAATACTTTTTAGTGTATTTTCTCCATTAAAAAAGCGTGTTTTAAAAATGTATTTTAATTTTTTATTTTCAGTTTCATATTGCCTAAATGTGCATATTTTTGTAAATTATCGTTACGTTATTTTTTAATTCGAACATTAATACCGTAAAGAATGGGATTCTTATCAGGGCGTGATTTCTCTTATATCGTCTGTTTGGAGGAAAAAAAGGACACGTCAAATTATAGTTGAAAAACCGGACACGTCAAATTATTGTTAAAGAACCGAACACGTCAAATTATTGTTAAAAAACCGAAAATGTCAAAAAGCATTTTTTTTTTAAATTTTGAGTTGGTACTCCTGATTTCAAATGAAGAAATTTGAAATATGATAAGTAAAAAGTCTTTTTATGTTTTTTGGATCGCTGATTGGAAATTTCGGGCTAGATAAAGATTATGTAATTTGTCAAAGAATGCATATGGTTTACCAAAAGCATTATTTAAATGAATTTAAATAATGAATTCGTTTTAAAAAATAACTCACCATTGACAATCAGGAATAAACAACTTAAAATTATTAAAAATTATTGGCAGAGTTTATAATTTCTATGATAAGTTAATTTTTCAATAAAATTAAAGAATAAACTCCGCTCGATTATTGTTTTTGTTATTAGGCTTTTTATCAATTTTTAGATTTTTATCCACAAATGATTGTCTAAAATGTTTGTTTAGTATTTTTCTTTCTATTTATTAAATACGTTTCTTTAATTATTTTTATATGAATTATTTTCCTATGCAAAAATTTTGAGAACAATTTTTTTTTATATCAAAAAGTATATACCATTCAGAAATAATTCTTTTTTCTTCATATTATTTGTGATGTTAATTAAATTAAGTGAAATTGAAAAAAAAGTTCAACTTTATACAATTATACATTTTTTTTTAGTAAAAATAAAATAATTGAACATGATTGCACAAAAAAAATAATTAATGAAAATATTTTCTTATTACTTATCAATTAAAAATTTTATTTTAAGAAAAAATTTTTTTTATATGTAAGAGAATAATTGCGCATTAAAAAATTATTATTAATTAATATTTTATTCAAATGTTCAATTATTTATTGATTGATTGATAAAGTAAAAATAAATTTTACATGACCAAAAAAAGACTTCTTACTTATCATATTTCAAATTTCTTTATTTGAAATCAGTAGTGCCAACTCTCAATTAAAAAAAAAAATGCTGTTTGACGTTGTGGGGATACTCATACTTGTATGTATGCGTATGGCGCTGTAAGCGCACCAATACACATGTCAGCGTAAACATGAGAACGCCTCTGCGTAGGCTCACGTCAGACGAGGAAGAAGCAGCTTCGAGACTGCTTGCTTGTACTTCAGTCTTACTCCGCCAGCCACTGCGCTTAGTCGCTTTACTATTTAATAAAGTCATAAGTAAACTTATATAGTTCTGACTTATTCTTTCCAGATCCCATCTCCTTCTGTATTACATATATACATCGCCACCCTAGGCGTTACAACTGATGACCTCAACTAATTCTTCAGTGGCAACCAAGCGGCTATTTTCTACAACCAAGTAGCGGAGCTAGAGGGACGCCTTAAAAGTCCGCCATTTCAGATTCTTTGTGTGCTGGTCAAGCATCTATCGCTGCCGTTTTTGCTGAGATTCACGCACCGGGAGTTTTCTGGGGCTGGAGAAGCGGAGTATCGCTCCCGCATCATCGCACGACTTCTGTGTGCTCCAAGTAGGAGACACTTTCCTTTGCGGTTTCTACCTCAGTGTCTTCGTCCAGAGCAACGCAGATTCTTCTTTAAAAGTAGTGAGAGTTGCTGAAAGTGCACTCTCTTTTATATAATTTTTTCTCTTTCTTGTTTTAAGAAAAAGCGCGGTAGCATCATTAAATTATTGACGTGCGAATAACCGCAGAAAAAGTCTTTTTTCTTAGAGACTTCTGGTCACGTGGCGCCTTTTAATTTCTTTTACACGCCTAACAAGTGAACATTCTTTTTTCCACGGCAGTGCGTGTTGTGGCCGTTATGTTAAAGTGAATCGCAAGTGGAATTTGTTTGTCACGTTTGTGAAAAAGCACGCCGTTGACACGTGGGTAGGTTATGCACGCATTGTGCCTGGCGTTGAAAAAATTATTTTCTCGCGTATATCATTTTGCTTAAAATATAAAAAATCATTCTTTTGTAAGAAATGTTATGCCCTAAGATACGCGGCATAGGTTATGTACGCATTTTGTCTGGCATATAAATTCCTTTCGATCGGTAGCTACGCGAAATTGCTTTTAAAGACAAAGAAATGGCCAGTTTTAAGTCTAGCAAAAACGCGTGCTTTTAAAAAGTCCAATGGTCAAAATTTAATATCGAAGCAACTACCTCAAGGTGAACGTGGAACATCTTTCAATTTTAAGCGAGTGCGGAGTGCCAGGAGTCGGTTTTTCGTGTTAACTAGCTAGCATTGATTTTAATTTACTTATTTAAATTTTGAGTTATTTAATTGTAAAAAAATAACGAAATAGTCGACTCTAGACGAATTAGTATAGCTTAAATTAGTATAAAATTTTCTATAAAATTTTCTGAAGTGTAATATAAAACTAGCCATATGTGTTTGTGTCGTATTTAATTTTTTACTTATTTATTATATATTTTGTTTGTATTTTTGTCTATACACACATATATTTTTATTTTTTATACATATATTTATACATATATTTTTTTATATATATACATATAAAATTTTAATTGTACACAATTGAGGATTTCTCGTCCTAAAATTTTAAGACACTTCAAAATATACATATTTTTCTTTAGTATTATTGTGAGAAAATCTCACTCTAACTCGAGGCGCTGGCATTGCTTAAGAAAGCTCCTTCGTCAATCCCTCCGGATCTCTAACGGGGACTATCGAGAGTAGTGCGAGTGCCAAGAGTCTTTTCTACATTATTCTAACGTGATAATAGACGAGAAGCCCGCAATTGCTCTTATCCGGTAGTCGGTCACGTGAGAGATTCTCTCTGATTATTCACTCGCACAGCGAGTGCACATATTATTAACTATTTGCGTTTGTGCATCGGATAGCCTTTGTGTGCATCAGTCGTCGACTACATGAGGTCTCTTACGCTGAGCACGTGGAGGTAAAGTCGATTACACAAGACGCCTCTTTTTTCTTTTTAAGCATAAAATCATATTCCTTATAAAATTCGGAGAGGATTTTCTCGAACTGCTCACTACACAGACTAAAAAGGCGTTATTCCCTCTTTTGCGACCGCTCTTCCGCAAAAATGCCTCCCAAAGTAACTCATACACCTCCTAAAAACAGCGAGCCCAGCAACACACAACGTACGGAAAACGCGTTACGCGTGCAATAGAACAGCTCTCCTTTAGAGAGCATGTACTCGGGTGACGGGGACATTCTGGGAACTCTAGAAAATGCTATAGGACCAATCGTTTCCGACAGTTCGCCCAACGAGTTTCACTTAAATTTAACAAACTCGAATATTAATAAAAATCAAAAAACGTTTGAAAAATCCTTATTAACGAATAGACAAAGAACATAGTTACGATGAGAATAGGCTTTTATCAATTAAACCACCTTCTCATAACACATCAAACGGAAAAACAGTTCCACGATAGACTCATGAGAGGATGGAAAAAACTTTGAGTAATAAAATTAATCTAATGCAATATCGCACAGCGAACAAATTAATATTTTAACAGAGCAAATAGAGTCATTAAAAGCACTTATATCAAATCAACCAAGAAATGAAAATTCGTTAGAGACTGAGCAAAATTTAAATTCTAGATTTTTCGAAAATACAAGAAATACTCAAAGTCATCATAACCTTCCATCGGCCTCTACAGCAACACATAAACAAACATCACACCTTTTTTCTACGGAACAAAGCTCGACTTTCAATTTAACATTCTAAACACACAAAAAACACAACCTACAATAACAAATAACCGAACTTTCTCGAATTCTAACTATCCTGTAACCTTTCCCGTGCACACAACAAACGCGTCCAACATAAACACACACAATCATAATACTCAACCGTCGGTCACGGCTAATATAAAATTTAAACCAATAAAAATTCCCTTCTGGCAACACGATCCGGTAACATGGTTCGAAATATTCGAGTATCAACTATCGATCCAAAACATAACGGACGATAACATTGAATTCGTAAACGTCATGCCTAACCTTAGTAATAGTATCGTTGATGAAATATCTAATAGCACTAAATTATTAAGACCTTATCATCGTTATACCGGGATTGAAGACATTTTAATAAAAAAATATACACAATCGCAAGATTCTAAACTACAAACATTATTTCGCGGTTGTTAAATTGGAACGAGAAAGCCATCGGAATATTTATACGAGCTGATTAATTTTGCGGGAGAACAAATGACACGCGCGTCGATTCTTAAAGCATGGAGAGCCAATCTACCATGTAACATCCGTCCGTTTATAAGAGAAGACGTAGCACCTGAAGACGAAATGGCGTCGGTCGAGCTGGTTGATCAAATACATACCGACTTATATGCTAATATTAACGTGATTCACGAAATCAAACAAAATGAAACGCATATTTTGGCGGAAATGATGACTAAAGTCGACGCGCTCGTAAGCCAACGTAATATAGTTAAAAGACGCTCGCAAGATAAAACTTGGCATGAAGGTAACAAATCAGGAGGGCGTGGACGTAGCAAAAGTAGAGACCATAGACATCATTGTTACCATCATAGTAAATACGGTAAAAACGCGTTTAAATGTACAAAGCCGTGCGACTGGGTGGATAACTTTATTAAGCCGGATCAACTAAACGCGAGAAATAAAGATAGAACAAACTCGAATGGTAATAAAGGAAACGCTGAAGATTCGTTAAACTAGAAACTCGGCGCGTCATGGAGACCAGCGTGGCCAGGACTAATTGAGTGCGTCTCTGCGTAAAAGATAAAACCACCAATGAGGTGTTCTTCATTGACTTGGGCGCGGAAATTTCCGTAATCCCTAGACCAAAAAATTTTTCGGGAAAAAAGAAAAGCTTAAACCTATATGCAGCTAACGACACTAAAATAAACACATATGGCACATTACACAAGAAACTTGATTTTGGGTTCACTCAGGAACTGCTATGGTTTTTTATTATCACAGATGTTTCGTATCCTATGTTGGGAGGGGATGTTTTAAATCATTTTCATCTTTAACCAGATCTTATGAAAAAATTACTAATTAATGCAAGTACGAAAGAAACAATTAATGGATTTAACAAAGCCGTTCCTGACTTACAAATTTCATTAATTGATCCCAAAATCAAGTATGCACACATTTTAAAAAAATTTCCCACGGTGATGGGCGTTGATAGGCCAAAATCTCACAAAAAGAGAGGCATATATCATTACATTAAGACCACAGGTCCTCCTTGTGAACACCAGAAAAACTTAAAGTAGCTGAAGCAGCGTTTAAAGAGTGATGTAGGTTATATGTGTGTAGACCCTCGAAAAGTCCTTGGGCTACACCCATACACACAGTGCCTAAAAAAACGGGGAATGGCGAGTCTGCAGAGACTATCGAAAATTAAATGAGGTTACGGTACCGGATAGATACCCAATACCGAATCTACATGATTTTTCAAGTAACCTACACATTAAAAATATTTTCTTCGCCCTAGACCTAAAAAGCGCGTTCTTATAGATATCCATCCTTCCAGATGATATCCCAAAAACGGCAGTAATTACACCGTTTGGTCTATAGTAATTTCTTGTTATGACCTTCGGTGTTAGAAACCCATCGCAAACGTTTTAAAGGTATGTTAACCTAGCGCTGGGAGATTTAGATTTCGTCTTTGCCTATATCGACGACATCCTTGTGGCGTCCACCTTACCCGAGGAACATGAGAAGCACTTAAATATAGTGCTTGAAAGATTGCAGAACTTCCATTTGCATCTAAATTTTAAAAATGCATCTTCGGAGCCGAAAGTTTAGTTCTTCTCGAGCACATGATCGATAAAGAAGGCCTTAAGCCTGATCCAAAGCTGATCAAATCAATTAAAAATTTTCCACAACCACAACTGTAGATGAATTACGCAGGTTTCTTGGTTTAGTTAACATTTATAGAAAGGCAACAGCCTCAAGTGGCAGAAACATGGTGCCATCTGCACGCGCTTATAAGAAGTAACAAAAAGAAAGATAAGACACTGATAGTTTGGACCCCAGATGCACTAGAGGCTTTCGAAAAGACAAAGATAGATATAACTTATATTACAAGCTTAGCTTATCTGTGCGCATACGCAGAGATACGCGTAACCACGGATGCCTCAAATTTCGCCATGGGTGCTTTCTTGGAGCAATATGTGAACGGCAGTTGGCAGCCACTAGCATTTTTCTCCGGGAAGTTCACTCCCACGCAATCAAAATATAGCGCTTACGACCGCGAATTAATGACAATATATGAAGCCTTGAAGTATTTTAGCTATTTTTTGAAGGGTCGTAATTTTAAAGTTTCCACTGATCATAAACCGCTAATCTAAGCGCTTGCGCAAGACTTAGACTGGTGTACACCATTGCACGCACGTAAATTGTCGTATATATCGCAGTTCAATACGGAAATTTGTTACTTGCGGGGCGAAGACAATGTGGTCGCAGACTCGCTTTCGCGTGTTGATCTCTTCATTGCACCAGCCTCTTTTGACTGGAACAATGAGGCATCAACTGAAGAACCGTTTGTGAAAAAGACCCTCGCAAGTATCACGACATTTAACTTTCCAACATTTTTTACTCTCGAAGAAATTTCACAAGAGCAGGAACGCGGTGACGAATTAAAAGAGATAATGGCGGATTCGAATCACCCTCTAGAGTTAAGTAAAGTGCGCTGGGGACCCAATCGAACAGCCATTTATTACAATTTCGACGCGCAAACCTTTAGACCGTTTATACCCAAGATTCTTAGACGCGAAGTATTTAAAATTTTTCATATTAACAACGCGCACCCCTCGGGCCGTGTAACCGATAGGCTGATTAGACAGCATTATGTTCGGCCTAATATGGCTAAAAAAGTGAAAGAGCAATGCAAAAACTGTTTAGATTGTCAACGCGCTAAAGTTTCTCGCCAGAAAAAGTTTTTGCCATTGCTTTTCGTCGAACCAGACGCAAAATTTGCGCATGTGCACATCGATATTGTAGGTCCCTTGCCTTCGAGTGAAGGCTACAAGTATCTGCTCACGATGATCGATAGATTTTCGCGCTGGCCAGAGATGGTACCTCTACACGATATTACAGCACCGGTGGTTGCGCGCGCATTTTTTGATACTAGGGTAGCGCGATTCGGTGCACCCGTAACAATAACTGCGGATCAGGAGCGGCAATTTGAATCTCAGCTTTTCATCTCACTCTTAGAACTGATAGGTTGTAATCGAACGCGTACCACTGCTTATCATCCGCAGGTAAACGGAATCATCAAAAGATGGCATAGGCAATGAAAAGCTACATTAATGTGCTTTGCATAAACTCATGAATGGACCAAAGCTCTTTCAAGTGTTCTATTGGAATTACGTATTAGAATACGCCTAGATACAGATCTAGTTCAGCAGAGTTTGTGTATGGCACAAAATTAACCATTTCGGGCGATATTTTGCAGTTTCGCGACACCCGCAGCCTTAATGATAACATCTTCTTATCAGGATTTCGAGATTATATCGCGCAAATGAAGCCAGTTTCGGTAGTACATAAGACTTCTGCCAAACCTTTTGTCTATAACGATCCTAACACCGTGTTCACGTGTTCGAAAGAATGAGAGCCGTAAAACCGCTACTCGCACAACCATACACAGGTCCGTATAAGGTTGTCTCCTGACACCAAGATGGGCGTACCTTTACCTTAGAGAAAAACGGTAAACATGTCATTGTAAATTTAGAACGTCTTAAACCACCATATTTCTTGACCGAAGAATGTAATGACATAGATGCAAATATAAATTCCAATTCTCACATTAATGCATATGGAAGATTTCTGCAACAGTTACCTCCAAATTTTAATTTACCTACAAGCGCCACGGTGCGCATACTCGTCGATAACACAGAGAATAAGGCTTCGCAACTTCCGCCCTCTGTTGTCGATAAAGATAAAGTGCAGGATGGTAAATGCGAATTAGATAATTTTTTGACACAGCAGTCAGTAAATAAGGACTGTGATAATAGCATAGAGGATAGGACCTTGCGACCCCTACTCTTTCAGACTAATGACACTGCACCCTGTGCAATTGAAACAAACGGTCAAGAGCCATCTTGCATCGGTAAATCGGATTTCGTTGCCAAGCCCCCTGTCATCACACATGAAGCTCTCACACATAGGGATGATGATATGGACGAGTTATCGCCGGGGGGGGGTGATCGCGGCGTAAGCAGCGACATTCAAGCGTCTAGTGATAGGATAATAGATGAAAGCGCGCTTCCGGAAATAACTCATAATAATCAAATTAATAATGCACTGGAATGCATAGAAGCTTCAGAGACTCCCACTCTTAATAAAGACAATCCTTCCTCTGTCATTCATCCACAGCTAACTCCATCCGTACCTAAAAAGAAAAGATTCATCCCAAACATCCTGAAAAGAAATAAAATCAATTCAATAGAAAATAGGGAGGTAGATAAAGAGGTTAGGTTTTGCGATCAAATCTCGGTTAAATATATATGTAAAGCCTCGTACTCATTTCCTAAATTGTATAAAAAATGCAAGCGAAACGCTGCTAGAGAACTGGAGCATATTAAATGCTTCCTCACTAAATATCTAAATATAACTAATCAAAATGCCTTTTTGTCTGTTCTCTAGCTCCTGCTGGTCCAGCTTACTCGAAGACATGTCTCCCCATAGAGGTTGGGTCAGAACACAGGATGTCTCCGCAGAGATCCTCCATCTGCATAAGAATCTTCTCAATACCATCGTGGCAACACCAGAAGGCTTTCCTACGAGACACCATCTTCGTATGGCGGAGCTTTATCTCTCAGAGTTTAAAGAAGAGTATTTGCAAACCTTGACCAAGACCACGAACGCCGCCGTTCGTGCCTCCCTACGCACTTACCCGTGCACTCCACCTACCTATGATCGTCGCCTTCTTATCTTGTTCATCAGGGATCAGCATGTATGTACCCTGTTAGTTTATAACATGCATAAAGTTTCTAAGAAGGTTTTGGGCAGCATGCTAATTACTCGTAGACAAAAGGAATTTAAGATCAACGCGATCTTTGTTAAGGGTTTAAGGTGTAGTGCGCCCGTGACCTGCGACAACCTCGCGTCGTCAACTAGAATGCAGAGCGACGCCCTTTTAAATAAACTTTTTTTTTGAAAAGGAGCGTGGGGGAAAGGTATACAGGAGATACGTAAAGGTATGTCCATCTAGGAATTCTTCGACAACCACCGACTCACAACTGGTGGTACTGGTCTCTCAAGACCCTACTTCTGCCTGCCTTGTAGCTCTGCGTATTGATCCTATCGTTAGATGTATTGATAGGCACTTGGACAATGATTCCAAGTTGGCACTAGTCACTGCATTCGAAGGATGGCGCGAGGTCCAGTAAAAATTAGGCCACCTACACTTTGACTCAGGTAGCGAGCGATACCGAACGGCAAATGGATGGCGAAGGATGTTTGAAGATGCGCACCAATCTAATTTCTCAGGTATCACCATCCGCGAGTAGTGGCCCATGGATGTGTCCGATCTCCAAAAATTGTTGGATATCAATTTAGTTAACCCGTCGGGTGGGGAGGTGCGGACACATCTAACGGGCGTCGATGTAACGCCTACGGCACTGGAAATGCTGTCCCGATTCTCCACTATTAAAAGATTGATTTTTGGAAAAACTACCGGGTTTTTCGAGAATCGGCTTAGTCTTGAAGGTGTCACGCATCTTGCCGTCCATGATAACCCGATGGTTTGTCTCGCTTGGGAGAAGGAGCGCGAGGAGGATAACACCGATGAGTGCATTTGAATCCCAAGGCCCAACCGCCAGGCTACTAGTATGCTCACTTCTTTAAGGTTTGCACAACGTCCACAGTTGCATGTGAAATTTTTAATCGAGTTTCTTAAGGACAATGATAAAATTTCTGAGCTTAACCTAGTGGATTGTTTCAACATCGACTCAATGTTGCAGATGTGGCAGCTCCCTGTATGGATGTTCACCAAACTTAACTCCTTGAGCATCTTCCGCATGGAGTATAACACCACGATCGCCAAACCACTGGACTTTATTCATCAGCCAGACCTCCACACTCTTCCTTCTTTAATGGAGTTGAGCCTTTAAGGCAGTAGATTCGTTGAGCAGCACTTGCAAAATTTTTTAAATCATGCTCCAGTGCTTCGTGTGATCAATTACACAGGTTTGGACATCTCCCAGCGAAGATTAGATTTCTTGGGTCTTCAACATTTGACCACGCTGAAACTGCCCTACAATCATGGCATTGAGGACACCTTGAAGTCTCTCTGTACCCTCCAAGTACGTGACGTTACCATAACCAACACCTTGGGGAAGAATAATAAGGGTAACAGATCGTTTAACCCACGCTTTATCATGGACGTCATCACCAGGGTGCCTTCATTCAACTTCCTAGCGCTCAGCTGTAAGATCAGTATACGTGACACTATGTGCAGGCAGCTCATCAACCTCGGCGCCTACGTCACGCAGAAGAACTCAATAACATCTGGGACTTCACACTGTGAGTGCTTTGAGGTTTGGGTCTTCTACAACTAGATCCACGGCGGTCCAAACCCGCGTACCTCCTACTAACACCTTCGTAAATGCGCAATAGTTAACTATCCAGTTTATTTTTTTTTCATTTTACTTTACTTTTCATTTTTCTTTATACTCTGTTTATTTTTTTTATGTACAGAGTGACATTCTTGCAATAAATTGCGCTCCAGTTAACACATCATCTTTAAAGTAAAGTAAATTCACGTTCATAATAATTTCTTTGTGATGCATTTATTGCATCACAATAAACTATTTATTGAAGAGAATAAAAGAGAAATATGAGCCGAAATGCACTCACTGAACTGATTATTAATTAATATAATTAAATGAATTAATCAGTTGTATTTTGTTTATTTTGAGGGAAACAAGAGAATTAGCAATGAGCAGACGACTTACCGCTAGAGAGAGAAAGAGCGAAAGGGGAACCTAACCTCAAATCAGGACACGTGGTGAAGGAAAAACTACAGTCACCATCAGTTTTCTTATAGTGCACTAGGAGTTGAAGCTACGGTGATGGCTGTAACATCATAACACTAGTGCACATAACATATGAAAAGAAGAGAACACATGTGTGGAAAAATAACCTGTGACAGTGCTCTTGTGCGTCGCCATCTTATGTTCTTGATGACGACGTGCACGCTGCAGCACTGTCACCGGTACACTTACACACACACACATACACCCGGTGTATAGGTACATACGCACAATACACTCGCGGTACGCGATGACGAGCGAAACCAGGAAACGACGCGGAACATTAGTAACACGTGCTCGAGAGTAAAGGGGAAGCGTCGGTAAGTGAGCGACTCGCGACAGAAATCGAGTCATGCGCAAGAAGAGTAAAGAACCAGCGAAAAAGGGGAGCTAGCTATAGCTTATATAGCAGGCTCATACATGCATGGGTAATTGTAGAAATAGCAGTAGAAGGAATATCATACATGGGCAATTGTAAAAATATCAATCGGTGTCAGTCTTTTATATGAAGATACGGGAGATCGAGAGCGAGAGTGATAGAAGATAGAGAAATCGAGCGCTGGAGAGGGATATTGATACAATGGCATGAAAAATTATCAAGACTTGATATATGAAGGATTCTTAATATAAATTTAAATGGAGCGCGCGAGAAATAGAGGGCGAAAACATTAAAGAAGCCGCCAAAAGGAAAGGTGTTGATTGGTTATAAGTCAATATCCTTTGTAATTGACAAATAACAATTACGGAAAGGATTAATAACCAATTAACCATTATTCTATTTGTGACGTAATTGATAAAAGAAGGGATGAAGAGAAAGGAGCTCGAGAAAAGACGCTCCATCGTGACAATTCTCTATTGGATTTTGGCTGTTATACTTGGTCGGTTTTTCTTTGTTGGTTACTGCTCGCTGAGTCATTGTTTGAGTTTTGACTCCATTTTATTCTGTTTTGAGATTCAATAGGAATACTACGCTACCATTGTACCATTTTGCCATTGTGCCATCTGCCATTTTGCCAATTGTTGCATCTTCGATAGAGCTGAGGAGTTATTTAAAACGAGCAAAGGAGATTTTGGATCAGAGAGTTAATTATTGGAGTTTTTGTATTTTTGGAGAGTAACGCTTTGATCATTAAGGTGAGACCTCCATCTTAAATATTAATTAAGTGAAAATTTCGAGTCAGTGCGCGTTGCCGTTTCACTCGTCGTATTTAACGTCAGTTTTAGCCGCCATTATTAAACTTAATATTAACTTCACGAATTTAATTTAATTTTATTGAATTACAATTAATCAAAAAGTTTATTAAGTCGAGCCAGAGTTAATTGTTTTACACTTTACACAATTTTCGAGAAATTGTCGGGGACTAAAATGTTAAATTTACTTAGATAAATATAGAGTGAAAATAACTTCTTTTTGTATTTTATTTGACAGTGTTATTTAAATGTTTATTAACATTGTGTTAATAAACATTTAAATAACATGTTATAAAATATATAAATTATTTGTTACTGGTTTACATCGGTGGTTTCGTCATTGTTCCCTACGAAGACCCGATTAGAATCCACCCGAGAGAGTTGATTGCTAATAAATTCAGAGTTTATATTCAGAGTAAAATTTAAGAAAAAAATAATAATTAAATTGATAGTTATTTAGAGGTGATACTGTAGATTTAAAATAATAGTAATTGTGGGATAGGGAACAATTTCCCGCATTATATGTTTTTCTAAACAGTCAAGTGCACTACTAAAAATTTTAATTACTTAATCATAATATGCACTCTGCATTTTGTACACTCAACTTCTTATTTTTTATTCATGCAACTTAGCATACGCTAAACAAGCGATTTGTACTATAATAAATTGATGCTACTCAATCTAATAAGTGATAATTATCTCGACAAACTGAAAAAATTGCAATGCATCAACTACTCTTGTCAACAAATTATAATTAAGTGAGTTGTACACACACATAAGCATAATCTGCAACTTTATACTGCATTTGACTGCAATAACTAATGCGCAAAAACTCTGCGATTTTATAAATCTTTCGTAATATTTCACAGCGAACCTAATGTAGTACATAACAGCGCTCATACTTGAAAGTAAAGCACCATAAGTGCATAATATGTAAATATACTCAAGTACCTCAATACAATCTGTAACAAGCACTAAACTTGTTCCGTGCGTACCATTTTTTTGTGTGTACCGCAATTTTATAAAAAAGTTCCTTTTACACTGCACTTTTAAGTGAATTAATCATTAATAGCGATAAATAGCTAATAAATATTAACAGTATTCACTGTAATAAAAAATCTTCGTAAATCTTTAATGATTGTTAAATAATTACATATGTTCTGTTAATCTTAGGCTGTGATGAAAACTGCCATACTTTTAATATTACTGCGAT
Organism: Anastatus disparis; assembly: GCA_017163975.1. NCBI lineage: Eukaryota > Metazoa > Arthropoda > Insecta > Hymenoptera > Eupelmidae > Anastatus > Anastatus disparis. The sequence goes on along the minus strand of JAFFSR010000097.1, from coordinate 948,629 downwards.
CCTTTGTACTTATTTTTTATGAGACTATTAATGTCAATGCGAATATCTATGCGAATTTTAATGCGATTTTTAAACTCATTGCTATACGATTTATAACTTACATTGTTCTTCCAATTTTTCATTGTTAACTTCATAAAAAAAGACTGACTCTAATTGTTAACCTATCTGTGATACAAAACATGCACTTTTTTGCGATTTTGTAAATGAATAAAGTTACCCTCAATAAAAATTTAATTGCTGGGGGGGGGGAAGTGATGTGGGGACACTCACACTTGTATGTATGCGTATGGCGCTGTAAGCGCACCAATACAATTGTCAGCGTATACATGAGAACGCCTCTGCGCAGGCTCACGCCAAACGAGGAAGAAGCAGCTTCGAGACTGCTTGCTCGTACTTCAGTCTTACTCCGCCAGCCACTGCGCCTAGACGCTTTGGCTATTTAATAAAGTCATAAGTAAACTTATATAGTTCTAAATTATTTTTTCCAGATCCCATCTCCTTCTTCATTACATATATACATCGCCACCCTAGGCGTTACAACGTGTCCGGTTTTTCAACAATGATTTAAAGTGTCCGGTTATTCAACAGTAAATTGACGTGTACGGTTTTTTAACTATGATTTGACGTGTCCTTATTTTCCTCCGAGAAGGTGATATAATCAGAAACTTCATCTTCTACAGTAACACTAAAAAATATAAACTACAGGGCTGTCCAGCACAGCATGAAATGTTTTGAAATATTTCGGAAATATGTCAAACGTTTTATGCTGTGTGGGGTTCACCTACTTGCTTGTACTTTAACACAAGCTCAGCACACTGGCATGCGACTAAAATACTTCCTTAAAATATATCTTTCAACTGGGAAAATATTTTAGTAATATTACATTACTGTTTTGATGTTTATTACTTGAAATGTTTTGAAATATTTCGGAAATATGTCAAACGTTTTATGCTGTGTGGGGTTCACCTACTTGCTTGTACTTCAACACAAGCTCAGCAAACTGGCATGCCACTAAAATACTTCCTTAAAATATATCTTTCAACTGGAAAAATATTTTAGTAATATTACATTACTGTTTTGATGTTTATTACTTTTAAATCATACTGTAGCACGACATGCAATATTTTTGCTGACTGGGCGCATTATTTGGCGATATTTTGGTGATGCTTGACAAAACATCGCAGAAAACAATACAAACAATCTCAGTGAAGTTCTAAGAATCCTCCAATATATTTTCTTGCCCAATATGTTGTTTTGAATACGACAGAAAAATGATAGTTGAGGTCATTTTTAGTCACAAAGTTAATTTTTTGAAGTTAATTTCATATCTTTTGGCCAAAAATCGTACTGAATAAGATTAACAATTAATATCAAGAAGGTTATTGGTCAGTGAATAAATTTTTAAGGTTACTTCGAAGATGACATGGTAAAATTATAGTTTAGGTCGGTAATAACAAGATTACAGGCGTCTTTTTGGTCAAAAAACAATTTTTTTAAGCTTATTCTCGTATTTTATGGATGCATATGATATAAATCCGACTAAATATCAATATGTAGGGTTTTTTGGGTCGCTGAACGTGTTTTTGGTGTTATATTCATGATCAGAATGCAATAGAGCCTCTAAAAAGCCATAAATCTTTGAAATTTTCAGTTTTTTGATTTTAGGTGTTTTCCACCATTTCTACAGTTCCGCAAAAATTATGAATGATAGATTTTATAAAAAGAAAAGCTTTTTAAAGCCAAAAATAAAAATGCATTGATACAATTAATGTACAGGTCATTTTGAAATTTTCAAATGTATTTTTAGGTTATGGTTGAGGCTTGTAAGGTTCTATATAGTCACTTAATATATGCGTTTTACCATCCTCTTTTACCTTAATTAGGAAATTTGGAGAACCATTAGGAATTTACCTAATTGTAGCGAAAAAACAAAAAAAACACGTTTTTTCAGGTTATAAAGCCAATTTTGAGCCGAGAGATCTGAAACTTTTAAGATCTTAGTTTTTTGACAAGACAAAAGAATAAGCAAAGTTCCAAGGAAATCCGAGTTAAGGCCAGTTTCACATACTTATTCGGCTATACTCTTTCCTTTATTCTTTGTTTCAGTTTACTGTTTATTTTCTTTTGATTCATGATTTCCCATATTTTTTCTCAATTAATTCTTTCGTTTGCACCTTTCATATCTGCCAAAAACAAAGATATTTCTTCTTTTTTTAATCCCTTATTCTATAGCTGATTTGACGGTATAAATTGCATCTATAGTTTCTTTTCCTTTTCTGTATCTAAGTTGTGTTTCGCTAAACGTCTGTTTCTCTTCGATTTCCTTTACCACTCTATTTTTTTTAAATTTTAGCATATATTTCGTAGCCAGAGTCCATTAAAGTGATTCCTCTATGATTCTCTGCTTCGTCTTTGTTTCTTTTCTTGTAGATAGGTTATACAAATCCTGTTTTCTATTCCTCTGGAAGGGCTTCTTCTCTATTCCATATTTTATTCATACTCGAAAAAGAATGCATTGCATTGCGGTCTTGGACTTCCTTCTAACTTTGGGATATTTTTCTTTACATAAAATCATGAAAAAAGCTGGGTCCATTTGGTCCAACACTCGATTTTTTCCGAGTCATGAGCAGTTTTGTCTGTTTTGCTAGAGAATCTGCATCCGCTATATAGTTTTACAGTTTTCGAACTACTTATTCTATAAGGTTTTTACTCATTGTACATCAAAGTTTAGATTAAAACCTCTCGATTAAAAAAAATGTGTCCAAAAAGCTCAAGTTGTTTAAAAATTATAATGGAATAAAAATAGTGCAAATATTTAGCTGAAAATATGCACAGTTGATCAATGCTGCATTCTAGTCTGAATTTCATTTTATTTTTTTTCCTTCATAACTTGTGAACAACTTGAGCTTTTTGGACACTTTTTTTTTAATCAAAAGGTTTCAGTCTCAATTATAGTATGCAATGAGTAAAAACCTTATAAAATAAGTAGTTCAAAAACTAAAACTATGGAGTGGATGCAAATTCTTTAACAAAACAGACAAAACTGCTCATAACTCGGAAAAAATCGAGCGTTGGACTGAATGGACGCGGCTTTTTTTTATGATTTTACGTAAGAAAAAATATTCCAAAGTTAGAAGAAAATCCGAGACTCAAATGCAATGCACTCTTTTTGTCAGATGCAATTCTTCTAGTATTTCTTCTTTACCATATATCCATGCCTCATTGGGTATTTCGTCCTCTCCTGCAACCTTTCTTTATTCCATCCTTTCTATGATGTTTTTTATTTCTTCTATCTTTATTTTGTCCTTATAGTTAATAGTTTCCATGCACTCTCTTGTTTCCCTTTTATTTGTTTCTTCCATTTGCTTTTGAAAGTGTCTTCTCCATTCTTCCATATTGATTTTTTTACTTATTTTTGTTTTTTGGTTTCTTTGTTTGTTGATTAGTTTCCAAAATTTTTTACCCGTTTTGTCTTTTTTTGTATCTTTTCATTCTTTTTCTTTATAATCTGTTTTCTTCTTTTTTAGCATATTTTTATATTCTTTCCATTTTTCCACAAATTCTTCTCTCAAATTCCCATAAATAATATATTCTCTCTTGGCTTCCTTTAATTTCTGTTCAGCCTGGTGTCATTCTTTATCCCATCATCTTTGGCTTATTCCATTCTTGATTTTTCTTGTTTTTTTTGGCTCTCAGCTCCTTCCATTTTTTTGCATGTTCTTCGTTGTTAAGCCTATTTTAATATTCATCAATTCTGTCATCGGTCCATGTGGGTGTTTTTGTTTTTATTTCTTCTTCCTCTTTTGAATCTGCTTCCGTGTCAAGCCATATTTTAAACATATGATGGTCTGAGGAAGTCATTCCTACGATCTCCATGTTTTCTATTTTTTCTTCTCTTTTTCTATTTGTTATTACATAGTCTATTACCAATCTGTCTGCTGCTTCTTTATATGTCATATTACTCTAAGTATTTTCTGCTATGTTTCTATTCATTATATGCATATCATTTTTCTCTAACCAGCCTTTTTCTTTTTCTTTTAATGTGCTATCTTTTTAGAGTATTCCTTCTTTTGTATCTTTTTCTGATCTTCCTCCTTTTTCTGCCATTCTTGCATTGAAATCACCTCCTATTATAATACATTTTTGGTTTTTTTATAATTGTATTCATCATGCTGTAATTTTCTTCTCTTTTATCCCTCATGTAAATGTTAAGAGTTATATTGTTCCTTTATTCATTTTTATTGTCATTTCCCCATTCATTCTTCACTTATTTTTGTTATTTGTGGTTCAAAATTATTGAAATATTTTTTATAAGCTATTGCCATTTCACCTTATAGTTTACCTTTCTTTTTCTCTCTTCTTGCTTCCACGTGTTTTGCTTCATGGTTTTTCAGTTGACATTCGATCATTGTGTTATCTTCTTTTTCTATCCATGTTTCCGTTAGATTTAACATATCATTTTTCTCTAGCTGTTCCTAATCTTCTTTATTCATTTTAGCTAATCCTGCAACATTCCAAAAAGTCAATTCCAGTTCTCTTTTTCCTATTATGTCTTTTTTACTTGAGTGTGGAGCAGTTATCTTCTTGTATTTCTCTTTTTTCTTGCTTTTCTCTTCGAAACCACATTGGCTTTTCTGATTACTTCTTTTCGATTTTTTCTTTCGATCCATGTTGTATCCTTGTTTATGAAAATTTTTTCTTGTTCTTCTTTTAAATTGCTTTTGTTTTTTATTATATTGTGCTTTTGCTCTATATCAGCAAGGTTCACTACAATGGCATTTGCTGAGTTTTTAACCTTCCATATTTCTCTTACTTCAACTTTCACCTTCAGCTTTGATTCTATCCATTATTCTAACTTTTCTTTTTTCTGGAGGACCAATCCTGAGATTATTATATTATTTTCCTTTCTTTTTCTTTTTGCTTCTTCTAGTATCAATTTTACTTCTTTGAGAGCTTTTCCTTCATCTTTGATACTGTTTTTAGTCCATGCTCTCTCCTTACTTTGTTCTTTGTCCTTAACAATATTTTCTCTGGTTTCATAATTTATTTGTCCTAATTTTTCTTCGAGTGTCTTTTCTAATGTGTTTACTCTTTTGTAACTCTTTAAGCTCTCTAATTTCTTTTTTCATTGCATCCAGTTCTTGGTTAATTTTTTGTTCAAGATCTTTCATTTTTCCGTTTGGATTTTTCCATCTTTCCTCTTCTTTTTTATCTCTGACTTCGTGTTTTTTCTCATACTCTTTTCATCTTCTTTCTTCCATGTTAATTTTTTTTTTGTCTTTCCTTTTGAATCCCTTGCCTCCTTGTTCAGGGCTGTCTGTCTTTCTTTTTTTTACTTTTCTCTTTTTCTATTTTATTTTTTACCAAGAAGTCAATGAGAAAGTTCTTTTTTATACTTAATTTTTCGCTTTCACTTTTACTGAGCTTGCTACTCCTGCTTCTTGTTGAAAGACTTCTATTTCTGTTTTTCACACTTTTGGATCGTCCTCTTTTATTTAAATTTCCTTTTTTCTTAGTCAAAGTTTTTTTCTAAGTCTTCTTCATAATCAAAATCCTCTATCTGTGCACTTTTTTTAGTATTTTACTATTATAGAGTGACCCTAATGTGTAAATTTTTCTTTCTGAGTTTCCTCTCTAGCTTTGTATGCAGTCTTTTTCTTGTAGAGCCCTGAGGCCTATTCCACGAGACGAGTTTGCCCTCTACTATTCTTTCTTCTGTTTTCCCGCTTCTCTCATGTGCTCTTGCCTTGAGGAGCTATGTATTTCTCTTTTCTTTTTCCTTCTTTTTATATTAACTTTTTTTATCTTCTTTTTTTTCTCCTTGTTAAACTTAACACTAAATATCACTTTCCAGTTTTTGCTTATTAAAGTTTCTTTTCACCTACTTACGTATTTTTTCACTGTCTTTAGAGGTGAAAAAACACTTAATCAGAGAGAGCACCATACACAACACCACATATTGTTCTCAAGTTCAGCAGACCCCATTGTTTTAGATGTATAAAATATTGTTGCCGTAATTGCAAAGCTTGATTTCGATATTTTTAGTTTCTAAATAAACAAATTAATCGTTTTCATAGCAAAATTAATAATACATGTAAATTATGTCATAAAATTTTTAAATATCAAAAACATTATTTAAGACATACACAAGGACATATTAATAAGAATGAATTTTTATGTAAAATATGTGATAAAAAATTTATAAGAATTTTCAAATTACAAAGACATTAACGTACTTAAATATGTTATAAAAATTACAATATCAATTAAAATGTAATTTATGCTTTAATATTTTTAAACATCGTAAACATTTTTTAAGATATTTACAATAACATAATAAGGATTACATTTTCATGTAAAATTTTTGGAAAAAATTTAAGAAGAATTTTCAACTTTGAAAGATATAAACTTAGACATGTACGTAATAAAAATATTGTTATTTCATTTAACAATATTGTTATTTTTTTAAATTCGAAATTTCTCTATTTAAGAATATTGTTATTTTACAAAAGTAAATAAAAATTCAAATAAATTTATTAAAACTATATTTGAGTATTCGATTTTAATTTATATTTACCAAAATTTAATTTTTTTACAAAAACTAAGAATTTTAGCAAAAAATAAAGAGAAAGCCGCATCTCATATTAAAAAAGCAATATTTATAGAAACTCGCACTTACTTTATTGATTCATTAATGAGAAATAATTGATTTTATCGCTTCGTTTTCAAAAAAAACCTTGAAAAACTTAAAACATAGAGGTTAGGGTAAACAATTCAGATTTTCAAGGTTTTCTTGAAAACGAAGAAATAAAATTGATTATTTCTCATCAATGAAAATATTGCTTTTTTGATAAAAATTGCGGCTTTCTCTTCAATTTTTGCTTTAGTCATTAGTTTTTACAAAAAATTAATACTTTGATTGGGAAAGGACAGAGAAAAGTGACCTATTCTGAAGCTTCAATGAAGCTATATTTAAAATCATATTGTCAATCCTTTACTTTAAATACAATCATAAAATTCATTATTATTTTATATGACCAAGCTTCACGATGATCACAGGATAATAAGCTAATTATAAAACAGATATTATTACCTATTTTTCATTTATTACTAGTCTTAAACTTATATGTTATGATATATTGTTATATACAAAACTTAGTCTGTCAAGAAAGTCCGTAAATTGCCCTGGATCGTCATCCAGTCTGGGAGGTGCATAAAAACTGTAAAAGTGTATATTGCCCAGTTTTACTCTTACATAGCTTCTTCGTGAGCTATCGACCATGTCCTGAAATGAGAGGTTTCCGCATTGTTAAATAGCTGCTTCTCTAGTTGTATCAGTGGCCCATGTTCCTGTGATCTCAGCCTTGTATGGGTCAGCTATCATGGCCACATTTATTTAACATGCACGTACTGAAGCATCAGATTATGCGCTCCTGCGCTGTAATTAAGATTATGTTGCAATACTTTCATAGACGTTGTGGTCTTTTTCTTATTTAGCAAGCTTTGTTCAAAAGTGTGCATCTAACACTGTCAGCAACATGTTTGTGGTACTTTGTATCCTTTGTCTCAGCACATAGAATGCAGTATGCTTACAGTGCATTCTACAATCTTCTGCCCATTTCCTCTATACTTTATGCAGAGTTTGGATCAATTCACCTCGCTCGTACATTGCTTCACTATATGCCCGGGATGCCAGCATCTGTTGCACTTGAGCGGTCCATTGACTCTCTTTATCTAAGAATTGACAAGGCAAAATCAGATTTTGCCCGTGTTGCCTATTGCTTTGCGAGCAGCCTCGACTGGTAGTTTGACACGAGTGATTCAAGTTTTCTCATATGCCACCCACACTCACTTTATTGATTTAGTTTTCACGATGCTAATTTCTCTACTAATACTCTGACATCTGGAAAAATTCATCAATATCCATTTCTCGTTGCTGCGACTTACCTACACAGCCATGACGTGAAACGTTGAATGTGGTACATCTAAACAAATGAGATACTGATTTTCGTGAAAAATAAGGCTTTTTTTGAATGCAAATATTTAAAAAAATTAATCAGCCTAAAAAAAAGTGTTATTAAAAAAAAATTGATTTTTTGGATACAAAATATAGATTTACAGCTTAGAAATAAATTTAAAAAAAAAATGTTTTTTCATTTTTACATAACATTAAAAAATTAAATTTTTAATATTACAAGAAGAAAAAAGAAATTTTTTTTTCTCGAATCATTTCTAAGCTGTAAATCTATATTCTGTATTCAAAAAATCAATTTTTTTCTATTTACACTTTTTTTTCTAGGATGCTTAATTTTTTAAATATACAAAATTAAAAGAACGCTTCTTTTTCACTAAAATCAGTCTCTAGTTAATTCAGATACACCACATTCAATGTTATATGTCTCATTTCAAAGCCTAATAAATACTCTTTCAAATCAATTTTACCTTTCCACTCTACGACGATTACACCTAAATTATTCAAATATAAGGTAAATCAAAATTTTTTAAAATTTTTTCATTTTTTTATAATGATGTTAAAGGAGTCAGTTTGTAAATTTTAAAAATAAAAAAAGGGTTTTTGGAAGATTTTTATCAAAACTTTGAAATCGAGTTGGAATTTTCATTCTACGACTATTGGTTATGGAGTTATGAAACTTTTTGTGTTATCAAATTTTTATCTAGGGGTGGCAAAAGAATGTGTAGAAGAGTAGGTGTGTGTGTACATGTTTACGTAATTGTGTGTAAATAAATGTGCGTATATGTATGAGTGTGTGTGTATGTGAATATGTAATTTTGGGTAGGTTTTTGTGTATAAGCAGGTTTATAGAGGCGTATAAGTTTATGTGTGTATACACGGTCTATATCTATCTATATTTTTTTTTTTTTTTTTTTTTTTATTATATCTACGGGCATTACTGCCCTTTTTAACACATAGAAATTCATTTTTAAAACAACATAATTTGACGTATTATTTAACGTGGTGTCAGCCCACGGCAGAGACAGCGAAAAAGCGACCAGACGGGGAATCGATCCCGCGCCAACGGGAATACGAGTCACGCGCCTTAGCCACTACTCCACTGAACTCTACAATAATATATTATGAAAGATTTACAATTTTATATATTATAAAAGATTTTCGCCGCAACCGCTGTCACCCTCTCGAAATCCCCAAAACCCCTTAATCCCTCCTCTTTATTGATAATTTTAGCTAAATCATTGTGAATTTTAGCTAAAAATTTAATATTTTAGCTAATTTTAGCCGATTTATTGTGTATTTTAGTTAACGTCCGGACCTGGAGGTACGGGAAAAACATTATTATACAATGTTTTAATACACTACTTTTTAAGTAAAAACAAAAAAATTTTAGCAATGGCTTGGACAGGTATTGCATCTATTTTATTACCTGGTGGTACAACGAGTCATAAAGAAATCTAATTACCTTTAGATTTAAAAAATACAGAAAATTTGAGTGTCAATTTGGATTCAGATTAAAAAGAAATTAGAGAATGCGATGTTATTTTATGGGATGAATCTTCTATGGTTCCAAAAAAAGCATTAGAACTTGTTGATAAACTTATTCGAGATATTTGTAGATTAATAAATTACTGTTTTGGTAATAAAATACTTATTCTTGGAGGTGATTATATGCAAACACTTGCAGTCATTAAATATGGAACAAAACAAATAATTATAAATAAAACTTTAAATTTTATAGAATTTTGGATATATTTTAAAATATTTAAATAAACAGAAAATATGAGAAACAATGATGATGATTGTGCGAATTTTTTATTAAAAATTGGAAGTGGTTTAATTACATCATTGGAAATTCCTGAAAATCGGAAAACAAAAGATATATGTACAAAAATATATGGTAATAATATAGATTTAAAAGAAAATTTATCTGATAAAATAATACTTTTATCACATAATGAAGACATATATATTATCAATGATAAAATTTTAAATAAAACTAACTCAAATGCAGTTGAATATTATAGCATTGATTACGCAAAACACGTAGGTATTGATCGAACTGAAATAGATGTTGAATTAAAGTTTCCAATTGAATATTTAAATTCATTACGATTTCCAGGGTTTCCAGTACATCAATTAATTCTTAAAAAAAATGCGATTATAATGTTAATAAGAAATTTAAGTGTAACTGACGGACTATGTAATGGTACTCGGTTAAAAATTATTGATTTATTTAAATTTAATATAGAAGCTGAAATCATTACTGGTAATAAAGAAGGTTCAATTGTATTTATATCAAGAATAATTTTAGATACAAGTAAACAAACATCGTTACGATTTATATTATACCGTAGGCAATTTCTAATTTGTTGAGCATTTGCAATGACCACTAATAAAGCTCAAGGCCAAAGTTTTGAAAACGTAGGAATATATTTAAATAAACCTTTATTTTCACATAGTCAATCATATGTAGCGTTATCAAAAGTAAAAAATAGTAAAGAAATTTTTTACAAAATAAAAATGGAAATGAAAATTTTATAAAAAATATTGTATGGGAAGAAGTATTAGAGAAAAAAATAATGAAAAATCATTATTTAAAATTCTCAATATTATTTTCAATATTATAATAAACTCATAAAAAAAATATGTTTGTATTTTAAATTTACATACTAATAAAAATTTATAAAAGTCACTAAATATTGAAATAGTTGCAGTTTATTTGGGTGATTTTCTAAATAAAACACAAGTAACAAAGTACCTTATTGAATAATTTATTATATGTAATAATAACCCGTCAATGTGCAAAACAAATAATTCTAATTTACTGATCTAATTTAAATAAATGAAAATATAATATACTTTCTTAAATAGTTATTATAGAAAAAAAGAAAAGCTTTTTATTAGAGAAAATATCAAAACGCTGAACTGTACGAATGAAGGTGCGCACTCTGACTGACAAGACGAGACGTGCCGATAGACAGTTGACTGAGACTGACGTTAGAGAATAGTGGGGGTATACAACTTCACGGCTACGTAAAGTTCAACCTATATAATACTGAGCGCCCTGCGCCATATCCAACACTCCCTCTCGCAGTAGCTCAGCCTCACTTCTTATCTGAAACAAATAATAAATAATGATCAATCAAAAGGTTTTACTCGTCATAATTTAATATTAATCTTATCAATTTATTATGTAAATCAGAAGATAGAGGTTTGGTAAAAATATCCGCTATTTGATCTTTTGATGGTATCCACTTTACTCTAATTAAATTTCTTGTTCTACATTCCCTAACATAATGTTCTTTAACTTCAATCATGTGGCTTAGAATTTTACTGCAGCTGACCTTAGAACTTTGAATTGCAGCATTGTTGTCACATCATAAGGTCATTGGCAATAAGTCTATATTTATAACTAATCTAATTGAATTTTGCAGCGACACCATTTCTTGACACGCTTCACTCATTGAAACATATTCCGCCTGGCATGTTTATAGTGATACGTAACGTTGTCTGTGCGTTTTCCAAGCAATAGGATCCTTGAACAATCTTATTACATAACCACTGGTAGTTAAGGCTCCTTTGACATCAGCAAAACTTGCATCAGAATATTCATGCATTTCTTCGGCTTTTCCTCCAAAAATGACTCCTTTATCCCTTGTACACTTCAAATAACCACAGGCTCCTTCAACAATGTTCCATTCATTCATGGTAGGATTGAATTGATATCCACTCCAAACACTCTTCGTATACATGTTATATGGTCTAATTGCAGTTGCCAGGCATAACAGAGAACCTACTGCTTTACGATATGGTACACTTTCCATAGTCAGCCGATCTGACCCTTCATCTGGACTTTCTTCTCTCTCTCTCTTCTAATTCTATTTGACCCGGTTAGCAACCATAGGCGTTCGTTGTGGTCCGATCCCTGAAAAACCCAACCTCCTCAGCAAATCAGCAGTACACTCTTCAAGAGTTAATGTTGGAGTTTTGTTTCGCTCATCTCGTTCTAATTTAATTCCTAAAAATTTCTTGGCTCACCTAGATCCTTCATTTCAAATTCTTGCATCAATTTTAACTTTATCTCTTCTAATTTTCTTACATCATTGCTAACTATAAGCATGTCATTTACATATAATAATAATATTAAGAACTTATCACCATCCGTCCAAGTAAATAAACATGGTTTAATTTCATGCGTTGTTAATCTAATTTTGTTTGCTGTCTGAACGAAGCGCTCCTTCCATCTCCTTGGACTAATCTTAAGTCAATATAGGGCTTTTTCTATTTTACAAACTTTTGTTCTTTCACCTCATTTGTGACTATTAATCCGGTATTTCCGTGTAAAATTTCTCATCAATAGTACCATTGAAGAATGCATTTTTCACGTCAAGCTGGCACACATCTAGGTTATATTTATAATAGCAAGACATGCTCTAATTATTTGCATTCTTGAAACTGGTGCATATGTTTCGCTTAAATCGTAGAAATTTTTATCCTTAAATACTTGAATTACTAGTTGTTCTTTGTATACGATTTCACCACTTGATTCTATTTTACGTTTAAAAACCCATCTAGAATCTACAATGCTGCTTCTTTTGCCATCAGTTGAAGTCAGTCTTTTTACTATTTTCCAGACATTATTTTTGTTCATAGAGTTTAATTCTGCTTTAACTGCTTCATTCCAATTTTCTTTGTCAAATGAGGCCATTGCTTTTCTGTATGAAACTGGATCACGATGTAGATGTGCTTGAAAAACATGATGAATTTCTTCCTCTAATTTTCTTTTCTTGGTCTGCCTCTTTTTCGTTTTTGTTCTCCCTCTATTTCTGCTTGTTTTTCTTGTTCATTCTCATTTTCATTTTGCTGTGTAAACCAAGTTTCTTGGTTAATTTCTGATGGACTATGCCATTCTGTTAATTCATTTTTAGCATGAATATCTCTAAGTACTTTTGACTCATCGAACTTCACATCTCGACTTTTATGATACTTTCTTTCTTTGGGATCAATAAAGATGTATCCTGTGTCTGTATAACCAATAAGAATAACTCGTTTTCCTAGTGGACTAGATTTTGGACCCGTTTTCCTTTGGATTTTAATGTAAGCAGCGCATCTAAATTGTTTTAGCCGTATCAAGTTGATTTTAGCTTCTAGATTAAGTTTTGTTAAGGAGCAACCATATCATTGGACTTGTGAGGTGTGCGCGTGCACATGTTTACAACGCTAGATTTCACATGCTCTCTGAGATTCCTGAATCAAAAATAAGATCTCTTACCTTCTTTTGAATAGTTTGGTTAAAGCGTTCTGTCACTATACTGTGTTGAAGAGTGTCAGGACTAGCTAGCTATAATTCTACTCCAATTTCAATATATCTGTGGTGCTGCCTCTGGTGAATTCCGTTTCTTAATCGCATCCTAAATAGCAAAATTTTGTGTCACTTCTAATTAAGCCTCTTGTGCTGATGATGAATGAATCCAGACACTTTCCCGCTTCAGACCCATTTCTAATTGGATATTCCATGGCTAATCTAGATAAATCATTAATAAACACTACTATAAAGCGATAGCCTTTTGGATAGCTTTCTAAACTAATTGGTCCCATTGTATCACTGTGTACTATTTGCAACGGAGCCATCGCTCGTTTTCTCGTTGAGGAGAGGGGCAGTACTTCAGATCTAGGTTTTTGTTTTTGAACTTCTTTGAGATACTCCAGTGAAGCATGACCTAGTCTAATATGCCAGAGATTGGCTAGATTGCATTTTTCATGATAGTTATCTGCATTCTCATCTAATTTACCTGAGTCTTTCTCTTCTGATATTATTTCCGTAGTAATCTTCCTATCACTAGTTGTTTTATTGGCATCAGTAGTTTGAAAGAAATCTCCTTCATCATCAGCTGGTATCTCTCTCCCTCTGTTTTCTAGTTTCTTAGTAACACTTCTAGTTAAGTATTTATATTTATTATTCGCTATATAAGCGATTATATTTGCAGAGTTGTCCGTCTTAATGTTAGCTTTATCGTTGAGTTGGAATCCAATGATCCAGAAAGGTTTGTTATAAATTCCTGATAAAAATATTTCATTGGAACGTGATTTTTTTTTTTTTTTTTTTTTTTACTTTTACGTTTCTTGTTTAATCTACTAAAGTTTTTATGATTATGATTACCCCGTCTAAATATTCTACTATCATACCTTTTATTGTCTTGTCCATCTGGCTTATCTTTATTGTAAGGGCAATTGGCGGCGGTGTGTTCTTCGCACCCTCTACATTTGTAGCACATCAAGCCCTCGTTGCGGCACTCGTAAGCATGATGCCCTAGGACACCACATTTAAAGTACCGGTCCTTTTAAGTTGTATGCGTGGCAGCAGCTCCTTCTTCCCTTATCATGGAAACTTATCTCCTTCTGCCCATCAGTTTCATCGCATCTAACTGTAAAATATAATTTTTTAATTGTTTGTAATCAAAATCCTTTCCCGTATTGGCTGATTCCATTTTAAATCGAACAGTCAGTATACACTCAAGTCACCAATTACTGCGCTAATGGAGTATGTTATTCTACCCTAAAAATAAGGGTGTACGTATTTTTTTATTTTGTTGAAATATCAAAATTGCATCAGATATGCACTTTTGAAAATTGCATACAAAAACTAAATGTTAAAACTGAAAATGTTGAGAACAACTTTAGAGGGCTATCGCTTTACCAATTTTCAAAGAATTTTGGTAAACCTTATTTTGTTTTATTATGTTTTAAGCTCTCTTTAATTCAGTGCAAGAAATTTCAAAAAAGACTAAAAAATGACTAAGATACGTGCATTTTACCAAAAAATGCACTTTTTATGCACATGCATTTTTATCGAAAAACCCATTTTTTTTCGCTGAAATTTTTTGTGCTCATAGAGGACCAAATTACCTATCTAATGGTACTTGGTTGATCCCGTACTTATTTGTTTGAAGCGAGAAAATAAATTCACAAATTTTATTGGTGAAAAATTTTTGTATATACGTTCGGAAATTTTAAGCAATGTAGATTTAAACACTATCCTTTTTTTAGCATTACCCAGGAACAACGACGTGGAGGTAGAAGGTTTCTGTTCCCTTCAGGGTGCTTTTTTAAAGTGAGTTCCCCTTGCCTCTCACTGTTGGGATGCGTCAAAAATATAATTATAAATAATTACTTTTTTTTATTTTTGCACTTATTATTTTTAGTTCTAAGTGTAGCCTTACGACGTTTGACTTTTTTTTTCTTGTCTTTCACTTTAGTCAGTGCATGTATAGCTGTTCTGCCAACAAATATATGCGATTTCAATTCCCCAAATTGTTTTAACCACATATGACTTTTTTGAATCCCATTATATTTAGGAACTGTACTCCATTCAATATTTTTTTCTTTTCTAAATTTTTCAATCTCATTTATTGGTAATAATATGATTTTGATTGCACTGGTGTACTTTTGAACCCAAATTATAAAATCGTCAGCATTTTGTATCGATTCTTCATGAACTCTTTCTAAGTTATGTGAAGTAGCATAATGCTTTAGAAGCCCACCTATTCCATTAACGGCTCCTTTCCCATGACCAGTCGCAGAAAATAACCATTTCATTTGATAAGAAAAATGTTTTAATTCATGTAGCTGAAAACGATTTTTAAATTGGCTTGCAGCTCCATCTGATATAATAGTGACTTTAGTAACTAAATCATTTTTCATAAGATCGATAATTTTATTTATTGCTAATAGCGCATATGCAGTATCATGCTTTTTGTCGTCACTAACGATCGCAAAGCTTTGCGTTATCTCTCCTTGGTAATAGACTGCAGTAAAAATAGAAATTTGGTTATTTACCCAATGATTTCCCTGAACCGCTTTATTATTTATTACAGACCAATTTTCTGCAAAATCAACGTGGATAATTAACTTAGTAGGATCAGCTTTATCTTCTTCTTTTTCTTTTTTCATAGCTCCACGTTGAATATTTTTTATGTATACATGAGTACTTGCTTTTAGTGCGCAGATTGAAAATTTTTCTTTAAAAACTGATAAGCTTACTGTTTGTTTGATAAGATTACCATTATCCCACAAAGCAAACGTAATTTCATCTTCCCAATTTTCTTTCAGTTTTAACAATTTTAATGTGATACCCTCACTACCGGAGCAATAATTGCATTCTTGCAAGAAACACGAATCAGATGGTTCAGAACACAACATTGCGTTAGTTATTTCTGAACGAATTAAATCTAATTCAGAATTATTATCGCCTCTAAAACGAATTAAACTTGTAAGAAACAGTTCAAAATTTTCGCAATGTACACAAAGACAAGTTCCTTCACAGGGCTTTTAAGACGAAACTTGGTCTTAGACTATAGAATTTCGATTTTCCTATTTGTAAGTTTGGATTTTCTTGTCTTGATTGACTATATGTTTCTTTTAAGCTTCGAGTAAGACACCGTTTAACTTTTTTAGTTTTTGTATTATTAACTTTAACAGTAACAACATCGGATTTATTTGGACTTTGTCTACTACAGTGAAAATCATCATTTAAAAAATATTCCATAGCGATATTTTTTGTATTTTCATCAATAGGATGACCAGTATATGAATCTGGCTCCAAATAAACTCCTTCATTTTTCACGAGATTTCTTGATTTATTTATCATATACTCGCTTATATTCGGTAATAGTGAGCAAATTTTTATTTTGCTTAATTTTGAAGGTAGTAGAGTTAGAAGTTTTATTTTCTCCGAAACAGAAGAACATTTTTCTAAAGCCGATTTAAAATTTTCTACAAATTCGTTCCAATAGTTTTCAGTCGAACTTTTGTCCGATTCTATTGATTCAACTGAAATGCCATACGCATCTTCTAATTTACTTCCGACAGTAGCAGAAAGAGCTGAAATTAAAGATTTTTTCTTTTTAGATACGTAATTTTCTGTTAAATTTTTAGGTATTGCAGTTTTTCTTTTGAGCGGCGAGACGCATTGAGGTAAAATTGTATTAATACTCTCGTTTAATTCCTGTATTCGTTCGGGTGTCTTGGGGATAAAATCATCATGTTTTCCGCTAAAAAGTTCAGTGATTTCATTTTCAGATGTAGATTCAAGATCACTTAAAATCATTTTTGATGTGCGTTCATGGCGAATTTTGCATACATTAGTAGAGGGCAGTATCTTTAAGTCTGGATAAAGCTGTGCCAAATTAATGGCCAAATCTTCCAACGGTCCAAAACGTAAATTTCTGCTTTTATAAACTACCTTCTTATGCATTTGAAAAAAATCGGGACATCGAATTCTTGTAGAAGAGTGAATTTCGGACATCGTAATTGCAGAGTTTTGTTTACTTTTTCACGAGTCCGAAAAGTACCTTTCAAAGCAGACGTAAGAATAACTAGCTTGTATATAACAATTCTAATATGCTGTTTTGGTTACGCGAGGTATTTGTCCGCAAATGAGCCTCCTATTGTCTGTACATCGAAACATACATAATATAGATATACACGAATAGAATTATTATTTTCCATTTTTTAATATTTATTTTTATATTACGAATTTTTATATATATATATATATATATATATATATATCACTATTGATGATATATACATACATACAAAGGTAAACAAATAATGAGCGAAGCATGCGACAGCGTAGGAATGAACATTGCTTGAGACTTTCGAACGTATATACAAAAATTTTTCACCAATAAAATTTGTGAATTTTTTTTCTCGCTTCAAACAAATAAGTACGAGATCAACCAAGTACCATTAGATAGATGATTCGGTTCTCTATGAGCACAAAAAATTTCAGCAAAAAAAAATGGGTTTTTCGAGAAAAATGCATGTACATAAAAAGTGCATTTTTTGGTAAAATGCACATATCTTAGTCAATTTTTAGTCTTTTTTGAAATTTCTTGCACTGAATTAAAGAGAGCTTAAAACATAATAAAACAAAATAAGGTTTACCAAAATTCATTGAAAATTGGTAAAACGATAGCCCTCTAAAGTTATTCTCAACATTTTCAGTTTTAACATTTAGTTTTTGTATGCAATTTTTAAAAGTGCATATCTGATGCAATTTTGATATTTCAGCAAAATAAAATAATACGTATACCCTTATTTTTAGGGTAGAATAACGTACTCCATTAGCGTAGTAATTGGTGACTTGAGTGTATACTGACTGTTCGATTTGAAATGGAATCAGCCTATTATGTTTATGCAAAAAGTTAGTTTGTTGCATTTAAGGTACATTATCACTGATCGTATTATAGAACGAATCCCTTTTATCTGCATCGTTTATCTTGATTGCACCTGGAATGTTGTCATACAATCTAAGTTATGCTTCAAAACGATCCCAGACTATTGTTGCTTTTTCTTTATTAGGTTGATATCTAATTAAGTACAATTTTTGTTTAACCAACATAGTAGTTAAATTTGCTTTACTCGTTCTAATTTCTTTTATTTTATTTAACGATTCCGTTGGATCCATTATTTACAGCAACCCTGTACGACAATTTGCGTCAATTCCATACACCACAATATCTTGAACCTTCAGTTCATTCCTCCGTTCAGTTCCTTTTCTTTGTCTAGATCACGCTCTAGTTTCACAGTCGAATCCACAACATACAATAAGTCTAATGCTTCTAATTCACCGGTTAAATGATACAAAAATTAGTCTAATTTCATTGTACTAGTCAATTTGTACTCTCCTTTAATAAACGAACCCGTACAAGCAATTTGAGGCGCAATCAAAATTATATTTCCATTATTAAAAGCATTATCAAATTTTCCTGTCAAATTCCGATTAAAATATCCGTCGAATACTATTCCTTTCAAAGTCATTAATTTCACTGTTACTTTGGTTAGTCTCATGCAGACTTAAATCATTTTTACTTCTTATCTAATTGATCTCAATTGTTGTTCTACTTCTGACGTTATATTTGCGGTCTCGTTCTCATGCTTTACAAAGTCAGACACAAATCCATCGACCCATTTGTTTATGTAGTCTTTTGACTTTTCTCCTTGTCTCAGCACGGTTTCCTTAAACCTGGAATTCTCCTCCTAGAGTCCTGCCATTTTCTTTTTCATCTTGTCTATCTCTTCTTCTAAGTTTTCAACTCGCTTTTCTAAATATTTTTTCTAATCTAATTTTTTCTTTTTAGGAAACCCGGTATGGTAAACAAGAAGCGCGTCAATAGGGTCATAAAATTCAAGCATAGATGTTAGGGCGGCTTTCTCTGCTAGTGTCAGTGTACTTCGAGAATACACAAAGACTTTATCTCCTGGCCTACTCGAAATGACCCTTATCGACGTTGCCGTGATGTGAAAATCCATAATCGGGTATTCCTCAGACAATTCGAAATTGACACCAATTGTCCTCATCAAGAGTGTGAAGCCCTTTTGAACTGGAATGTAAATTTTCATAAAATTTCTCTTTTTTCTATATTTAATTTATTGTGCGTGAACCGTTTAGTATTATTTCGAAGTAAAATTTAATTTGAGTTCATTTTTAAGAACAATTTATCTTTTAAGTAATTCTAATTTTTAACCTTTCTAATTTTAATTTTTCGATTCTAATTAACCGGTTCAATTTTAATAACTATTTTAATTTTTAATCTTTCTAATTTTAATTTTTCAATTCCAATTAATCCGTTCAATTTAAACATTTAATTCATTTCTAGTTAATTCAAACAAATCAAATTCTATTTTCTAATTTTAACAATTCTAATTGATCATTTCAATTTCATCTAATTTCTAGTTAATTTGAAAAAATCAAATTCTATTATATAATTTTAACAACCTTTTAATTTACGAGTACTCGTGTTTATTTTAATTTTCAAAATTTTATTTATTTATTGAGACTGTAAGATAATAGGTCTGCTTCACGCTAAGTCATATTAACGCAATGTCTTTAAGACAGTACGCTGTCAAGCGCTGCTATATTTCCCAGTATAATCTGAAACCCTTCTATACGTGCACATGCTCTCTCTGTCGAATGCCACAACTCTCTATAACGCTCTCTCCCTCTCTCTTTCTCTCTCTTTCAAGCTCTATTCACTCACACATCCGTAAACACACATACATTTCAAAGACGTATCACCCCTGTTTTTCACGATTGTGCGCGCGCATTCATTCTTAATATTCTGTCTCGCTTTCGTGGGCCCACGCGCGCGTTTTTTTTTCAGCAGCGCTTGAGCTTCTTTGTGACGGCGCAAAGTTTCCACGAATTCTATGCTCAAGAAATAAAATTTAAAAGAGAACGGTTTACGCTTTTGTTAGAGAAAAAAATATTTTTATTTGATTTTTCTCTTTCTCTTATTATTTTACAAAGAGAGCTTCTCACAAATATAATTTCACTCGCGATCCCGTCAATTCATTCATATCAACAAAAAATATTCCTTTTATATTATTCTAAATTGAATTTATTCAATTCGTATTCACTTCCCGTCGATTTACTCTTTTGAAAAATGCTTTATTTTCCAGATCTAATTTGTATGTATAAATGTACACTTCTTACCTTTCTTCTCCATTTCCTTATCATTACTCCTTTCTCCTTTCTGAGACATTTTTGTTAGTCACACACTTATTAAGCACAATATATAAATGCTTTGGAATATATAAAATGAAAAGATTAAGAATAAAAATTTAATTAAGAAAATCACTCTCATGCGCAGCGGAAGCAGTCCGGGCACATAACCTATTGAAATAGTTGCAGTTTATTTGGGTGATTTTCTCAATAAAACACAAGTAACAAAGTACCTTATTGAATAATTTATTATATGTAATGATAACCCGTCAATTTACATTACAAATGATTCTAATTTACTTATCTAATTTGAATAAATGAAAATATAAAACACTTTCTTAAATAGTTATTCTAGAAAAAAAGAAAAGCTTTTTATTAAAGAAATTATCAGAACGCTGAACTGTACAAATAAAGGTGCGCACTCTGACTGACAAGACAAGACGTGCCGATAGACAATTGACTGGGACTGAAGTTAGAAAGAGTGGGGATATACAACTTTACAGCTACGTAAAGTTCGACCTATATAATACTTAGCGCCCTGCGCCATATCCAACACTGTAAAAGTTTTTATTATTTATGATATACAATTTAAAATAAATACAAAAAGGGGGGTACGCCCCTAGTATATAATTAAAATTGTGTGTATGTGCCTACTTGTATGTGTGCGTAAATGTATACGTGCACTTAAATGTGAATGTGTACTTTTATACGTATGTATGCATAGAATATTGTACGTAGATGTGTCTACTTATGTATAGGTATATGTATAGTTGTACTTCAATGTGTGTATGCGTAATGATCTCTATGTGTGAATAACTATACATAAACTTGTATGCGTATAACTATTTGTGTATATAGGCAAGTCTATGTATACATGCGTATACGTGTACTACAATATGCATGTACGTACCTGTATGCATATGTATGCGTATAATTTATATGAGTGTATGTGAATGTGTGATCTTACGTCTGTATGGGTATGCGTAAGTATGCGTATTATTTATATAAGTGTATGTGAATATGTGTTCTTATGTGTGTATGGGTATACGTGTACTCCAATGTGTATGCGTGTACTTATGTTTGTAAGTGCATGCGTGTACTTCAATGTACATCCGTGTACTGATGTTTGTATGTGTATGAGTGTACTTCAATGTCTACCTGCGTAGCTATGTTTGTGTGTGTGCATAAATGTATATGAAGATGTATCTGTATAACTATTTGTGTATATCTATGTGTCTAAGTTTATGCATATACTTGAATGTGTATATAGTACTCGTGAGCGTCTGTGTGCGTATGATTTTATATTAGTGTGGGTACGTGATGCACTTCTGTAAGTAAACGTATACGTATACTCCGATGTGCATGTGTGTACTTGCGTGAGTGTATATTAGTGTATGTACTTCAATGTGTATACAGGCAATAATGTCTGTGTGTGTATGATATACGTTAACGATTTGTGTATGCAAGTAAATCTATGTGTGTATGTGCATATATAGATGTGTATGTGTATGTGTGCAAGGATATCTGAAGATGTGTAAACGTATGTGTGTATGTGTATGTGTGTAAGTGTATGTGTGTATGTGTATGTGTGTATGTGTATGTGTGTATGTGTTATACAGCATGTGTATGTGTGTATGTGTATGTGTGTATGTGTTATACAGCATGTGTATGTGTGTATGTGTATGTGTGTAAGTGTATGTGTGTATGTGTATGTGTGTAAGTGTATGTGTGTATGTGTATATGTGTGCATGTATGTGTGTATGAGTATGTGTGTTTGTGTATGTGTGTATGTGTATCTGTGTATGTGTATGTCTATGTGTATGTGAAATTGTGTATGTGTATGTGTAAAAGTATAAGTGTGTTTGTTTATGTGTGTATAAGTATGCGTGTATGTGTAGGTGTGAATGTAAATATGTGTGTGTATGTGTGTATGTGTATGTGTATATATGTGTATGTGTGTATATGTATAGGTGTATGTTTGTATGTGTATGTGTATCTTTATGTGTATATGTGTATGTGTGTATGTATATGTATATTCAAACATATGGATGTGTATAT
Source organism: Anastatus disparis (assembly GCA_017163975.1). Lineage (NCBI taxonomy): Eukaryota > Metazoa > Arthropoda > Insecta > Hymenoptera > Eupelmidae > Anastatus > Anastatus disparis. The sequence goes on along the minus strand of JAFFSR010000097.1, from coordinate 926,088 downwards.
GTTTATGGGTGCATATGTATAAGTGTATGTGTGTACGTGTATGTGTGTATGCGTATGTGTGTATGTGTATGTGAATATGTCAATGTGTGTATGTGTATATGTGTAAGTGTATGTGTGTATGTTTATGTGTGTGCATGTATGTGTGTATGCGTATGTGTGTTTGTGTATGTGTGTATGTGTATCTGTGTATGTGTATGTCTATGTGTATGTGAAATTGTGTATGTGTATGTGTGTATGTGTATCTGTGTATGTGTATGTCTATGTGTATGTAAAATTGTGTATGTGTATGTGTGTAAGTGTAAGTGTGTTTGTGTATGTGTGTATAAGTATGAGTGTATGTGTAGGTGTATATGTAAGAATGTGTGTGTGTATGTGTATGTGTGTATGTGCTTATGTATATGTGTGTATGTGTATGTGTGTACGTATATGTGTATGAGAGTACGTGAATGACTGTATGTGTAAGTGTATGTGTGTATGTGTGTATGTGTATGTAAGTACGTGTATAAGTGTATGTGTGAGTAGTAGGTGGGTATGTATATGCGTGTATGTGTATGTGTATGTAAGTACGTGTATGAGTGTATGTGTGAATGGTAGGTGTGTATGTATATGCGTGAATGTGTATGTGTGCATTTGTATGTGTGTATGTGTATATGTTAATATGTCTGTATGTAGTTGTGTATGTGTATGTGTGAATGTGTGTATGTAAATATATGTACGTGTATGTGTGTATGTGTATGTGTGTATGTGTGTATGTGTATGTGTGTATGTTTATGTGTATGTGTGTATGTGTATGTGTATGTGTGTATGTGTATGTGTGTGTATGTGTGTATGTCTATGTGTGTATGTGTATGTGTGTTAGTGAATGCGTATGTGTGTATGCGTATGTGTGTATGTGTATGTGAATATGTCAATGTGTGTATGTGTATGTGTGTAAGTGTATGTGTGTATGTTTATGTGTGTGCATGTATGTGTGTATACGTATGTATGTTTGTGTATGTGTGTATGTGTAACTGCGTATGTGTATGTCTATAAGTATGTGAAATTGTGTATGTGTATGTGTGTATGTGTATCTGTGTATGTGTATGTCTATGTGTATGTGAAATTGTGTATGTGTATGTGTGTAAGTGTAAGTGTGTTTGTGTATGTGTGTATAAGTATGAGTACATGTGTAGGTGTGTATGTAAGAATGTGTGTGTGTATGTGTGTATGTGCATGTGTGTATGTGTATGTGTGTATGTGCTTATGTATATGTGTGTATGTGTATGTGTGTACGTATATGTGTATGAGAGTACGTGAATGACTGTATGTGTAAGTGTATGTGTGTATGTGTGTATGTGTATGTAAGTACGTGTATAAGTGTATGTGTGAGTAGTAGGTGGGTATGTATATGCGTGTATGTGTATGTGTATGTAAGTACGTGTATGAGTGTATGTGTAAATGGTAGGTGTGTATGTATATGCGTGAATGTGTATGTGTGCATTTGTATGTGTGTATGTGTATATGTTAATATGTCTGTATGTAGTTGTGTATGTGTATGTGTGAATGTGTGTATGTAAATATATGTACGTGTATGTGTGTATGTGTATGTGTGTATGTGTGTATGTTCATGTGTATGTGTGTATGTGTATGTGTATGTGTGTATGTGTATGTGTGTGTATGTGTGTATGTCTATGTGTGTATGTGTATGTGTGTTAGTGAATGCGTATGTGTGTATGTGTATCTGTGTATAGGTATGTGTATGTGTGTATGCGTATGTGTATTTGTGTATGTGTATGTGTGTATGTGTGTGTATGTGTGTATGCGTATGTGTATTTGTGTATGTGTATGTGTGTATGTGTGTGTATGTGTGTATGTGTATGTGTATATGTGTATGTGTATGTGTCTATGTGTATGTGTATATGCGTATGTGTCTATGTGTACGTGTCTATGTGTATGTGTGTCTGCGTAAGTTTGTATGTATATGTGGTATGTGTATGTGTGTATGTGTAAGTGTATGTGTATAAGAATGTGTGTATGTGTATATGTGTATGCGTATGCGTGTATGTGTATGTGTATGTGTGTATGTAAATATGTATATAGGTTTCTGTGTATGTGTATGTGCGATGTGTATGTGTGTATGTATATGTGTGTATGTGTGTACGTGTATGTGTGTATGTGTATGTGTGTATGTGTATGTGTATGTGTGTATGTGTATGTGTGTATGTGTACGTGTATATGTGTGTGTATAAATAAGTATGTGTCCATGTGTATGCGTGTATGTGTGTATGTGTATGTGTGTGAGTGTATGTGTTTATGCGTGTGTGTGTATGTTTATGTGTGTATTTGTATGTGTGTATGTGTATATGTTAATGTGTATGTGTGTATTCGTATGTGTGTATGATTATGTGTATGTGTATGTGTATATATGTGTATGTGTGTATGTGTATGTGTGTATGTCTATGTGTGTATGTGTATGTGTATGTGTGTATGTGTATGTGTGTTAGTGTACGTGTATATGTGTGTGTATAAATAAGTATGTGTCCATGTGTATGCGTGTATGTGTGTATGTGTATGTGTGTGAGTGTATGTGTTTATGCGTGTGTGTGTATGTTTATGTGTGTATTTGTATGTGTGTATGTGTATATGTTAATGTGTATGTGTGTATTCGTATGTGTGTATGATTATGTGTATGTGTATGTGTATATATGTGTATGTGTGTATGTGTATGTGTGTATGTCTATGTGTGTATGTGTATAAGTGTATGTGTATGTGTGTGTATGTGTGTTAGTGTAAGTGTATGTGTGTATGTGTATGTGTGTATGTGTATGTGTGTATGTGTATGTGTGTATGTTTATGTGTTTATGTGTATGTGTATGTGTATGTATGTATGTGTATGTGTGTTAGTGTACGTGTATATGTGTGTGTATAAATAAGTATGTGTCCATGTGTATGCGTGTATGTGTGTATGTGTATGTGTGTGAGTGTATGTGTTTATGCGTGTGTGTGTATGTTTATGTGTGTATTAGTATGTGTGTATGTGTATATGTTAATGTGTATGTGTGTATTCGTATGTGTGTATGATTATGTGTATGTGTATGTGTATATATGTGTATGTGTGTATGTGTATGTGTTTATGTCTATGTGTGTATGTGTATAAGTGTATGTGTATGTGTGTGTATGTGTGTTAGTGTAAGTGTATGTGTGTATGTGTATGTGTGTATGTGTATGTGTGTATGTGTATGTGTGTATGCGTATGTGTATTTGTGTATGTGTATGTGTGTATGCGTGTGTATGTGTGTATGTGTATGTGTGTATGTGTATGTGTATGTGTATGTGTATGTGTATGTGTGTAAGTGTATGTGTGTATGTGTATGTGTGTATGTGTATGTGTGTATGTGTATGTGTGTATGTTTATGTGTTTATGTGTATGTGTATGTGTATGTATGTATGTGTATGTGTGTATGTGTATAGGTGTATGTGTATGTGTGTATGTGTATGTGTGTATGTGTATGTTTATGTGTGTATGTGTATGAATATGTGTGTATGTATGTACGTGTATGTGTGTACGTGTATGTGTGTATCTGTATATATGTATGTGTATTTGTGTATCTGTATATATGTATGTGTATGTGTGTATGTGTATGTGTATGTGTGTATGTATATGTGTGTATGTATGTATGGGTATGTGTGTACGTGTATGTGTGTATCTGTATATATGTATGTGTATGTGTGTATCTGTATATATGTATGTGTATGTGTGTATGTGTATGTGTGTATGTGTATGTGTGTAAGTGTACGTGTATATGTGTGTGTAAATAAGTATGTGTGTATCTGTATGTGTGTATAAGTGTATGTGTATGTGTGTGAGTGTATGTGTTTATGCGTGTGTGTGTATGTGTATGTGTTAATGTGTGTATTCGTATGTGTGTATGTGTATGTGTATATGTTTATGTGTATGTGTGTATGTGTATGTGTCTGTGTCTATGTCTATGTGTGTATGTGTATGTGTGTTAGTGTATGCGTATGTGTGTATGTGTATCTGTGTATGGGTATGTGTGTATGCGTATGTGTATTTGTGTATGTTTATAAGTATATGTGTGTACGTGTATGTGTGTATGCGTATGTGTGTATGTGTATGTGTGTAAGTGTATGTGTGTATGTGTATGTGTGTAAGTGTATGTGTGTATGTGTATGTGTGTGCATGTATGTGTGTATGAGTATGTGTGTTTGTGTATGTGTGTATGTGTATCTGTATATGTGTATGTCTATGTGTATGTGAAATTGTGTATCTGTATGTGTGTAAGTATAAGTGTGTTTGTGTATGTGTGTATAAGTATGTGTGTATGTGTAGGTGTGTATGTAAATATGTGTGTGTATGTGTGTATGTGTATATATGTCTATGTGTGTATATGTATAGGTGTATGTTTGTATGTGTAGGTGTATCTTTATGTGTGTATGTGTATGTGTGTCTGAGTATGTGTGTATATGTATGTGTATGTGTGTATGTGTATGTGTATGTTTGTATTAGTATGTGTATGTGTGTATTTGTGTGGGTATGTAGATGCGTGTATGTGTATTTCTGTTTGTGTCTTTGTGTATGTGTATGTATATGTGTGTTTGTGTATAAGTGTATGTGTATGTATGTATGTATGTGTATGTGTGTATGTGTATGTGTCAATGTGTATATGTGTATGTGTGTATGTGTATGTGTGTATGTGTGTGTATGTGTGTTTGTGCTTGTGTGTATGTGTGTATGCAAATGTGTGTATAAGTATGTATTTATGTGTATGTGTGTATTCGTATGTGTGTATGTGTATGTGTATGTGTGTATGGGTATATGTGTATGTGTATGTGTATGTATGTATGTGTATGTGTATGTGTATAGGTGTATGTGTATGTGTGTATGTGTAAGTGTGTATGTGTATGTATATGTGTGTATTTATGTTTGTGTATGTGTGTACGTGTATGTGTGTATCTGTATATATGTATGTGTATGTGTGTATCTGTATACATGTATGTGTATGTGTGTATGTGTATCTGTATGTGTGTATGTGTGTATGTGTATGTGTATGTGTTAATGTGTGTATTCGTATGTGTGTATGTGTATGTGTATATGTTCATGTGTATGTGTGTATATGTATGTGTCTGTGTGTATGTCTATGTGTGTATGCGTATGTGTGTTAGTGTATGCGTATGTGCGTATGTGTATCTGTGTATGGGTATGTGTATGTGTGTATGCGTATGTGTATTTGTGTATGTGTATAAGTATATGTGTGTACGTGTATGTGTGTATGCGTATGTGTGTATGTGTATGTGTGTATGTGTATGTGTGTATGCGTATGTGTATTTGTGTATGTGTATAAGTATATGTGTGTACGTGTATGTGTGTATGCGTATGTGTGTATGCGTATGTGTGTAAGTGTATATATGTATGTGTATGTGTGCATGTTTATGTGTGTATGTGTATGTGTGTATTTGTATGTGTATGTGTTAATGTGTCTGTATGTATGTGTGTATGTGTATGTGTGAATATGAGTTTGTAGATATATCTGGGTGTATGCGTGTATGTGTATGTTTATATGTGTGTATGTGTATGTGTGGATGTTTATATGTGTACGTGTGTATGTGTATATGTGTATGTGTATGTATGTATGTGTATGTGTGTATGTGTATGTGTATGTGCGTATGTGTATGTGTGTATGTTCATGTGTATGTGTATGTGTATATGTGCATGTATGTATGTGTATGTGTATGTGTATGTGTGTAAGTGTATGTGTGTTTGTGTATGTGTGTATGTGTATGTGTGTATGTGTATGTGTATGTGTATGTGTGTATGTGTATGTGTGTATGTGTATGTGTGTATGTGTATGTGTGTACGTGTATGTGTGTATGTGTGTATGTGTATTTGTGCTTGTGTGTATGTGTGTATGGAAATATGTGTATAAGTATGTATTTATGTGCATGTGTGTATTCGTATGTGTGTATGTTTATGCGTATATGTGTATGTGTTTGTAGATACTTGTGTGGGTACGTGTATGTGTGTATAAGTGTATGTGTATGTAGGTACCTGTATGTGTTTATGTGTAAGTGCGTATGTGTATGTTTGTATTGTGTATGTATTTGTAGATACTTTCATGTACATGTGTATGTGCGTATTCGTTTGTGTGTATGTGTGTATGTTTTCGTAGATACTTCTATGTTAATGTGTATGAGCGTATGCGTTTGTGTGTATGTGTGTTTGTGTATGTGTGTATGTGTATGTTTATGTGTGTATGTGTATGTGAATGTGTGTATGTTTATATGTATGTGTATGCGTATATGTGTATGTGTATGTGTGTATGTTAAGGTGTGTATGTGTATTCGTGTATATATGTGTTTATATGTGTATGTGTGTATGTGTATGCGTGTATGTGTATGTGTGTATGTGTAAGTGTATATGTATATGTGTATGCGTATGTGTGTATGTGTATGTGTATGTGTGTATGCGTATGAGTGCATGTGTATGTGTATGTAAGTATGTGTATGTGTTTGTAGATACTTGTTTGGGTACGTGTATGCGTGTATAAATGTATGTGTTTGTAGGTACTTGTATGTGTATGTGTACGTGCGTATGTGTATGTGCGTATTTGTATGTGTGTATGTGTATCTGCGGATTTGTATGTGTGTATGTGTATGCGTTTGTATACGTGTGTATATGTATCTGTTTATGTGTAAGTGCGTATGTGTATGTGTGTATGTCTTTGTGCAAATGTGGATGTGTGTATGTGTATGTGAATGTTCGCATGTGTATGTGTGTATGTAGATGTGTGTATGTGTGCATGTGTGTATGTGTCTGTGTGTATGGGAATGTGTGTATGTGTGCATGTGTGTATGTGTCTGTGTGTATGGGAATGTGTGTATGGGTATGCGTGTATGAGTATGTGTGTATGTGTATCTGTGTATGCGTATGTGTGTTTATGTGTGTATGTGTATTTGTGTATGCGTATGTGTGTTTATGTGTGTATTTGTATGTGTGTATGTGTATGTGTGTATGTGTATGTGTATGTGTGTATGAATATGTGTGTATGTATGTATGTGTATGTGTGTACGTGTATGTGTGTATCTGTATATATGTATGTGTATGTGAGTATCTGTATATATGTATGTGTATGTGTGTATGTGTATGTGTTTAAGTGTACGTGTATATGTGTATGTGTAAATAAGTATGTGTGTATCTGTATGTGTGTATGTGTGTATGTGTATGTGTGTGAGTGTATGTGTTTATGCGTGTGTGTGTGTATGTGTATGTGTGTATGTGTATGTGTATCTGTGTATGCGTATGTGTGTTTATGTGTGTATTTGTATGTGTGTATGTGTATGTGTGTGTGTATGTGTGTATGTATATGTGTGTATGTATGTATGTGTATGTGTATACGTCTATGTGTGTATCTGTATATATGTATGTGTATGTGTGTATCTGTATATATGTATGTGTATGTGTGTATGTGTATGTGTACGTGTGTATGTGTATGTGTGTATGTATATGTGTGTATGTATGTTTCTGTATGTGTGTACGTGTATGTGTGTATCTGTATATATGTATGTGTATGTGAGTATCTGTATATATGTATGTGTATGTGTGTATGTGTATGTGTATGTGTGTATGTGTATGTGTTTAAGTGTACGTGTATATGTGTATGTGTAAATAAGTATGTGTGTATCTGTATGTGTGTATGTGTGTATGTGTATGTGTGTGAGTGTATGTGTTTATGCGTGTGTGTGTGTATGTGTATGTGTGTATGTGTATGTGTGTATGTGTATGTGTGTATGTGTATGTGTGTATGTGTATGTTTGTATGTGTGTGTATGTGTGTTTGTGCTTGTGTGTATGTGTGTAAGCAAATGTGTGTATAAGTATGTATTTATGTGTATGTGTGTGTTCGTATGTGTGTAAGCAAATGTGTGTATAAGTATGTATTTATGTGTATGTGTGTGTTCGCATGTGTGTATGTGTATGTGTGTATGTGTATGTGTGTGTTCGTATGTGTGTATGTGTATGTGTATGTGTATGTGTGTAAGTGTATGTGTGTTTGTGTATGTGTGTATGTGTTTGTGTTTATGTAAATATGTGTATGTGTATGTGTGTATGTGTATGTGTGTATGTGTATGTGTATGTGTGTATGTGTAAGTGTGTATGTATATGTAAATGCGTATGTGTGTATATGTGTATGTGTATGTGTGTATGCGTATGTATGTATGTGTATGTGTATGTAAGTATGTGTATGTGGGTGTGCGTATGTGTATGTATGTTCATGTGTATGTGTATGTGTGCATGTGCATGTATGTATGTCTATGTGTATCTGTATGTGTGTAAGTGTATGTGTGTTTGTGTATGTGTGTATGTGTATGTGTGTATGTGTATGTGTGTATGTGTATGTGTGTATGTGTATGTGTGTATGTGTATGTGTGTATGTGAGTTTGTGCTTGTGTGTATGTGTGTATGCAAATGTGTGTATAAGTATGTATTCATGTGTATGTGTTTATTCGTATGTGTGTATGTGTATGTGTATGTGTGTATATATATGTGTATGTGTATGTGTGTAAGTGTATGTGTATGTGTGTATGTGTTTGTGTTTATGTAAATAATTGTAAGTGTATGTGTGTATGTGTATGTGTGTATGTGTAAGTGTGTATGTATATGTGAATGCGTATGTGTGTATGTGTGTATGTGTATGTGTGTATGCGTATGTGTGTATGTGTATGTGTATGTAAGTATGTGTCTGTGGGTGTGCGTATGTGTGTATATGTATATGTGTATGTGTATGTGTTTATGTGTGTATGTTAATGCGTATATGTGTATGTGTTTGTAGATACTTGTGTGGGTACGTGTATGTGTGTATAAGTGTATGTGAATGTAGGTACTTGTATGTGTTTATGTGTAAGTGCGTATGTGTATGTTCGTTTTGTGTATGTATTTGTAGATACTTTAATGTACTTGTGTATGTGCGTTTTCGTTTGTGTGTATGTGTGTATGTTTTCGTAGATACTTCTATGTAGATGTGTATGAGCGTTTGCGTTTGTGTGTATGTGTGTTTGTGTATGTGTGTATGTGTATGTGTATGTGTGTATGTGTATGTGTGTATGTGTATATGTATGTGTATGTGTATATGTGTATGTGTATGTGTGTATGTTTAAGTGTGTATGTGTATTCGTGTATGTATGTGTTCATATGTGTATGTGTGTATGTGTATGCGTGTATGTGTATGTGTGTATGTGTAAGTGTGTATGTATATGTGTATGCGTATGTGTGTATGTGTATGTGTATGTGCGTATGCGTATGAGTGCATGTGTATGTGTATGTGTATGTGTTTGTAGATACTTGTGTGGGTACGTGTATGCGTGTATGAGTGTATGTGTTTGTAGGTACTTGTTTGTGTATGTGTACGTGCGTATGTGTATGTGCGTATTTGTATGTGTATGTGTATGTGCGTATTTATATGTGTGTATGTGTATGCGTTTGTATATGTGTGTATATGTATCTGTTTATGTGTAAGTGCGTATGTGTATGTGTGTATGTCTTTGTGCGTATGTGTATGTCTGTATGTGTCTTTATGTATGTGTGTGTATGTGTGTTTGTGTATAAGTGTGTTGTATGTCTTGTATGTGTGTATGTGTATGTGTGTATGTGTGTATGTGTATATTTGTGTATGTGTATGTGTGTATGTGTGCATGTGTGTATGTGTCTGTGTGTTTGGGAATGTGTGTACGGGTATGCGTGTATGTGTCTGTGTGTATGTGTATCTGTGTATGCGTATGCGTGTCTATGTGTGTATTTGTATGTGTGTTTGTGTTTATATATATGTGTATTAGTGTATTTGTATGTATGTATGTGTCTGTATCGTCTTGACGGATTTTGTACGGCACTCTTTGGCTAGCGCTTACCTAATAAAGTTTAATTTAAATCTTATATCCGCTCAATTTATTTCTTTATACTTGATTTATCTGCAGGTCTGCGAGGAGTTGGATAACCACTCTCTTCGTACCAGCAGCAGTCACAACGAAATTAACTTATCAAATTTAAAATCAAAGTTTTGTTATTAGTGGAAATTGCATTAAATAAATACATTAACTTGTATATCTGTTTGTGAATGTATATTAAAGTATTTTAATTTAAGCCCAATATTATCTATTTGACATTTATTCGTGTATTAATAGTGTTAGTAATTAATGATTATGTCAAGTGTTAATCAAATTGAAATTGGAGATATATGCTCCTTAGAAGACTAAGTCTTTGGAGTATGGCTTATAAGAGGCCTTAATACATACTAACAATTGAGCACAAAAACATAAAGACCCCGGACTAGTCACAGCATGATGTCTGTGCTACAAACGGGTCTTGTTTAAAACCCTTTCTCCCTTATTTTTTCACATTTATATGAGCACTTGGTGCTATCTTTTTTAGGGTTAGGAACGGAGTAGAGGTTACAATGTGTATATGTGTATGTATATGTGTGTATGTGTATGTGTATTTTTGTATGTGTGTATGTGTATGTGTGTCTGTGCATGTGTGTATGTTGTTTAAGAGCATTGTAAGTACTGCTACTTTGTTTCTTCTCTTTCTTTTATTGTGTCTCAAAGTGTCTACAAACATTTAGCCTCGTGAGTAGCACTTGTCGTTGGAGGAGTCAGTTTTTCAGTGGTGGCATCTATACTTTTCGGAATTTATTTATTTCTGTGAGTTTTGCTCTTCCAAAATCTGTGTAGCTGGCGTTGGACATTAAGGCGTGCACCTGATTGGAACTGACTGCGAAATTCGGCTGTGAACTTATGCTTTTTTACGGTAATACCGTTCGTGTTTCACTGCTTATGTTCCTATTTGGTTCATTTTTAGGGTTTCTTTCCTCATCCTGTTTCCTGGGAAGGAGCCCTTTATTCAGGTGCTAGCATTCGGGCTATATGCCTCTTGGTTATTCTATCGAGGTTGATACGTCCTCCATTTTTTCTTCCCTGCTTCTTGAGTGGTGGAGCTCCGGGCCTGGAACCAATATAGTTGAGTTGTGTATGTGCATGTGTGTATTTTGTGTATATGTGTCTAAATGTATGTGTATGTGTGTTTAAATGTATGTGTATGTGCGTATATGATCGCGTGTATGTGTATGCGTGTATTCTGATGCGTGCATGCATACGTACATAAGTGACGAAGTCGCAAAAGGTATTTACACGTGAAAAAAATAAATATTAAGGCATTAGGCTTAAGTAGAAGTTTAAAAATAGAAAAAATTTTGTTTGATATGATCTAAATACGTTTATTATTGATTATAAGTATCTTTTGATTAAATTTTTCAAATTATTGATATGCCTGGAATTCAAAATAATTTTATAATAAACTAGTAATTATATCCATTAAGTATTTCACCAGAAAAATATTCATTCACTTTCCTTCCAAGTTATTCTATAAATATTTACTCAAATTGAAAATATATTTTTCAGAACTCGAAAATGAAAAGGCAGTGTAATGAGATAGGGAACGTATAATTTTATTAAAAGCAATACAATAAAAATTGACATTTGTAACGTTAATATCGTTGAAATATGTCATTACTTATAAATCAATTAGGAATTTCACTTTTTTGGTAATTTTGATGTGTGTTATCATTGCTATTATCATCTTAATAATCAATTTGATTTTTATGAATTAATGTGTCACAAGTCTGTATTATTCGCTAGAGTGCAATGTTTTTTTCAAACATTTATCTATCACACAAAATATTAATTAAGCATTTTATCAATTTTATATTATTATGAAAACGAATTCAATACGAAAGTAAAATTCAGTTTGAAAGTAATTGATGCATGCCGCCGCTAGATAGTGAAGTCGCATTTCAAGCGTATTCATTAGCAATATAACGCATCGCCGTATATAAGAAGAGATTGAATTGAAAAACAAATCGTCTAACATTTATAATCTTTTTTTTCGCTTTATTAAAAGATTTTGAGTTAATTACAATGGCATCATCACTGGTCAAGATAAGGTGCAAGGACTAAAAAAAAAGATGCATGAAAGCTATGTACGATTTCTCTAGAAATTCATTCAGAGAATCGGGCAATATAACGGGGTCTTTGCAGTGCTTGTATCTAAAGATTTTGATATCTAGAAAAGATAAAGTTTGCTAGAAGTGAAGAATGCTACATCCTCTTTATCTAATTCTAGCAGTCAACAATCTTCAGAAGAAATTAATGACGGCGAGATTATGGTGCATGAGCTTAACGGAACCGCAAATAATTTGAATTTGAAGATTTCACCTATCAAGATGGCTGAAACTCTTAATGTAAAACTGCGAAATTCGTATGCCATTCGAAAAAGAAAGCAAATGAATGATGGATTTGTGTGGGTGAGAATCAAAGTGGCGTAATTCACATTTTTTTAAAATTTAGTTAGTGGTATATTTCATTTCTTTAAAATCAAAACAACTTATTTGTCAAAATAGAGTGGCTTCTTTGTTTATTTTTCTTTAATATTATAAGCACTGTAAAATGGCACTCAATAGAAATGTATATTAATTTAAAACTTTAATATTGAAAATCTCGAAATTAGAAGTATGTGACTTATGCCACTCTCATTCTTACCCACACATTTGATTCTTAAGTAGCTAGTAAGATGATGAAATTTCATGATATAACGGATTTGCCTCAATTGAATGAAAGCATCGAATGTAAAACATGTGATGAATGGTTTAAAAATATTAAAAGGGCCTTAAAAAATTGTTCAAGTTTTTCCGAAAAAGTGCGGATATTAAACCTCATACCAATTGATTTTTCCGAAGAATATTATCAGCTCTGCCAGGCATAACTACGTACATGATTGATTAAGCACGCTCACTGGTGAATAATGAAGATGTCTATAAAAAGCTTTAGAATTATAGTGGCCATTCTTTGGATAGGGAAGTTGTGTTAAAAGTCAAAAAGTATTATTTAAATGATGATTATAATTGCTCTCGACAAAGTGCAAATAAAAATGATACAATATCTGTAAAAAAAAAATGGTATCGAAACTGAAAAATTAAGCACTTTCTTACGCGAAGCATGAAACACATATTTCAATAATTGAAGAAGAAAATCCCTAAATGGAAAAGAAAATCGGCAAATCAACATTCTATGCCTTGGGACTAAAGTGGGTTATACCTTATCCACGCAATGATACGTGTTTTTGTATTTGTTGCGAAAATTTAGAACTTATGTTGATAGCTTTAAAAATTATAATACAAACAATAAATATAACATTTCAAAAATTGAATCAAATATATTTTCTTCTTTATTTTGCTCTAAGGATGATATGAAATGTGTACTGGGAGACTGTAAAAAATGCTTAATTGGAGAAACTATTGATTTAGAAATGATTTCCTTGACGAAAGAAGATCTTTATGAAGAAATAAGTTACAGTATTTGAGAAAAATCAGATTTACTTAATAAAACTAGTACCAGTGAAGACTTCTTGATACGATTGAGAAAATATGCTCTTATCGTGAGTACTCATAAAATGATTAAAGAAATTCAACGTATTGCTATTCAAGAAGCAAAAATTTTAGTAAAAAAAAGCCAGTTCCAATTAGTCATTTACGTAGACCATGCCGAAAACTGGACTGTCTTATCACAAAATGAAGTACACAGCTACCACTGGAGCAAAAATCAAATATCCATATTTACATCGGTATGCTATTTTGGAAATGATTCGACGGTCAGTTATGTCACAGTTTGTGACGATACGGAACATGATTCTTCTCATGCTTTGATGGCTATAAATTCAATTATAGAGAATATAAAGCAAAAACACACTCTGCAAGAATGAGAAGAAATCATAATCATTTCGGATGGAGCCGCCAGTCATTCAAAAAATAAATACTAATCTTACGAGTTTAGAAATTCAAAAGAAATAAGAAAATGGTTATTTTCTGCAACCGGGCATGGAAAAGGTGCATTTGATGAAATAGGAGGTGTAGTTAAACATTATGCCACAGTGTATGCAGTGTATTTGTCCAAGCAAAGTGCAGAATTTATTAGAAATGCAGAGGATTTCGCAACTCATGTGTCACTGTACACTCCATCTATCAACATTCTGCCTTCAAATAAAGAAGAACTAGAAGTTTTCCGACAAACGAAAAAAGTTGAATGGCAAGAAAAATAATAAATAATTATTTATTTTTCAACACATTTTTAAAATTAAAATTGCTATAACATTTGTTCTAATTGACCAACAAAGTTGAGCAATGACTCATTCTGAAGGTTTTTGCAAACACTAACAATATACTTATAAATAAAACAGTGAACGAATAGTGAAAGAGCATAATTATTGAAAGAGTACATGGTCTTGATATTCTATAATTGAAAATTTTAAGAATTCATCTTTTTTTATAAACTTAAAATCGTCATAACTTTGGTTCTAATTGATCTGAAAACTTGATCAAAGGTTTATTTTGAAGATTTTTGTTAATATTTTTATTACATTAATAAATAAAAGCATAAACAAATTGTAAGAAGACGTGGTAATTGAAAAATGGAACGATGTACCATAGTATCAATGCTTTAAAATGGAAAATATAAAAAAAACGTTTGAAAACCTGTTTAAAAAAAATAAGGCAAAATAGCATATTCTCACCTATCCTAAAAGTAGGCATTTTTTACGTATACAAACATATACAAATTTCAAAAAAAAAATATAGTTTTTGAGAAAATTGCATTTTAAAATAATCGTGTTTTCTAGGTTTTTCATGAATAACTCGGAGGGATCAACTCGCATCGCAAAAATCGGAACAGCATTTAAAATTAGACTGTATTCCTCACATTTAAAATGAAATTTGTCTCGAAAAGTCAAAAATTGACGGAGAGAGAGAATTTTGAATACGGAGGTCCATTTTCATTTTTTCACCTTTCATTTTAACATTTAACACAAAATAGGTTATAGCGTCATGAAAAAATTTTTTTTAGCCGTACTTAGAGGTTTTTCCATCTTTTCTTGAGTAGTAGAATACATTCACATAGTTTTCAGCCGAAAAAAAAATTCGATCCGTGACGGCCTGCATGAATCTGAATGGAATCACCCAAATTAAAATAGTGAGAAGAATAAATAAAAATAAAATAATAAAATTTGTTTTCATCCTTTACTGACAAGGAGAGTATTTGACCTACGGAAAACGGATTTGGCTGGAACTGCAGGATATAATTTTTTGATTAAAAAAATTAACTCGTGTTTTTTCTTTTATGCTAATAGGCCCTATAGTCGGAGATGTAGACATTTCTTCGAAAATGTAGTGATAAGAAGTCTTTATAAGAAGTTGAATAACTAAATAACTAAAACTCTTACAGAAAATTGTATGGAAAATAAAAAAAAGAACAGTTTAAAAACTACAATTCAAGCCTTGTTGCATTAAAAAATCTCATATGGTTTAAAAGTTACAGGGGATTAAAATATGCTAATAAAATAGGGTAAAAATTTGATCGTATGTTACATGCTAAAAATATTAATATAAATATGTAGTAATTTTTAATTAGGCACAACTTTCGAACTACAGAAGCTTTTTTGATGCGATAAGGCTTAAATTGAAGCTTGTAACTTGTATTTTTTTCTATTTTTCATACATGTTTTTGTAAATGTTTTAATTGTTTGACTATTTAAATACTTATGATCGCTTATTTTCTTTATATTTTCGAAGAAATCTCTATATCTCTGTCTATAGGGCCTATCAGCACAAAAAAACGGGTTTATTTTTTCAATCAAAAAATCATATCCTGCAGTTTCATCCAGATCCGTTTCCCGAACGTCAAATACTCTCCTTGTGAGTTCCATATTATACTAATACTGTTTTGTATTATACATAGTATAAATTTTGATAAAATAATTTTTGTATTACACATAATATTTTCATCTTTTCTTTATCATAATAATAGTTTTTGTTGTTATATGTAAAAATTATTTAACACAAAAAGTACATTAAAATAGAACATATATAATGTTTATGTATAGGGATTTATTATTTATAAAATTATATATTTAATAAAGGGAATCAATATAAGTCTTTGTGACTATAAAAAAGAAATCAATTACATAAGGTCTTAGAACTATTTTCCTTGTATTTTATTGATCAAAATAAAAACATACAAAATATTAGAGCTCTGTCTCTCTCAATTTTAAAAGACTGGGAAGTAAATTAAAAAAACAATCACTAGTAGTATTTAAGTTTTGTGGTAATAAGAGACATAGTTATCATCTTTGATTAAAATATGAAGAAATTGCTCAAATTTAGTTTTTGAATGTAGAATATATGTAATAGGAATAAACATTTTCTTGCTATCGTTTAATTATTATTTTCTAAGATTTTCTTAGTTTACGTTCATTGAAAACTTTAGAAAACTGCACACTTCTTTAGAAATATACAATCATTGACTAACAAATAGATAATACATGTATGATTATACTGCAATTATAGAGATATTAACAGATTCTTTTTTTAATATTCCATAATATTAGTTATTCATACATAGTATTCTAAAACAATTAATTTTTTAAAATTATTACTATGTTACTTTTATTTTCACCTTAACATTTGTCGCTAAACCAAAAATAAAACTATTCACCAACTTTTTCAAAGTAAAATTACAATTCAACCCACATTACATGGATCTGTATTGATATCATAATAAACAGAATATTCTAAACTGATTTATAAAGTTTTATAATAGTTAACGGTTTTGCTTTAAGTGATAACTTCTTAGGGGACCGTGAATGTTGAGAAATCCGGTAGATTTGGAATTCAGCTCGTAAAATTCTAAGCTCTTAAAAATTTAATATGTAAGCAAAAAAAATTCTAAGGCCTGAAAATCAGAATATAATACTTAAGTTATGGCTGAAATGAATATATACGATATAGTATCGTCAGCACTAACGAAGAGTAGCATATTTTATTTTTTGCCACGAAAACTAGCACATTTGAGAAGGCTCTAACAAAAAATAACATATTTCAAAAGCTTTTGCGAGAATTAGCACATTTGACTGTTTAGTCGTCGCAAGGTATCGCTGACATGTATTTTTGTTCAAGGGGCAGCGTTAAGATGTGCTACTTTTCACAAGCCGATTTGAATAAGCTACTCCTCGTGGTGAACGGTGCCAAATGTGCTACTCTTCGCCGCAAAAGTCAATCGTGCTAATATTCGACTAAGAATTTAAATGTGTTACTCTTTGTTAGAGGCGACAGCGTATAGCTATGAGTGTAGCACTGCTAGAAAATGCATGAGTGTGAGTGAGAGTTTATGCGAGCTCCAATGATGAAAGAGAGAAAAATGATCTGGTTTTTTTTTGTTTCACATACTATGTATATGTATGAGTATTTTCATATGCATACATCTATATACACATTGCATGAAATTTCTGTGTGGGTGTGTGCGTATGAACTCCAAAGTATGCTGTATGAAAAAACAAGACCTTGTCACCAGAAAACTCTTATACTTCCTATGAAAATCTTTTTTCAATCACAACCATTTGAAATATTCAAATCTTTTATCATGCAAATTTAAGAATTCATTATTATTTAAGAGCAAATTTGCACTTACAAAAATCGGTCTGTTTTTACTTTGATTATACCAAATAGTTGTTTGATTTATCTCGTAGAAAATCGTCCAAGTGAGTTGGTGCGTGCGCGTGTGTGTGTGTGTGTGTGTGGGTGCGTACGTGCGTGTGTGTGTGAGTGTGTGTGCGTGTGCGTGTGCGTGTGTGTGTATGTGCGTGCGTGTGTGTGTGTGTGTGTGAATTCAGTACGTTAATTAAATCTCGAAAACTACTCGATGGATTTGCTTCAAATTTGGCATACAAATTATTTTTTTGTCTTACTCGGTGAAAAGCTATTAAAAATTTGTTTTCTTAGAGTATTTTTTTTTTTTTTTTTTGAGTCATTTCAAGAATTTTAAAAAAATTTTAATTTTCTATTTTTTTTGGATTTTACGCAAAACTACTCAAAGAATTTGCTTAAAAATTTGTATAAAAGTCATTTTCGTTTGCCAAAAGAAGAAAAACTTTTGAAAACTGATTTTCTTTTAATTTTAGAGCATTTTAAAAATTTTTTAATTTTTATCTTTCTTTTTTTTTCTATTTTACGAAAACCATTCGATAGATTTACTCTAAAATCTGTATGCAAGTTATTCGCTACTGTCTGAAGAAAACAAGCTTTGTAAAACTAACTTTCTCAGCGCAGTTTTAATTTTAGAACATTTTGAAAATTTTCAAAAAAATTTTTATTTTTCATTTATCTTTTATTCTGTGTAAACTATACTATAAATTTTTTCCAAAATTCTTATACAATCAATTCGCTATTGTCTTAAGAAAATAAGCGTTTGATAACTAATTTTAATAGATTGGTTACAATTTTAGAAAATTTAAAGATTTAAAAAAAATTTCGATTTTTCTTTTTTTATTTATTTTTTTTTGAATAAATATTTTTCAATTAATTTTTACTGATAGTACTAAAACTTTCTCACAGTAGTCTTATATGCACGTATATTTACTACTAATATATTGTTTACACGTATGTATATCTGTACACTGAGAAAAAAATTTAGTTGGATTAAGTAAGGCTTAATTGAATCAATGAAATCCCTTAGGTGCGGGCGGCACATAAAATATTTTGTTACATTAATACAAATATTTTAATTGAGTCAAATAAATATTTCATTTTTTAAAATAAATATTTGATTCTACTAAACATCACAAATATTGGTTGAATAAAATTAATTTATTGTTTTAAAAAAATTTGTTATTAATTCAAATGCATATTTGTTTTTCTAATTGCTTATTTCATTACATCAATATGCATATAGTAACTGAATCAAATAATATTTTGTATTTTCAAATAAATATTTGATTTACTAAATGTCGCGAAGATTGATTCAATAAAATTAATTCATTGTTTTTATAAAAAATTTTATCAATTAAAATGCCCATTTGTTTTTCTAATTGATTATTCCATTACATTAATATACATATTGGAATTAAATCAAATAATATTTTGTATTTTCAATTAAATATTTGACTTATTAAATGTCGCGAAGATTGATTCAATAAAATTAATTCATTGTTTTAACAAAAAAAATTATCAATTAAAATGTCCATTTGTTTTTCTAATTAATTATTTCATCATAATAATGCTATATTGAAATTAAATTAGTTCAATATTTTATATTTTCAAATAAAAGTTTAATTTATTGAATATTGCAAAAATTGATTTAATAAAATTAATTCATTGTCTTAACAAAAAATTCTATTAATATAAAGACATTGATAGATTATTCGGTTTCACAAATAAAATATTTCTTCAAAGTAAAGAAATATTTAATTAATTCGATTTATAGATATTTTAATCGAACAAATACTGTCTTTAACCAACAGTATTTGCTTTCAGTGATTTATATTTATTTATTAACATCAATGAATTGATGACTCTCATTGAAGGACAGGTGAATATAATTACATTTATTGATATGGTAAAGAATAACAATTATTAACATACTAACATTAGTATGCTTTATACAGTGATCGCACGCGCAGTAAATCTAACATAAATTTCGTTCGCATTACAATTTACGTATTATCTTGGATTTTTAACTTCCTTATATATCAACTTGGAGGCCCTCTTACCGCTTGCGAGATCGAAAATTAACGACGCCACCAAGCGGTAGTATCATCAAACCATCGAACTAAATGATTTTGTTAAAACAATAAATGTTTCTTTTAGTTCAAATATGTGTTATTTGAATGAAATAAATTATGTAGATGAATCAAATAGTGGATTTACTTGATTTCAACAAGTATTTAATCAGATTTCTCTGTAATTTTTATCAACTTTAGTGCATATTTTGCTAAGTTATTCACTTAGCAAGACACGTATTTAAAACATGAGTTTGTTTGAGTATAAAGGATGATAACTTATACAAAAAAATATTTTTCAAGAATATTAAATATTAATTTTAACATTATATTTCATTTGATTTAGTAAATATGTTATTAAATAATAATTGATTGTTTTAATAAATATTTCATTAAGATAATCAAATAATTATTTAATCGATCTGATAAAAAAATTAATTAATACAACAAAATATTTAATTGGAACATAAATAATAAAATATTTAATTGTTAAAAATAATAATTAATTCAATTAATCACCGATTTCATAGACGCAATATAATTAAATAATAAAAGTAATAAAATAATTTTATAGAACAAAATAAATCAAATATTTGAATCAATTAAAAATTTAATTAATTTAATGCATCCAATTAATTATAATATAGCAATGAAATTATTTGATTAAAAGACAATGAGATATTTCATAGAATCAATCATATATTTCATATAGAGAAAAAACACATTCATCAAAGCAACTAAATATTGAATTAAAATGATTAGGTATTTCATTGGCCAGTGAAATAATTTAATATAAGTCATACAATATTTATTTAAAACAATGAAATATCTTTTTGTTATTATTCAAAATTTATTGAAAGAATAAAACAATAATTTTGACATTATTTAAATATTTCATTAATATAATTGAATATATTATTGAACAGTAAAGTAATTTAAGAAAGGTGATATAATAATTAATTAAATCAATGTAATATATTCTTCTTTTAATCAAAATTTGATAAAAATAATAGAATAAATACGTTAGAATAATAATAAAATAAATATATTTGGTTTAATAAATATTTCATTAAGATAATCAAATATATTATTAAACATTAAAGTAATTTAATGGAAGTGTTAATATAAAATATAATCAGTTAAATATATTCTTGTTTCAATAACTACTTGATAGAAATAATAAAATAAATATATTTGGTTTAATAAATATTTCATTAAGATAATCAAATATATTATTAAACATTAAAGTAATTCAATGGAAGTGTTAAAATAATATTTAATTAAATCAGTGAAATTTATTCTTGTTCAATAACTACTTGATAGAAATAATAAAATAAATATATTTGGTTTAATAAATATTTCTTTAAGATAATCAAATATATTATTAAACATTAAAGTAATTTAATGGAAGTGTTAATATAAAATATAATTAAATCAGTGAAATATATTCTTGATTCAATAACAATATGATAGAAATAATAAAATAAATATATTTGGTTTAATAAATATTTCATTAAGATAATCAAATATATTATTGTACATTAAAGTAATTTAATGGAAGTGTTAATATAAAATATAATTAAATCAGTGAAATATATTCTTGTTTCAATAACAACTTGATAGAAATAATAGAATAAATATATTCGGTTTAATAAATATATCTTTAAAAAAATTTAATATCTGATTTTACGTTGCACCTTTCTTGACTTTAAAAAAATAATTTATTGGTTTTCTTTTTGTAAATTCATTGAAATTGGATTTGTTGATTTTAAGGAACCTATTTCTTTAAATTAATTGTAATTTTTATTGAAATGCTGATCAAATTTTATGTGTTATATACAACAAAATATTTTTTTTATACAATCACATATATTATTAATTAAATGACAATGTTATTAACTTAGTGAAGCATTCATTTACAATATAAGCTTCTTTAACTTAATCGGATGACCGTTAATTCAAGCAAATATTATATTGATGATTGATCAATATTTTTTTATTGTTATTAAAGATTTTGTTAATTTTACAAACGATTTACTAAAATAAATATTTAATTACTGTAACAAAATATATAGATAATTTACAAACATATTCTATTGTTACAAATAAATATTTTATAAAATTTTATCAGCTGCCTTAATGAAATTGATTTGATTAAATCAATCGAATAATTTAACCAAAACAATAAATTTTTCTTTATTTTAAAAAAATATTTATTTTTTTTTAACTTAGGTATTAATTTTTTTTATCCCAACTAAATATTTCAGTGATTTAATAACCTTGCATATTACTTCAATCAAAATTAATTTTTATCAACAAAATATTTAATAACTAAATTTATTTCATTGACTCAACTAAATTTTTTTCTCAGTGTATGCATTGTGTGGATTGTGCGACGTTGTCATGTCTTCATATATATGTCTCGATTAAATCAGAGTCAGAACATTTTTTTTCTTTTATCTCAGAATTGAGGATCGATTAGCATAATCTACAAGGTGCCATTTTAATCCTTGAGATCTCAAGTATAAAATATTACAATTTCATTAAAATCAATAAAAAACTTTTTATGTAATTGATTGAAAAGTTATGTTTTAAGCGCTTCGTTCATATATTTCTGTGTTAGAATTAGTAAAATTTCAACTAAAATATCTTAAAAACTAAGGTGAATACCTATCCAAATCATAAAACCATTGCGAAGTATGAGTTTTAATCTATAACATATTTCAATTTCAAAACATTTTATAGAAAAATATTTCTCAAGGCTGTCCTACAGAAAATCCTATACGTTTCTGAACAAAAGTCTTTAGAAAAAACTGGAGGAAATTGTGAAGGCGAAAAAACTGCAGGGATATTTACAAAAATCCCTGTAGTCACATTTTCAGTTTTTCTACAGGACAACAAATATGCAATACTACAGTATATTTTTTTCCTGTCGATTTTTCTTCAGTTTTTCCTACTTATTTTTCGTATAAGAATAATACTTTATTATGTATTCAAATATTATTTGTAAACTAAAAAAAATTATTCACAATGATTTTATACGAATAAACAACTGGCACTTCCACAGTTATACCTACATCTGTAGGGATTTCAAATGGACTGATAGTGGGGGAAGATAGCGTCAACGAGTGTAGAACTTTAGTAATAAGAATCTACTCTCGTCGACACCATATTGTACACACTATTAGTCCATTTAAAATCCCAATCCTAAATCATAAAAAATATACTATATTAAAAAAATATTAGAAATTCGCAATTCTTTATTGCTATGGCAATCCTTACCCTTATAACCTCAGGACAAGCATAATGTGGCGAACCGCAACTAGTTTCTAGCATTGAGCCAGCTGGTTGCAAGGAAGCCATTCCGAAATCAGCAATTTTTATATTATTTTTTTCATCGAGCAACAAATTTTCTGGCTTTAGATCACGATGACTGAAACATAAGATAAAAAAAATATGTTTTCAAATGAGTAAAAATAAGACTTGTATTTCATGATGTGTAAAAAGACCGGAATTTCGTATGTAAGATAATTTATATAAACTCGATGTCTCAAAGTTTAATTTTTTTTAAACTGTGAATAATATTCTGATAATATCAATGGGTCCTTATAAATAGTCACTAGAATTATTAAAATCATTCTTTCGACACTGAAAATCTTTGAGAGTTGCACCCCATTGAATAATCTAATTAGATTTTGTTGGAAATCCATGTTGGAATTCCAATGAATTCCAATCGATTCATGACAGGATTCTAATTGAAAATCCAACAAAAATTTATGGATATTAAGCGATTAAAATAATATTTATATGATGTATGTATACAGTTAATAAAAAGACTAAAGTTAATTGAATTTAAACATATTTATTTTATTGTATAGATAAAAAACTCATTTACTCAATAATAATTATATTATTTTAATAAAGTCTTTGAAAAAGTGATGAATGATAAAATTTTAAATAAAACGACCTCTTATTTATGTTTTTAAATGTGATCAATATTCTGTTTAAGGATTTATATATCCAATGTATAATTTTATATTAATAAATTAAATAATATTTTTTAATTCAATTGACCGTAGTCTTTTTATTAATTATTTAATATACTTATACATGTATATTATATGAATATTATTTAAATCGCTTATAAATATCCATAAATATTTGTTCTATTTCTGGAATTCCAATGAATTCCAATTGGAATCCCGTTACTTTGTAGATATTTAGTAAAATTTAATATATTTTACGGCACTTGGAAATAAAAAAATAGTGTAATGAGATAGAGAATGCATAATTTTATTTTATTAAAAGTATTACAATTAAAATGGGTATCTTCCTAAAAGAAATTACAGCAGATAAGTGCAACAGAATTGCACGTTTCTGGCAGAGAGAAAGTGCAATCTACGGAACGGAAAAAATGCGCAGAATCTTGAAGATATTTTGCAGTAAACTTGCGAAAAAAACTTATTACAGACACTAGCAACAAAATTGAGTGAATAATTCCCGACAAAGTTTTGCAGCACAATAACGTAATAATTGCAAATTGTCAAGTGCGGTTCTGCGAATCGTAATAAGTACGCAAACATATAACAGAATCGAAACAGTCTTGCATCAGAAACTTGCAGCAGCACTTTACCTCAGATTTACATAAGAATGACATAAGTAAAGCGCAATCATATGACGAGAATAAACACGCAAACTTGCAGCAGAATCGAAGCAGTCTTCCGTAAGAATCTTGCAGCAGCACTTTACCCCAGAATTACATACATATGAAAAAAGTTAAGTGCAATTATATGACAAGAATAAACACGCAAATGTACAGCAGAATTAAAGCAGTTTTATGTGAGAATCTTGCAGCAGATTTGCGCTAAAATTACATCAGAAGGACAAAAGTTAAATGCAATCTTATCATAAGAATAATCACGCGAGTATACAGCATACTTACAGCTATCTCGCATAAGAATCTTGCGACAAAACTTTACTACAGAATTACGTATAAATGTAGAACCAAAATATTTATCATCTTTTACTGATAGAAATTTATTTAAAACTTTTCTTAGATATTATAAAAATTTTTTATCTACGTTTTTTATATTTTACAGTTGGCTGCAATGGTCTCCTCTCTTTTCCCCAATGTCTACATGTATATAATTTTATACTATAACATCAGCGCCCACCCCTTTGTGTATATGTGTCAATTGTTTTTTGCGTTCCTTTTTTTTTCTTTTAGCCAACATGTGCCTATAGGTGTAGGCATCGGTAGTAAGAACACGTAAAGTTTAAAGAAATGCATTAAATGTATCGCAATTATAAATTATTATATTTTCATTAAATTATAAATTATAATTTTTAAATTTAACATTTGCTTTCTTAAAATCTGTCAACAACTCTTATGAACATGTTCTCGTTAGTTAAATGTTAATAATATTAACAATGAAAATTTTTTAATAAAATACAATGAATTATCTTTATTCTATAAAGTGACTTCAATTTTTGAACTATTAATTAACTTTGAAATTCTATAAACTGTGCTGCTGCAAGATTCTTACGGATGACTGCTTCGATTTTGCTGCAAGTTCGCGTGTTTATTCTCGTCATATAATTGCGCTCAACTTAGGTCATTCTTATGTAATTCTGGGGTAAAGTGCTGCTGCAAGATTCTAACCGAAAACTGATTCGATTCTGCTGCAAAATTGCGTGTTTATTCTCGTCATTGTTTATTGTTATTTATAATTATTTATGATGATTTACAGTTATTTATAGTTGTTTACTTTCGTTGTCTTAGATAATTTTTCGGAGCGTGGATGAACGGTGATGGTCCCGGTCGTATTCTTCGTATTGACAGAAGACTCAATGCTCAAGTATACGTGAAAATTCTTGGAAATGAGCTTCTGCCAAGTCTACGAGAACGATACGCAGACGATGAGGTACCAATTTATATAGTGGAGGATAATAGTCCTATACATACCGCACATATAGTGCCTGATTGGTATGCAGCGCATCCCCAGCTTCGGAGATTTGACTGGCCACCACGTTCACCAAATCTCAACATCATCGAGAATGTCTGGTCATATATGGTGAAAAGATGGAGACCTGGTATGGCACGAAATCGTGAGCAGCTCGTGGAACTCGTTCAAGAAGCATGGACTGCTTTATTTGATAATCCAGAATATTTTCATAATTTATGCGATTCTGTCCCACGAAGATTGCAGAAAGTAGTAGATAATGGAGGTGGATTTATTGATTATTAATTTTTGATGACTTTATTTTAGAAATGATTAAGAAATCTATTAAATTTTGATTTCGAATTTATTTCAAGCATTGTTTGCACACTGCAAATGCGCAAGCAGCGCACAAAATACACCTGTTGTAATCTCATAAAAGTAATTCATGAGATTTAAAATTATGAAAGTTTTAATGTTATTAATTAGTTCTTATGAGATAGGTAAAAATTTTAAATCGAAAGTTTCGTTCAAAGTTGGTTTGCACACTGCACATGCGCAAGCAGCGCACAAAATACACCTGTCGTGATTTCATAAAAGTAGTTCATAGGATTTAAAATTATAAAAGTTTATTGTATTATTATTTAAGGTTTTGAATAAAGATATGATATAAGAAATTTTGCTTTATTTTTTAATTTCAAAGTCATTTATAATCATTAAAACGTAGTTCCAAGTTAACATTTTCATATAATTATATATTTCAAAGAATAATTTAAAAATTATGTCATCGTAAAGTTTTCAAAGTATTTATAGTTATATCAAATATAAATGAAGTGCCTAAAATATATAATGTCAAAAAAATATTTTACAATACATTTTAAGTTTGCAGTATTGGTTGTATTAAGGAAATGTTAAATTTTTAAATAGCAAACACCCGTCAAGAAATTTATAGTTTGAAATTCTTCCTTGTTCAGTCGAATTTGAATCTAGTAAAAATTTATATCCTTCCAGATGCAAGATAGGATATTTAAACAAAAGCATACTGGAACGAGTCTATTCATTTACTCAATAGTTAATTAATAAGCATTCCTGTAGACAGAAATGAGGTGCATGTCTTGCTTCAACTGTTTGCAAGCGAAGAAGCTGCAGTTTCCTTGTTTCACAGTTTATCAACTCCTCGACTAATTAATAATGGTAAGTATGGAATTTCATAACAATAGCTTTTATGGATTCACAATAAATAAATAAAAATAAAAGTTCAATGAGTAAGAAATCAATTTCAAATTTGATTTAAGACAATGGGTTAATAAAATTATGGAATTATAAAAAGCTTTGATTACGTAAACAAGTATTCATAGAAAACACACATTATGTCATGTTAATTGCATGTTATCTAATATAATTATTATTCAAAAATATTACAAATTTGATCAAACATTCTCAAGTGTTATAAAGCACAAGACTTGTGGATCATCTTTTTTTTTTTTTAATTACATCATGTCCAAAAGTATAATATTTGTAATTTTTAAAAAATTAATATTTAAAAATAAATTATGTTTTAGAATTATAAATAATGTTGAAGCCACTAGGATTAGATAGCAGGTGTAAGCTACTAACAGAAAATAATAGAGTGAAATTCCTTTATTAGCCATTAACAGAACCATAGATGCTGTATTGGTTATATCGAGGAGATGTAAATATTCGAATATTGGAATAACAAACCCTCGTCAAGAAATTTATAGTTTAAAATTCTTCCTTGTTCAGTCAAATTTGTATCCAGTAAAAGTTTATATCCTTCCGGATGCAAAATAGGATATTTAAACAAAAACATACTGTAACAAGTCCATTAATTTGCTCAGTAGTTAATTAATGAGCATTCCTGTAGAAAGAAATGAGGTGCATGTCTTGCTTCAACTGTTTGCAAGCGAAGAAGCTGCAGTTTCCTTGTTTCACAGTTTATCAACTCCTCGACTAACTAATAGTTGTAAGTATGGGATTTCATACCAATAGCTTTTATGGATTCACAATAAATAAATAAAAATAACAATCCAATAAGTGAGAAATCAATTTCAAATTTGATTGCAGACGATGTGTTAATAGATTTATGGAATCATAAAAAGCTTTGATTACGTAAACAAGTATTCATAGAAAACACACATTATGTCATGTTGATTGCATGTAATCTAATTTAATTATCATTCAAAAATATTACAAATTTAATCAAACATTTTTAAGTGTTATAAAGCACAACACTTGCGGATCATGTCTTTTTTTCAATTACATCATGTCCAAAAGTATGATATTTGTGATAATTAAAAAATTAATATTTAAAAATAAATTATGTTTTAGAATTATAAATAATGTTGAAGCCACTAGGATTAGATAGCAGGTGTAAGCTACTAACAGAAAATAATAGAGTGAAATTCCTTTATTAGCCATTAACAGAACCATAGATGCTGTATTGGTTATATCGAGGAGATGTAAATATTGGAATATTGGAATAACAAACCCTCGTCAAGAAATTTATAGTTTAAAATTCTTCCTTTTTCAGTCAAATTTGTATCCAGTGAAAGTTTATATCCTTCCGGATGCAAAATAGGATATTTAAACAAAAACATACTGTAACGAGTCCATTAATTTACTCAGTAGTTAATTAATGAGCATCCCTGTAGAAAGAAATGAGGTGCATGTCTTGCTTCAACTGTTTGCAAGCGAAGAAGCTGCAGTTTCCTTGTTTCACAGTTTATCAACTCCTCGACTAACTTATAATTGTAAGTATGGGATTTCATACCAATAGCTTTTATGGATTCACAATAAATAAATGAAAATAAAAATTCAATGAGTAAGAAATCAATTTCAAATTTGATTTAAGACAATGGGTTAATAAAATTATGGAATTATAAAAAGCTTTGATTACGTAAACAAGTATTCATAGAAAACACACATTATGTCATGTTAATTGCATGTTATCTAATATAATTATTATTCAAAAATATTACAAATTTGATCAAACATTCTCAAGTGTTATAAAGCACAAGACTTGTGGATCATCTTTTTTTTTTTTTAATTACATCATGTCCAAAAGTATAATATTTGTAATTTTTAAAAAATTAATGTTCAAAAATAAATTATGTTTTGGAATCATAAATAATGTTGAAGCCACTAAGATTAGATAGCAGGTGTAAGCTACTAACAGAATAAAATAGAGTAAAATTCCTTTATTTGCCATTAACAGAACCATAGATGCTGTATTGGTTATATCGAGGAGATGTAAATATTGGAATATTGGAATAACAAACAGTCGTCAAGAAATTTAAAGTTTACAATTCAGGGGTCAAATTAATATCTAGTAAAAATTTATATCCTTGCGTATACAAGATGGGATATTTAAACAGAAGCATACTGGAAAGAGTCCATTTATTTACTGAGTAGTTAATTAATAAGCATTTGTATAGAAAGAAATGAGATGCATGTCTTGCTTCAACTGCTTGCAAGCGAAGAAGTTACAGTTTCCTTGTTTCTCAGTTTATCAACTCCTCGATAAGTTGCAGATACTGAAGTTGATCTGGGGTTTGATGCTGCTGTTAAAATAGCTATTAATGGAGCCTATGTACATAACTCTGATTCATAATGGATTAATTACAACAATAAATTTATGAATCATTAATTCATGTAAAATTTTATTAAAAACAATTAAATAAAATTATGTAAATGTTAAAAGCAATGGTTCTGTGAACTATTATATTTAGATGGCACTCATTATGTCATACTAACTTTATTAAAATTAGTATAATTATTCATAATAGAAAAATCAGAAGTTTATTTAAGGTTGTATGGGCTATACAGTCTGTGTCAAAAGTTAGTTTTTTAGAAAATCATCTATATTTTTCGTTAGAAAGTAATTATTCAATTTTTAGCTTCGTAACTTATTAGATAATATTAAAACAATCATTTTAAACTTTGTTTCATTTAAATATAATTAATTATTAAAGAGTTATAACATTTTAAAGTTTATTCATTTTACACAAATCTAATGCAATCATAAATAATAATGCCAAACTTTCAAAAATGATTTTATTTGACTGCAACAAAGTTTATTTTGTTCAGTTTGAAATTTAGAATCTATTGACGAGGATGGAATTTTGATTTTTATTCTTTATTAAAATTTATTGCTAATTTTCTATGATAAAACAGTAAGTACCGTCTAAGACATATACATTTTTTCGCAGAAAATTAGCAATAAATTTTAATAAAAAATAAAAATAAAAATTCTATCCTCGTCAATAGATTCTAAATTTTAAACTAAACAAAATAAACTTTGTTGCAGTCAAATAAAATCATTTTTGAAAGTTTGGCATTATTTTTTATGATCTCATTAGATTTGTGTAAAATTTATAAACTTCAAAATGTTATAACTCTTTAATAATTCATTATATTTAAACGAAACAAAGTTTAAAACGATTGTTTTAATATTATCTAATAAGTTACTAAGCTAAAAATTAGATAATTACTTTCTACCAAAAAATATAGACAATTTTCTAAGAAACTAACTTTTGACACAGACTGTATAGCCCATACAACCTTAAGCATGAAATTTGTAGATCATGTTTCTTTCAGATATATGCATATTTATATATTTAATAAATAAAACGTTGTAATAAAACATAGTTTATGTATTACAATTATAAATTTAAATTGTGTTTAAATTAATGTAGTTAATTATTTTTAAAAAAATTATAAATTTTCTCAAAAGTTTTAATAATAAAAAATTATAAAAGTTTGATGTTATATTATTTGAAGTTTTAAATAAAAAACAAATTTTGCTTTATTTTTTAATTTTATAATTATTTATAATTATTAAAATTTATTATCAATTTATTTTTTTTACATAATTATCTATTTCACAGCAGAATTCAAATTAAAATTCAGTTTTAATTCATCTTTTTTATATAATTATAAATTTGACAGGATAGTTAAAAAATTTTTATGCTGTTTTACCAACAGAGTGCAATTGACGAAGTTGCAAAGATTGATGATTCGAAACTCGATGTATAATTCATAGTTCGCTTACGCCATAGACTAAATATGCGATGTTGTCATTTTAGGTACACCTCCGGAAAAAATCATTTAACGGTAAGTGTACATGCGTTCCGAAAAATTATCTGAGACAACGAAAGTAAATAACTATAGATAACTGTGAATCATCGTAAATAATTATAAATAACAATAAACTATTTACTTACCAAAAAATTTTGAAAATTGTAAATAATAGTAAATAACTTTTAAAATCAATTAGGAATCGTAAATAACTAAATAACTATAAATAATTGTAAATAATAATAAAACAGTGTAAATAACTTTTAGTAATGTTTCAGTCTCAATACTTTTTATTAATTATTTACAGTTATTTAGAGATATTTACAGATATCTACGAAAATTATTTATATATGGGTCCCTGTTGAAAATAATGACGTCTTTTCAGTACGTCTTTGCTCGTGTCTTAGATTGGAACTAAATAAGACGTCATTTTTCTAATGTCCCGGAAATATACCCTGGTAACACAACCTGTTGCAAGCACGATTGTGCAGAACTTGCGTGGTCTGTTTCCACATTTTAATGCATATCTGCTGAAATTTCATTGCGACTGAAACGTGTGTCGGAATTGTAACAGATTGCCAATCAAAATGTGCGATTCTAAGATAAGAATAAACACGCAAACTTGCAGCAGAATCGAAGCAGTCTTCCGTAAGAATATTACAGCAGCACTTTACTCCAGAATTACATAAGAATGACATAAGTTGAGCGCAATTATATGACGAGAATAAACACGCAAACTTGCAGCAGAATCGAAGCAGTCTTCCGTAAGAATCTTGCAGCAGCACAGTTTATAGAATTTCAAAGTTAATTAATAGTTCCAAAAATTGAAGTTACTTTATAGAATAAAGATAATACATTGTAGTTTAATAAAAAAATTTCATTGTGAATATTATTAACATTTAAGAGGCCGCCGTATCTCTGTCCTTTCCTAATTAAAAAATTGACTTTTTTCCCATAATTAGCAACTAGAGGCCAAAATAAAGAGATAGTTTCGATGTGTTTAATAAAATGTAATATTTTCTCTGATTAGGATAAATTAATTATACCGCTTCTTTTTTAAGAAAAGTTGGAATAACTTAGAAAATTAAAAATTAGTGTCAAATAATAGGATTTTCAAGTTATTTCAATTTTTCTTGAAAATAAAGCGGTGGAATTAAATTATTCTTATCAGAGAAAATATTGTTTTCTATTAAACGAATCGAAACTATCTCTTTATTTTTGCCTTGAGTTATTAGTTTTTATAAAAAATAAATTTTAAACAGATTCGGTAAAACAGGTAACTGTGTCGGTATACAGCTGACTCTTAACTAACGAGAACATGTTTATAAAAGTTGTTGACAGATTTTAAGAAAGCAAATGTTGAATTTGAAAATTATAATTTATAATTTAATGAAAATATAATAATTTATAATTGCGATACATTTAATGCATTTCTTTAAACTTTACGTGTTCTTACTACCGATGCCTACACCTATAGGCACATATTGGCTAAAAGAAAAAAAAAGGAACGCAAAAAACAATTGACACATATACACAAAGGGGTGGGCGCTGATGTTATAGTATAAAATTATATACATGTAGACATTGGGGAGAAGAGAAGAGACGATTGCAGCCAACTGTAAAATATAAAAAACGTAGATAAAAAATTTTTATAATATCTAAGAAAAGTTTTAAATAAATTTCTATCAGTAAAAGATGATAAATATTTTGGTTCTACATTTATACGTAATTCTGTAGTAAAGTTTTGTCGCAAGATTCTTATGCGAGATAGCTGTAAGTATGCTGTATACTCGCGTGATTATTCTTATGATAAGATTGCATTTAACTTTTGTCCTTCTGATGTAATTTTAGCGCAAATCTGCTGCAAGATTCTCACATAAAACTGCTTTGATTCTGCTGTACATTTGCGTGTTTATTCTTGTCATATAATTGCACTTAACTTTTGTCATATTTATATAATTCTGGTGTAAAGTGCTACTGCAAGATTCTTACGGAAGATTGCTTCGATATATCTTCAAGAATCTGCGCATTCTTTCCGTTCCGTAGATTGCACTTTCTCTCTGCCAGAATTCTGTTGTACTTATCTGCTGTAATTTCTTTTCATAAAAAACCCTATGAAATCCGGAAACAGACAGCACTTGTTCTGCTGCAATTTTTTGATTTTCAAGAAAATTGCAACAAAATTGCAGCCAAATTGCGTTGACCATGTTACCAGGGTAGTAACCAAATTACGTCTTTTTTATAAGTAAAATAATTTCAAAGACGTATTTTTCCAATAAATACTCATAGTAAAAGACGTAAATTTTCAAAAAAAATTTTTTTTTTTAAACGAATGACGTCTTTTCTGTTTAAAATAATGACGACTTTCTAAGAAAGACGTCATTATTGATAATATGTCTTTTAAAGATGTCTTCGAAAGACATCTTTGAAGACGTCTTTCGTCGTGTCTTAGATTGGAACCAAAAAAGACGTCATTTTTTCAATGTTTAGAAAAGTTATTTAACAAATGATGTCTTTTTATCATTTCAAAAACGTATTTTTTTAAATAAAAATGACGTCTTTTCTGACGAATTTTTATTGATAAAATACGTCTTTGAAATTATAAAAAGACGTTATTTGTTAAATAGCTTTTCTAAACATTGGAAAAATGACGTCTGTTTTGTTCCAATTTAAGACACGACCAAAGACGTCTTCAAAGAAGTCTTTCAAAGACGTCATTTTCTCCAAATTTAGGGGAAACAACGTCATTTCTCATTAATTATGTCATTGAAAAATGACTTTACAAGATAATCATTTTCCATTTAAAGGAAAAACCAAAAACGAGGTCAACCTCTTAGTTTAAACTCTTTGAAAAACGAAGAGCATTTGCGATTGAACTGAGAGCGTTCTGGCCTTATATATCTGCGTCTTTGAAATTTGTATAAGGGATCGCAAAACTTTAAAATCGCCACCTGGTGAGTTAAAATTAAATTGACGCAATCAACCATCAATTCGACTGTAAGTCACTAGGTGGCGATTTTCAAGTTTTCTGATCCTTGATGCAAATTTCGAAGATGCAAATATATAAGGCCAGAATGATCTCAGCTTAATCGCAAATGCTCTTCTTTTTTCAAAGAGTTAAAACTACGAGGTTTACCTCGTTTTTGTTTTTTCCTTTAAATGGAAAATGATATCATGTAAAGTCATTTTTCAATGACATAATTTATGAAAAATGGCGTTTTTTTTCTAAATTTGGAGAAAATGACGTCTTTGAAAGACGTCTTTGGTCGTGTCTTAAATTGGAACAAAAAAGACGTCATTTTTCTAATGTTTAGAAAAGCTATTTAATAAATAACGTATTTTTATATTTTTAAAGACGTATTTTTTTTTATAAAATTATAAAAGACGTATTTTTTTAAAAGACGTCTCATGCCAAAATCTCATGTGACTATTAGCGTAAAAAAACTAAGTTCCAAACCTATCGAAAAATTCTAAGTTTTTATCACGGAAGACAACATTGAGAAGTATGATTCTTTTTTCATTTTTCATAATTTGAAATTGATTTTTTATACGTAGAATTTCAATTTTTTAATTTCATTTTTCTGGTCATAGAAATAAATTTCAAACCACTCTAAAAATTATAAGTCCCGATCTTATAATTTTTAACACAAGCCTCTTTTATTTACGTGAGAGAGAGAGAAAGAGAGAGAAAAACATCAAAAACACATGCACAAGAAGCCTCTTTTATTCTTTTATACACTATGAGTTGAATTAAAATGGAAAAAAAGTGTGTACATACTTTTGATAAAACTACACTATTTATAAGTTAAGATTTTAAAGTTTTTACTATCGTAACCACGTGCGTCCGTTGTTCCTTTACACTAGAAAAAGCAACACATTTAGCTATAGCTGAAACGACTCATGCGCCTCCTGTCGGCACCTCTCGTGCCTCAAGCGAAAATATCTCTCGACAACAGACTTGGCCTAACGCAAACTATTGCTAAAAGAAATATACGCTCGTATTTATGAACTATTGTATTCTGTCTATGTTTCTCTCATAACAAGAAAAAAAAGACAAGCGATACTGTGCACGTTACGTTTATATAAATTTGAGCGAATTGTATTTTAAAAAGTACGATAAGAGATGTATTATATTGAGACAATGCTCAGGAACATTTTACTAAATGTGTTGCTTTTTCTAGTGTAAAGGAACAACGAACGCACATGGTCACGACAATAAAAACTTTAAAATCTTAACTTATAAATAGTGTAGTTTTATCAAAAGTATGTACACACTTTTTTTTCCATTTTAATTCAACTCATAGTGTATAAAAGAATAAAAGAGGCTTCTTGTGCATGTGTTTTTGATGTTTTTCTCTCTTTCTCTCTCTCTCACGTAAATAAAAGAGCTTATGTTAAAAATTATAAGATCGGGACTTATAATTTTTAGAGTGGTTTGAAATTTATTTCTATGACCAGAAAAAAAATTAAAAATTGAAATTCTACGTATAAAAAATCAATTTCAAATTATGAAAAATGAAAAAAGAATCATACTTCTCAATGTTGTTTTCCGTGATAAAAACTTAGAATTTTTCGATAGGTTTGGAACTTAGTTTTTTTACGCTAATAGTCACATGAGATTTTGGCATGAGAAATCAGGTGAGAAATCAAGTGAAAAATTAGGTGATTTTTCACCTGACATTTTTTAGTAGGGCGTCTTTTTATAATTTCAAAGACGTATTTTATAAATAAAAATTCGTCAGAAAAGGTGTCATTTTTATTAAAAAAAAGACGTCTTCAAAGACGTCTTTCAAAGATGTCTTTCAAAGACACCTTAGAAAGACGTCATTATTTTCAACAGGGAAGACGTCTGTTGCGTATTGAAAGATTGTAAAGCATTTATACTCCAATTCCTATAGTGTGTGTGCCCTCTGATGGGTCGGGAGTGGGGAGGCATTTGCGGTGGGACACGAGACGCGGGCCGGCGGGCAGATTAGACTGAAGCGTCGAAAGGTGGGGAGGCATTTGCGGTGGGACACGAGACACGGGCCGGCGGGCAGATTAGACTGAAGCGTCGAAAGGCGAGGACGTGTGTGAGAGCGCGGAGTGTTTCCTGTGAGATTTGCGTTGCGACTCCTCTTAACTATAATAACCGCCACTGTATTTTTCATATTTACCATGTTCACATTATTTTTATGTTGCAAATAAATCTTATATTTTAAAGAAGTTCTGGTCATTTATTACATTTGGCGACCAGTGACAGGACTTTTTGGGGTGAATTCGACGCGATCTTTATTGTGCATTTTACATTTTGGATTGGTGTGTGTGTGGGTTTTAAGATGGAAGCGCTAAAGAAACAAAGAAAATTTTTGAGGACAGCGTTTACAAGAGCACATAATGCATTTTTGACCAAAATGGACAGCGAGGCACCTCTACAAGAAAAGATCGTAGCTTTTCAATTTTTAGAATTGAAAATGACTGAACTAGAAGAAGTACAATCGAAATACGATTTAAAATTGTTTGCAACAGAAGCGACCGAAGATGAGATTAATAAAGAATTGGCATCCAGCGACGGATATAAAACTAATTATTTAAGGGCTAAGATGAAGATATCCGATTTAACTAGACCTACAGTGCCGCAAAGTCACAATGAAAATACGCTCCAACATAACGTTCCTTTGAATTCGTGGAAAACTTCAGGTCTTCCAAAATTAGATATGCCAAAATTTCATGGAAGTGTGCGAGAATGGCTCCCCTTCTGGAGCCAATTCAAAAGAATTCACGACAACGAAACAATTTCCAATGAAGAGAAGTTTCAACGGCTCATTAGCACTACGGTTCCTGGAACGCGAGCTAACGATATTGTTATGAGTTATCCGCCGACTGGTGATAACTACGGAAAAGTCGTTAAAAGTTTGATCGAGCGTTTCGGTCGCAAAGAATTACAAGTTGAGTGCTATGTACGTGAATTGCTAGGCCTCGTGCTTAAAAATAGTGTCAACGGGAATAAAAAAGTGAACACGCTGTCTCATTTATACGACAAACTTGAAACATACATTAACGCTCTTGAATCACTCGGAGTTACGTCAGCGACGTGTGCTGCTATGTTATATCCTCTTGTCGAATCGGCTCTTCCCGAGGATGTTCTTCGCATTTGGCAGAGAAGCATTAAACAACAATCATCGAACGACGCAGAAACGCATGCAAAGGATCTTTTAAAACAATTGATTGATTTTCTGCGAATAGAAGTTGAAGGCGAGGAACGCATCGAAATGGCTCTCACCGGTTTCGGCATTCCTGCAGAGAAAGAAAATTCCAAAGAAAATTCTAAGAAGCAGTCACATAAAGGTAAACACTTAGAACGTAATGCTGATGTTTATAAAAATGTTGCGAGTGCAAGTGTATTAATAAGCGCGTCGGATAAAAAATTAAATTGTATGTTTTGTCAAGCGAATCATGAGAGTCATGCATGTGATAAAGCTCGGAAATTATCTCACAGCGAACGAATAGATATTGTTAAAAATGCGGGCGGTTGTTTTAAGTGTTTAAAGCGGGGACATTTGTCAAAATTTTGTAAAGTCAATATTACTTGTCAATGGAGTAATAAACGACACTCTTTGTTAATGTGCAGAACTTTTAATAATTCCGACGCGTCTGATTTAAATAAAAAAGAAAATGAAAATAAAATTGAAAAGAAACCTCTGTCAGAAAATAATCTTGTAACGATGACCTTTTCGGAAATTCCAGCAGTTTGTTTACAAACGCTGCGGGTCAAATTGTACTCCGATTCGAATGAAATAATAGCTCGCGCCATTATTGATACTGCCGCTCATCGTTCGTATATAAGAACAGAGGTTGCACAAAAGCTTGGTTATGATTCTCTCGGTGAACGCGAATTTTCACATACGCTTTTCGGTGGAATTAAATCTAAACCCGAAGTATATAATACATGCTTGATTAGAATCAAAGATTTAAACGAAACATACGCGTGTAATTTTCAAGCCTTTAAGCAAGATATAATTTGTGAATCTGTATCGACGATACCTCATGACTCATGGGTTGACGCGTTACGAAAATCGCATAATATTATTTTAAGCGATGTAGATAGATGTGTAGAAAAACATATTGACGTGTTAATCGGTGCAGACGTCGCCGGAAAAATTATGACGGGTAAAAAGATCGAACTGGAGAATGGGTTATGTGTGTTCGAAACGTTATTAGGCTGGACTGTAATCGGCAAGTTACCGACCGCGCGTCCGAAAGAAACAAATGCTGCTATGTTAGTTAGTATGTTTACGCGTGACGAGAATCCTTCTCTATGCGACTTGTGGCGTTTAGACACTCTCGGTATCACTGACCCCATCGAAAAGTTAAGTAAAGCCGAAAATGATGAAAAGACGCGTAAGTTTCTTGTTCAATCTACCATGATAAATGCAGAAAATCGATATGTTGTAAAATTACCCTGGGTTGAGAGTCACGCACCACTCTCTACAAATTATGATATCGCTTTAAATAGGTTAAACGGCATTATAAAACGGCTGAAAATACGAAAACTTTATGACGCGTATAATAATATTTTTGAAGAGTGGCAAGCAGACGGAATCATAGAGAGAATTTCAGTTGACGAAGTAAACGATAGTAAACCGTGTCACTATATACCACATCGCCCGGTCGTGAAAGAACAAAGCACAACAAAAATAAGACCAGTATTTGATGCTTCGGCCTGCAAAGATGGATACCCTTCATTGAATCACTGTCTTGAAAAGGGACCGAATTTAATAGAACTGCTGCCACTTATATTAAATAGATTTCGCGAGAATAATATTGGTGTTGTCACAGACATCAAAAAAGCATTTTTACAAATCGCCGTAGATAAAGATGATTGTGAATATTTACGTTTTCTATGGCTAGTAAACAATGAAGTAGTTGCTTTTCGACACTGCCGCGTTGTGTTTGGACTCGCGTGCGGTCCTTTTATTTTAGCGGCTATCCTTGAATTACATTTATCGTTGTGCTCAGAAAAATGTAAATCTAACGCTAGTACGAGTATAAAATGGACGGAAGATACGGTTAAAAAATTAGGTAAATCATTTTACGTTGATAATGTCGTCACTAGCGTAAGTAGCCCCGAAGATTTACATAAATTTACACTCGAAGCAAGTGCAATAATGAATGCAGGGGGTTTTGAATTACACAGCTGGGAGAGTTCTCTAGTTACGGCGTCTACACATATTACCAACGTATTAGGCGTCATATGGCATAAACAACGCGATAGCATATTAATTAACCCTTCTGTTTTCGATTTTGATTTATCACAAAAAATAACTAAACGTAATATTCTATCAATAGCAAACAAAATTTTTGATCCGATCGGAGTTACAAGTCCAGTCTCCTTAAAACCAAAGCTTATATTACAAGCTCTTTGGACTGAAAAATACGGTTGGGATACTGATATTGAAGGAGAAAAGAGGTTAGAGTTTTGTCAATGGGCTAATGAACTTCGTTTTCTAAAACAGATCGAGCTTACTCGATATCTTGGTGAAGGCAAGCTTACTATTCATGCTTTTGGAGATGCAAGTGGCTCTGCCTATGCAGCAACAATTTTTTCGCGAGTGGAAGGGGAATCTGAAATTACAGTCAGGCTCTTAAATTCAAAATCACGCATCACTCCGAAACAAAGTACAGTACCCCGGTTAGAGTTGATGGCTGCTACTATAACAGCAAGGCTCGCTGCAACAGTTATTGAAGGTTTGACAAGAAAAATCGAAGGTATATTTTATTGGACTGACTCTACAACAGTCCTAGCATGGATCAAACGAGACGCGCAATGGAATACCTTTGTGCGCAACCGCGTGAAAGAGATTCGCTCTCTTACAAGAATAGACGATTGGCGACACATACCAGGCGAAGTAAATCCCGCGGACTTGCCATCGCGTGGATGCACACCTTTACGTCTGCTACAGTCTGAGTGGTGGTTAGGCCCTGATTGGCTATATTTGCCCGAAAAAGATTGGCCTGTATCACAACAAAATTCCAATGAAGAAGAAATTAATTATGAGTGTAAAAAACCAGTTATTACGCAAATGATTAATCTTGAAAAAGAAAAATTTACTTTTAGTTATTATTTCTCAACGTACACACAGATTATTCGTTTTGTAGCATGGATAAATAGGTTTCTACAAAATGTCAAAAATAAAAAGAATTTTCAAAATAAGCAAAAATATTTACAAAAAGAAGAGCGAAAAGCATTAAAAATAAACTTAGAAGAAATACAAGAAGCTGAAAGAAAATTATTGCTACATTTACAAAATGTAATGTTTTCTAATTTATCTAAAGAAAAGCTGTCTTCGTTTAAAACTTGCGTTGATGCAAACGGATTGCTTGTTTTAAAAACAAGAATCGTTAATCGAGACGATAACAAAAATTTTTTATATCCTATTTTGTTGAGTAATGAGCATGAAATAATTTATTTATTAACAAGAGAGACTCATCAAAATCTAGGGCACGTTGGAGCTTTAACAATCATAAGCTACTTGAGAGAGCGCTTCTGGATTATAGGTATACGTAAAGTTATAAAATCCGTTTTAGCCAACTGTGTGATCTGTAAGAAGCAGAAAGCCAAAAAATTGAATTGTAAAATACCGCCGCTGCCTTTAGATCGCATCCGCGATGCCATGATATTTGAAACGGTCGGTATAGATTATGCAGGGCCAGTTTATTTACGCGATGGTGAAAAGGCGTGGATTTGCCTCTTTACATGCGCGGTATACCGCGCAGTACACTTGGAGTTAGCGTCTTCATTATCCGTGGAAGGATTTCTCGAATGTTTTCGTCGATTCATCGCAAGACGCGGCAGACCGCGCGTTGTTTACACAGACAACGGGACAAATTTCACCGGAACGTATAATGCTCTGAACGAATTAGATTGGCAAAAAATAGAAAAATTTAGCTCTGCGTTACAAATTCGCTGGTACTTCAATCCACCGTCGGCTCCTTGGTGGGGTGGCTGGTGGGAACGCCTTATCGGGGTGATTAAAACTATTTTGCGCAAAGTTTTAGGTAAAGCTAGTTTGACTTACGAAGCTTTCACCACTATTTTATGTGATACAGAAGCTATAGTGAACTCTCGTCCGCTCACCTTTATTTCGGAAGATCCTGAAGATCTAGTGCCTCTAACGCCCTCGTGTTTTTTACGCGAAAATCGTGAAATTGGGGTACCGGACTGCGACATATTATATCATGAAAGATTGAACAAGAAACTTCGTTATCGACAAAAATTAATTTCTGATTTAAGATGTAGATTTCGGTCTGAATATTTAGGTCAGTTGATTGCGAAAAATAGTAAGTTTAAAGAAAAGCGTGAAATCAATGCTGGAGACGTTGTCTTGATCGGTGACGATAACCATAAGCGCATAGAGTGGCCGCTCGCGCGCGTTGTTCGTCTGCTTCCAGGCGGAGACGGCAAAAAACGAGTGTGTATTCTAAAAACTAAAAATGGCGAAATAAAACGTCCCATACAAAGACTTTATCCTCTAGAGGTTCCCCAAGAACCCACAGGAGTTGCGTATAATTTAATTGAAAAGGCAAAAAATCTAGATGTGATAAAAGTTAAAAAACTACAAGAAAAACCTATTGTAAACGAGTCCGATACTCGTACTCACGATAAAGCATTTGTTACCACGAGAAGTGGTCGAGTAAGTAAAGGTCCTGTTCAACTTGATTTATAATACTTATTTCTTTTATAACGATGTATGTTTATTTTCTTTTAATGATTGAATTTTTTATGCGTTCTGCGTGAATTTTTTAGAATTAAAATATTAATATTTTTATTTTTGGTATATTGATTTAAATTTCTTTTGTAACATGACAAGCGGTCATGATATTTACCTTGCGAATTGTTTGAAAAAAAAAAAATTATTTTTTCAAAAAGGGGGGAGGATGTTGCGTATTGAAAGATTGTAAAGCATTTATACTCCAATTCCTATAGTGTGTGTGCCCTCTGATGGGTCGGGAGTGGGGAGGCATTTGCGGTGGGACACGAGACGCGGGCTGGCGGGCAGATTAGACTGAAGCGTCGAAAGGCGAGGACGTGTGTGAGAGCGCGGAGTGTTTCCTGTGAGATTTGCGTTGCGACTCCTCTTAACTATAATAACCGCCACTGTATTTTTCATATTTACCATGTTCACATTATTTTTATGTTGCAAATAAATCTTATATTTTAAAGAAGTTCTGGTCATTTATTACAACGTCATTCGTTTAAAAAAAAAATTTTTTTTTGAAAATTTACGTCTTTTACTATGAGTATTTATTGGAAAAATACGTCTTAAAAATTATTTTACTTATAAAAAAGAAGTAATTTGGTTACTATATTTCCGGAACATTTAAAAAATGACGTCTTATTTTGTTCCAATCTAAGACACGACCAAAGACGTCTTCGAAGACGTCTTTAAAGACATTTTTCAAAGACGTACTGGAAAGACGTCATTATTTTCAACAGGGGTATTTACTAATTTCATAACTCTGACTGTGCAAAAGACACCTAGCGCCACTTTTTTGTTGAAATTAAGACCTTCATTTTGCTTTACTTAGACCGTATATATGTGCTTTGAAACTGAATTTGTGATCAAAGGGAGTTGATAGTCAATTGCATGCTCACGATGTTTACAGATTTTATTCTACGAATTTCCTATCAAATTCAAATGGCCATATCTCAGTATCAGAAGCACCTAGAAACTTTTATAAAAAAGAAAATTGAAGATCTTTAAGCCTACTCTAAAGTTATGTTGGTTTTTTTAATGAAAAAAAAAAATTATAAAGTTCTTTTAACCTCAAAATACACGAGAATAAACCCG
Source organism: Anastatus disparis (assembly GCA_017163975.1). Taxonomy (NCBI): domain Eukaryota; kingdom Metazoa; phylum Arthropoda; class Insecta; order Hymenoptera; family Eupelmidae; genus Anastatus; species Anastatus disparis. The sequence goes on along the minus strand of JAFFSR010000097.1, from coordinate 883,577 downwards.
ATCGAGTAAAATTTTTTAATATTTCAAGAGCAACAATTCGGAAAAAACATTTTTCTCGGCTCTAAAATCACACCATAAGATATTATTTTAACTTACGGCAATAGAAAAAGTGTAAAAAAGGGTCTCAAAAAAATTTTTTCATTTATAGCTGTATGTAGAAAAAAGAAAAATAAGAAAAAATAATAAAAAAATACGGTTTTTTGCGATTCGGCAAGGTTAAATCTCTATTCCAACAAAGTATTCCAGCTGCTCTTTCAATTGTTAGTATAAACACATCGATCTAAGGGTTGGAAGCGATGCTCAGTAAGTTTCGGGAAATAACGACCTGTCTAATATATATATATACATATATATACATGTGTAATTTTTTAAATATTATTATAAACATATTGTATGAGTTTTTTTATAAAATATTATTTACATAATAATCATGTAGCTAGATTTATACATTATTTTGTAATTGTTTGTTAAGATTATATTAATCTTAACTTTCAGTGCTTTAAATAAGTGATAAAATGGTTATTTATGATAGCGAATGAACATTTATAATAGAATTAAATTTATTTTAGTGAATTTTTTTAGTTTAATGAAATATTAATAATAAAATATTATTTATACATAATTAAAAATTATAAATATTTTATTGTTATACAAATATTTTGTAAAAAATCATGTTCGTAAAATATACATGAAAATAAAAGTTTTAGTATGAATGAGTTTTGCAAATATTATAATAAATCACCCTTTCCTCAACAATATACTTGTAGAAATATGTAATATCCTATCAATTCTTATTTCTAAACATTATTTTATAATAACTAATTTCTAAAATACTTAATTTGATTATTATTAATGAAATTAAAATTACATAACTACTTCCACAATTTGTAATCAATGTAGTCGTAAATGAAAATAAAATAATACATTTCGTTTAAAGTACGTCAGAGTTAAAGCATCTCATACATTTGGTGCCATACTTAAGTCAGTTATATCAAGAGGCCCCAATCATTTATTTTTAATTTAAAGATTTTTCGGTCTTTAAAATAATTTATAGAAGGTTATCAGGGTTGAATAAAGTAGATAAAGTCAAAAGTAAAGTAAAAAATACGCATGAAGCGTAAAAAGTTATTCGAAAAGCTTTTTATTCGATTTTAATCAGAGATTTTTTAAAATTACAGGTACTGTTGCGTTATGAGGTCTTACAGCTTGATCTCGAATCCACGAGTGTGTAAACCTTTCGTGTTAACTTAATAAGACACAAAAATATTCTTTTTAAAGTAAAATAATCTAAGTTTATTAAAAGAAATATACAAATACAAGTTATTCGTTATGACTGCCTGCTCGAGAGGCTAAGCAAAGAGTGACGAAGGTACAAAATTTTCTAAACTAGAAAGGTTAGTGTAATAAAAAAATGACAGCGTCGTTTGAGTACAAAATTACAAATTCCTACTCTTACAAATCTAAATTGTCATATAAGTAAAGAACGTTAGTTGAGATCAAGGGTTTTTCCGGCAATAAAAGACCCGTACTAATTACTACGTGTTTTCCGCTATGTTATAAATGTATAAAACTGAATAGTACCTTTTTCTTATATTGAAGAATATATTCCCTTTACACAGAATAAAGATTAAGAATAAGCAAAAATATGTTAAACTTTAAAGCTTTAAGATAGATATGTTAGACTTAAATTATATATTTTATTACGGTATTTTAGTAGAAAAAATTTGTTTTTAAGTTTTTTGTCCCTTCTTTCTAATGATCTCGAAAGAAAATATATTTTTCTGTTGCACGGCAACAGGTACCAAATTAAATATATCAAGTGATCGTTATCAAAAAATGTACATAATTATTATTTATTATTTAAAATTGTCTGTTATTTTACGACTCTAGCTACATTATGTATTTTTTTTCATAAGAACGCGTGGTAAAATGTTAACTTTTTAAACAACGTATGTTTTAGATTTTCCATGATCAACTGATTATTTTATTTCTTTATATCATGAAATTTATCCGAATAATATTTTTCTTTAATTTTAACAAAAAATGCCTACAATTTTGAATATTGTATGAGATACCTTAATTAACTTTCACACGTATGTCGAAAAATATGTAATACTATAAGCGCAACATGCGATTTTCACAGAGTCAGCGAGAAATTTAATTTGGTGCACATAATTTTAAGTGAATACATTAATTCCTTTTGTACATGACGCTATTAAAAAAATCATTTTCAATTTGTTTATTATAAACTACCTGAGCATGTAAAAGAGCTAATCAATCGGATGAAAAACAAAAAACTTACAGCTCTCTTTCCTGCACACCTTAAAAATTTTGCCAGGACGCTTCACTTTCATTCTCCTGCAGCACATGAAATGGTCAGAAAAAGCTTTTTAAAGTGTTTACCATTTGTTGAAACTTTGAACACTTGGAATTGTTCGAAAAATTATAAACCTGGCATCTGTGATGAAATAATAAATCATGTTTCTAAAATGGTTGAAAAAAACTTGAAAAGTGGTAAAAAAAACTGTTTTTAATTTGACGTATGATGAAATGGGTATTAAGAAATGGGCATATTATTGCAAAAGCTCGCACGAATGGAAAGGACATGTCGATTTAGGAGGTCAGCTTCAGGATGCGAATAGTGAAGGTCAACCTGTAAAAGCTAGTAAAGCCTTTGTGTTCATGCTAGTCAATATAAATGGGGAATTTAAAACACCAGTAGCATATTATCTGACGAATTCGCTAACTGGAGATGAAAAATCAATTTTATAAAAGGATTTGCTAATAAATCACTGAAATTTCTAGATTTAAAAACCGATTTTCTAATTTCGAGATTTTGTTTATATAACCGTGATTTTTCTATTATTCATAATGCTACGATGCTAAGATTATTTATCAAAATTTTTCGATTGTTATATTTTTTAATGTTTATTAAATAAACTAAAATATTTGGTTAAAAGGAATATAAGTATTTTTATTCGAAAACATAAACTATACAAATCTATGTCAAATTTCATACCCTAAGATTGACAATTTTAGCAAAAATAAATTGATATTCCACTCACTTATGATTTGTAATCAGCAATCCCAAAAGCCATTGGGTAACTAATATCACTCAATTTTAATACCCGAATCGCCAAAAATGAATTATCCAAAAAAATTGCCATTACTGGCATATTTTATTTATTACAAAAAATTTTGTAATTATTAATGTAAATTGCGTATTTAAATATTTTCTGTAATATATTAAACATGTAAAAATGAAAAAGCTCAATGGAAAATGATCTATTATAGCCCAAAATACTTAAAAAACTGATCTGAGATAGGTAAAATATTATACCTGGGTGTGATAATAATGAATATATTTAAATGTCTTATATTAAAAAAAGCTATCTTCAAAAGTGAGTAATGCGATTTTTTCTTTTATTATCATTTTAATATATCAACATTTAAAAAAAATAAATTTGATACATGTGTCTTCAATTTTTTTTAATTTATTGAAAGTAAATTTTAGCACTATGAAAAATTTACTCGAAAATCTGTCTTTTGATGTTTGTTAAAAAGACTACCCTTAAAAGTGAGTAACACGATTTTTTTCTTTCATTATAATACGTCAACATTCAGAGAAAATTAGTTTTATACGTGTGCCTGTATTTTTTTTTTTTTAATTTGTTGCAGGTGAAATTTTAACATTATGAAAGATTTACCCATATATATGATTGTACAAAATTATATTGATAAAAATTTTTTAACAAAAAACAAAACCGACTTCAAAAAAATGCACTAAAAAGTTACAAATAATTTTTGATCTTCAATAATTATACGCATACTACGCATCTAACTCAACACATGTGAAGCAAACATTTTATAGATTATCTAATCATTTGTAAACAGCACCAACAAATTATATTTTTTTGTGAATTAAATTTGAAAACACATCGATATAGCTGTAAAACGAGCACGATACAGCTATATATTTAACTATTTTTTTAGCTATATTTTATAGCTAACCTTTTTTGACCGGGATTACAATATATTAATAGCTAGATATTTAATCATACTTTATAGCTGGAAATAAATAGTTTTTTAGATATCCTTTATAGTTGAAGATATACCTAAATTTTTAGTTGATAATTTATTTATTACTCATAGATATTTAGCTGAAATATCATGAATATTGCTATAATATAAATAAATATAGCTGTATTTTACTTATATTATTAGCTGTTTTTATAGATGTTTTTTTTTGACCGAGAACAACTGAAAATATAACTGTAATTTCAATTGTATTTTTAACTGTTTTTTAGCTATATTATTAACAATTTTTTTTAGCTAAATATTATTAGAGTAGCTTTCAGATATACTGGAGTTTATTTATATTGTCCTTTCCTACCTTCGCTGTAAATTAGTTAACCTATACATACACTAAATCTAAGTAATAACTTGCAGGGATCGCTAGAAAACACGCGCGCATTTTTTAGTAACGGTAAGATGGATCGGCCTTATATACAAAGTGTACTCAACTCTCACCACTTGCGGGAGTTGGACACAAATTTCAACGCGTCAAAAACGTTTAGCTAAAAAAATTAGCTAAAAATTAAGCTTAAAATATAGCTGTTTTGACTCGTTGAAATTTGTGTCCAACTCCCGCAAGTGGTGAGAGTTGAGTACACTTTGTATATAAGACCGATCCATCTTACCGTTACTAAAAAATGCGCACGTGTTTTCTAGCGACATTATTACTTAGCTTTAGTGTATGTATAGGTTAACTAATTTACAGCGAAGGTAGGGAAGGACAATATAAATAAACTCGAGTATATCTGAAAGCTACTCTAATAATGTTTAGCTAAAAAAAATTGTTAAAAATATGGCTAAAAAACAGCTAAAAATACAGCTGAAATTACAGTTATATTTTCAGCTATTCTCGGTCAAAAAAAAACATCTATAAAAACAGCTAAAAATATAAGTAAAATACAGCTATATTCATTTATATTATAGCAATATTCATGTATTTTCAGCTAAATATCTATGAGTAATAACCAAATTATCAACTAAAAATTTAGTTATATTTTTAACTATAAAGGATATAAAAAAAACCATTTATTTTCAGCTATAAAGTATAGTTAAATATCTAGCTATTAATATATTGTCATAAGTACACTAAAAATTTAAGTATTTTTTTTAACTATAATAATAGCTATAAAATATAGTTGAAAAGGTAGCTATTAATATTTTCGGTATAACGAAATCATTAACTATAAAATTAAGTACATTATTAACTGTCAAAAACAGCTAAACAACACATCGATATAGCTGTAAAAACAGCTCGATATATCTATATATTTAACTATTTTTTTAGCTATATTTTACAGCTAACCTTTTTTGACCGGGTATAAATACACTAAAAAATCAAGTGTTTTTTTTAACTATAATAATAGCTATATAATGTAGTTGAAAAAGTAGCTATTAATATTTTCGGGAGTTAACGAAATTATTAAGTATAAAATTAAGTACATTTTTAACTATAAAAAGCAGCTAAAAAACACATCAAAATAGCTGTAAATACAGCTCGATACAGCTATATATTTAACTATTTTTTTAGCTATATTTTATAGCTAACCTTTTTTGACCAGGATATAATTTTCATTCAAAGTTCATGAAAAAATAACAAGTTTAAGTGATATTTTTTTAAATAAAAATGATTGAATTAGTATAGTGTTAGCGCGGACAAGTCTTTATATTTGCATATAAAAAAAGCAAAAATCGATTCTGACAACTCCGACATCCCGTTAAGGGCAAAATGAAACTCCCCCGCTTCTAAGAATATTTCTAATCCAAGTTTATGAGTAAACGGTGCTTTAAAGCGAGTTTTTTTATTATTATATTAAAAAAACTGAAGAATCAATCCAAATTCATAAAAAAATAACAAGTTCAAACGATTTTTTATTATAACAAAAATGATTGCATCAACATAACGTTAGTGCAAGTGTGTCATTATATTTGTTTGGATTATGAATTAAATAAGATATCAATAAAATGCGCAGAAATTAATCATCTGATGTATCTGCCTTTGGTACGTTAAAAGTAGATATAATTATCTACTTCTCAAACTCAAATTTCAGCTCAATCTTCATAAATAACAAAATTATAAATTTTTTGAAAAAAAAAACGAAAAATTTTCCTGTTTTTCCGGAATTTTTTCGTTTTTAATAAACCAATTAAATCGTTTGACCTCTCATTATCTTAACAATTGAATTTTTTACAAAGGCTATAGCGGGATAAGAGGGTCGAATCGGCCCTAGCCAGGATCTTTACGGCTTGCTGTTTATTCAATAGAGTATGTTAAAAAATGCCTCTATGCAAAATTTCAGTCCCCAAGCTGCCATGGGTGCCCGAAAAATGTCAAAAACGTGTTTTTTCTTAAATAATATTTACCGTGCGTAGTTTGTAGCCGAAGAATCTGGAAATATGCAAATAGCTTTTAAATTATATTAAGAATTTTCCGGATTTTTTTCAGATGATTTGAAAGTTTTTTCATTTCGAAATTCTCATTTTTAGTGATATTTGAAGTATCCTATCGTTCTTTTAACTATGATGATAATATTCGGCCAAAACCTAAATAGCTTTTTTATGTATTTTTTTCCGTACTTTCCAACGCCGGAATCGCTGAAATTATTTTCTTACCAAATCATACTCAAAAATCGAAAAATTGCAAAAACGGGATTTTTGCGTTTTTCCGTGGTTTTTTCTCATCATAAATTCAAAAACACGTTTATGTACTGAATTATAAGTGAGTTTTATACCTTAAGACTTATAACCTAATTGAATTACACTTAAGTGAGCCGTATAGGACTTAAAAAATTAAAAAAACACGGATTTTGCGAAGTTTTTCTGATTTCTTTGGATCAAGCTTTGCAAAATCTTTATCAAAAGCAAATACATTAATAAAACTCCACATATTTACAATCTCTATAATCCAACTGCACATTCTCATTATCCCTAAGAACTGACTGCGCACGTTTATAGACTATAGAGACTTACTGCGCATACACACAAGCCCTTCAGACTATAATCAGTGAAGAATTAAAGAATATATCTGCGTAGCCTATAATCAGTAAAGAATTACTGCACATAATTACAACCCCTAAGGAAGATCTAAATGTACAGCACTACAATTTCTACAAACCGACTGCGCATCCCCATATATTGCTTTAACCTTCGGCACTTGGGTGAGCCTCCTCCAACTCTCTATCCATATGCTTATTATATTACAATCGATATCCTACCGCAATATCCTTGAAAGACCTCAAATTCACCTAAATTTTTAGGCAAGAAAATTCATCTAGCTCCATGTAGAAATCAAGTTATACCGTTTTAACAAGGTGCTACTTGATTATTCAACTTGTTTATTATGTTAGTTCTTATCTCTCCATGGGATTTTGTCACTCACAACGGCGTCAAGAGTCAAAATGTATTACATATATAAAATTAAGTCGTGTCTTGACGCTGTAGCTTAAGAGAATGAGGTGGAGATAAGTGTTCTTATCAAAAAATCGTATTTTTATTATTTTTATGTATGTGCTTCAGTTTAACTTTGACTTAGACTTATCTGATTGAAAGTGTTGCTATTTTGTGAAGATATATAAATTGAAGATCTCTAGAAATGTTGAAACCAATAAGTTGAAACTGTCTGAGAAAGCCTGCGGTAAATACCTAAATCAAATGTTCGACTAAAGTAAAGGATTCAAATCATTAGATAAGATTTTTCAAAATTATTTATGGATTAAAGTTTTGTATTTAATATACACTTGAAATACAAAAAAGTTTGAGTAATTAATACTGTAAAGAAAAAATTATCAATACATTTAAAATTCATTTCTCTTTCAGACTGAAAGTCAGTCCTAATATGTAAAATCAACTAAGGGTAGGTTCTCATCCTGATTGACCAAGAGATTAAAGCAAGGCTACTATATTACCTTAGATTTTCTGATTAGCAGTAGGGTATAAATTTGACATTTGTCCTAATATACTTTTAATCAAATGACCCGTCTGCCGTAAAATAATGTTTATTAGCTTACGATCAAAATCATTCAAAAATTACTGAATGCACACACACACACACAATGAAGAAACAAAGTCGCTATTCTTATTGTGTCAAAAGAATAACCTACAACTCGTCATATGTTTTGTTTATACTGTATTCCCGTAAGATTATCCCTGTTCTTTTGTTTTTTTTTCAAGCAAAAAAATTTAATCAGACAAGTACATAAATTAAGAAATATACGAACATTGCAAATAACTGCTCCCCGTTGAAAAAATCCAATTGGATTTCCAATTGGATTTTGTTAAAAATCCATGTTGGAATTCCAATCAATTCCAATTGGAAATTCATAATGGAATTCCAATGAGAATTTTAGAAATCCAACATAAATTTATGGACATTTTTAAACGATTAAAATATTTTTTTACATAAAATTTTATTTATGTTTTCATTGTGACTTATAAAAATATCTCTGTTCATTGAGTAAAATAGAACGCGAGAAAGCAGATCGAATGATCGTTGTTTTAGACCAAATGAAACTACCAGCTTATAAGTTCTAAACTCTTTTATTTTTTTTTTGTGTGCATTTGCTTGCTATCAGAAAGTCAATAGATAGAAAATGTGGTAGCCGCCTGATGATCAATTATTAGTACTATTATATAAATGTGTATATTTATATTCAATGATTAGCCGCGAAAAAAGATATGTATTAATTAGATTTAATTAAATTCTTTGTAAATGGAAATAATATTTGAAAGTAGACTAAAATTTACCTTTATTTTAAGCTTTTATAAGATCATTTTGCTTAAGCTGTAGTCCCATAATCATTCGATGAATTCTTGTTCTTATAATGGCTCCACCGTAAGATTTGAGCTGAACCACTGGATGCATCTGACTTTTCTAAACTGATTTAACTTCAGTATTAGCATCATTCTCGCGTGAATGAGGGAATTCCTGAAACACAACAAATTTTTTACTTTTCAACAAAAAATATTAATTTATTAAATAAATTTTAATTTTTTTGGATTTTTTAACAACTTTTTGTCATTCGATTTCAAAACCTTCTATTCACGCAAGAATGATGCTAATACTGAAGTTAAATCAGTTTGGAAAAGTCAAATCCATCCAGCGGTTCAGCTCAAATCTTACGGGGCAGCACCTAAAATTTTAAAAATTCAATATCTGAAAAAACAGCTTTAAAGTTTTTAATTATTATATCTTAAAATTATCAATGCTATACTAATCTTTCATAAAATAATATACCAGACAAGAGTTGTTATCGACTGGATAAAGCTGAAATGCAAAAAGATATGTTATTAAAATAATCAATAAAAATAATCTTTCTTATAAGATATTTTCAGTACTCACCCTTATTCCCCAATGAAACTATGTATTTGTTGTAAGAATCAACAAATACAGAGTTATTTATTACTCTGATGGTTGTTAGAATCACTTGTACTAACCTTGAATCAGCTGGAAACTAAGAAATAATATTTAGTATGGAGTAATCATTTTATATTTTATAATTCAAATTCAAAATTAAGAAATAAAATCTAGTTTTAAAATTTATATTTTGATTAATATTAAAAGTTATAAATAGAATTTATATCTAAATATGTAATAATAATGAGAATTATACACTTACATGAATTTAATATGCACCCGGTGTATAGCAACCCATCACACCTATTCGTACTTTTCGTTTCAGAGTGTGTGCTTCTTTCGAATGAGACTAACTTGATCACTCCACATTGAATTATCTTCTATCATTCAAAGCACTGACCCACTCGACAGATACATTTCCAAGTTCGATGTTCAATTTCTCCAACATCTTAAGAAAGTTATATCAAGATCAGCACTATTTGGGGAAGTCGATTCAAGTTATCTTTTAACAGCTTTAGTTGCTTATTCATGACAAAAATCACAAATCATATTAATTTTGAATCCTTATCCTGCAAAAGAGGTTTCAATAAATTTCATCTTATGATAGCATACACTGCAACACAATTTTTCTAACATAGAAGATAGAACGTTCGTATCAACATTTCTATTTTTTGCCCTGGAACTTGAAAATTCTGTTCTTTTCAGTTTAGAAAAAGAAGTAGAGAGTCTACTTCTCTTAGTTTCAGGAGAATTTTTTTCACTCTTACTAAGAAATTTCCTTGGCCTCTTTTTAGATCTTCCTGTAGATCGTTTTCTATCTTGATGTTGGTTATGAAATCTGCCTCTTGTATCTCTTTCATTATTTGACATTTTTGAGGTTCGTATTCTTAATGTGAATTTAAGCTTTTTACACTTCAAATACACTTTCTATTTAGATAAACGTAGAATTTCAGGCGCACATAAAAAAATATGAAATAACTCGCGAATGTGTAATTTATTAAAAATTAATAATTTTACGTAAATTAAGAGGCGGTAGGAACCATTTGCCGCTTGGCGGCGCTGCGGTCAGGTGAGAGAAAAATATAAAATACTTTTTATTCAGCGATTTATAATTTATCGAGACAATAATATACTTCTAACGTTGTCAAAGGCACTAGCCATATATATGTAGAATAATTATTGATGATAATCTTGTTTGAAAAGTCTAAGCTATTGTTATAAAACGAAAAATGCAGTGCGAAGTAGAGCCGGTGTGAGCATGTGTATACTTCGTTCTTTACTATTACTTTCTCTGTCGCACTTAGAAAACATACCCATATGTTTACATCGGTTCTACCACGCGCCGCATTTTTCGTTTTATGATAATATTTTAGACTTTTCAAACAATATTAGCATCAATAATAATTCTACATATATATGGCTAGTGCCTTTGACAACGTTAGAAGTATATTATTGTCTCGATAAATTATAAATCGCTGAATAAAAAATATTTTCTATATTTCTCTCATCTGACCGCAGCGCCACCCTGTATACAGCGGCGAATGGTTACGACCGCCTCTTAAACCACAAAACCTACTGATAATTTTTTAAATGCACTTTAAGTAAACAAACTTACTGCAAACTGACCGAACAATCAGCTGAGACTGACTGTCGTGTAGCGAAATGATACGAGCAGAAAGCGCGATCGCGCGAAATTCAAATTGGTAAAAAATTACATGAATAACTATGTACCACTTGTTTCCTTACAAAATCAAAACAGAATAAAATATGGATGTAAAACTTTTTAGAACTTAAATCAAGATAGATATTTTGTTAGAATTAAAAAAATAAACTATTTTTTTTTTCAATTAAACGTAAAAAAAATCAATAAAATTCAAAAAAATTCAATTTAAACTAATTCTTAACATTTTTTTAATTTGTAAGAATCATATCATTATAGACTTAATAAATAAAAACAAAATTAAATCGCTTAAAAAAAACTTTTTGGAGATTAATTAATGATTTATGAATTATTGAATCAAGTAATAAAAAAAATAAGTTCTCATAGTGTTTTAACAAGATTAGCTAAAAATTTGAGGAAAACCTCAAAATAACAAAATTAACAAAAAAATCAATTAAAAGTTTATTCCACTGATTTCTTTATAAAAATGAAACTAAATGAGATAAGGTGAAAAAACTTGTTGGAGCTTATTCTACAGTAAATTTCCTATAAAAAAAAGCAATGAACCCAAATTCGGTGATGGGACCGAAAAAAAGGTGTTTTGTGCCCTTAAATTACTTGTATCAACCTTGAGTCAGCTGGAATCTAAAAAATAATATTTAATATAAAATAATCATTGCATATTTTATTTCATAATTTATATTCAAAATTAATGAATAGAATATATATTGAAAATTCATATTTCAATTGATATCAAAATTTATAAATAGAATTTATATTTATTTATGTAATAATAAATTAAATTATAGACTTACATAAAATTGATATAGCGTAGAAATCCTCCACACCTATTCGAACTTCCCTCTTCATAGTATTTGCTTCTTTTGAATGAGACTCACAAAGAGAGTGTTTCTTTTTCCAGTTACAAATTCTGACTAAAACTCATAAGTAGATTTCGGAAAAATAAAATAGATAATCTACAAAGTTGTAGAGCCTAACGCTAACTCATTTTTAAGATATTCAATTTTCATATTTCCCAAAATCAGCTTGTCGATAACATTAGAAATTCTTGTTATAGCAAAAAATTATCAATATGTGTTGAAAATATACACACTCATACTAGGTGTTGCCACCTATTGAGAATATTTTAGTAGACAGTTGAAGAGAATCAAGTTGCGTCTCGTCGTCGTTCAGTTCAGTTCAAGTCCGTCTGTTAAAGTCAGAGCTTGTATTTCATTATTGTATAGAGAGATCATTTAATTAAGTTACTCTTGTATTGATTAAATAAATACTTTTCTTTTAATATAAATTGTGCTCTGCTTTTATTAATTATTTAACAGGTTATGGGCCCAGAGTGCTTTTAACTGCGCGTTTTATTTAATAAAATTGAGAAAGAGGTTTGTGTGGTTTGGAGCGTGCGTCAGTCTGTTTGGTGAATTGTTTTATTGTTCTTTATCTCCTGGTGGAAGCGTCAGAGATGGCGAGTCAAGGAACAAATAAAAAAAAAAAGACAGAGCGAAGGACAGCAGAGGGAGAAAAAGGAGTTGACTCCGGGTAAGAGTTTTGTTTTTTTGTTTCTCTCTCAATGCTATACGGCAGTAATGGCGTCGTATGCGCGTTAGTAAAAAGAAAGCTAAAGACAGAGATAGCTAGCGTCGTGCACTAGTCTATAGTGAGAGAGAGTGAGAGAGAAATAAAACGAGTCGCCATGTTGGGTGCTATGACGCGAGGTAAAGCCGGAAAGCGACAGGTTCGTGCGTGTTTGTGCGATCTTCTTATGTTGTATACATGCATATATATGTATATGTGTATGTATATGTATATACATAGAAGGAAGAGGACCGTGCACGCACGAAATAATTATGATTATTAATAAAATAAAAAAAAAAATGATGAACGACGGCAATAAATAAAAGAAAATTTTTGTTGATTAAATACGTGTGTGTACGTGTATATATATAAAAGAAATGCGCGCATAGAGTCTGAATAAATTTATGACAGTACAGACTGAAATATATATATGTGTATGAATGACTGTTAATAAAATTATTAAAATGAAAATGGCTGACATGTATGTGTGTGTGTAAATATGAGTTTGTGTATGCCGCGTATCCATGTTTAAGGCAGATGTATATGTATGTATATACGTATATATATATGTGTATGTGTGTGTATATATATATATATGTATGTATGGTGGATGCACGCGCGAGGTCTGAACATATTTATGACGGTATAGACAGAAATAAATGAAAACCGGTTACAAAAAAAAAAAAAAAAAAAAAAAAAAAAAAAAAAAAAAAATAATAATAATAATAATAATAATATTTGCAAAAAGTGCCGCTTGAATTTGGTTAAATTTCGCTATAATTAAAAATGAATGTAAAAACGGACGCGTTTTTATGTTGAAATACTAAGTATGATTGCTTGAAGGAAGAGAGGCGTTGGCCTAACTTCTTCAAACTGAAAGATAATAATGCACACAAACATAGCGGCCATAGGCCCAAGTCGAGTTGATGAAAAGATGTCGACGCCGTGTACAATAAAAAGACCGTGAAGACGTGCACGCGCAATTAGAAAAAGACAGAAAGACGGTGACTGCTAAAAGGCGAGAATAAACTCGCAGGTATATACATGTACATATGTACGTATAACATGGTTATAGCATAAAGAAAAGAGACAGCATATAAGTGTGATCGTATATGTATAGGAATGTGCGCGTCGTCGCGATAAAAATGACAGATTAAGAAAGAGACAGAATTAGTGAAGCGAAACGAACTAAATCAAAGCGGACAAAAATAAAGTTTACGTAAATGTATACAAAAGACCGATTAAAAAAAGACAGAAAAAAACGACTTTAAGAAAAATATATTTAAGAATGTTTAATTAATTGAAATTATCATTATACAGAGGAAAGAAGTTTATTGCAACTTCACAAAACATCCTCATGAGAATATGTATATGACAGTTGTTGAAGGCAGCATTGTATTCAAAATTATGACAGATTGAATACAAATTAGATAATGAATAATGACTATTTCAAATTAAAAATTTTATTTTATTAAGCTTGAACGTACGTATATAAAAATATTTTTTTAATAAATATATCCATGGTTTTTAAAAATAATTTAAAAAATAATATTGATCGATCATAGTTACTGCTTTCACATACATAATAATACTTGTGTTCAGTATATTGTGTATGGGAATAATAGCACATATGTATAATTATAAATATAAAAATATACATAAATAACTGGCAAATTTGATTGATTTAACATTGCTTGTGTTCGGCATGTTAGATTGATTCTCTTAAATTGTCATAAATATGAATGACCTAATATTGCTTGTGTTCGGCATACTAGGTTGATTCACTTTATTTTTATAGATATATTGAGCTTGAAGGGCTTGTGTTCGGTCTATTAAGCTCATAATATATATATATATATATATATATATATATATATATAATTAACTCTAACGTAAATTTTCTAGTTTTGCTTGTGTTCGGCAAAATTATATGAATTTTATTTATATTGGTTTACTATTCCTTTATAGTTGACAAGTACGTTATGAGTAAAGAATTTGACCTGGTGATAAGGACAGTCACAGAGATGAAGACAGAGTGAAGACAGATTATATATGCCCTATTGTACGACAGGTGGCCACACTATGACTGATAAGAAAGAGAGAAAAGACAGAATTAACGACAGCAATGAGACTGAGAAGACGGAGGGGCTATATAACGAGACAGAACAGAAAGTAGAATAAAGTGACGGTTTTGAAGACGGCTCTGTGAAAACTGTAGTTTAAGTAACTGCAGGAGGTCAAATAGCGACAGATAAGGAAAGACAAAAACAAATCAAAGGTTCGACAGCAAAATTGAATGATGTATTGGAAAAATATGTATACGACGGAAAATACAGATGAAAATAAGAACGAAGACGGAGCTAAAGACAGAGAAGAGCGTATGGGATTACAATACGATTGAAACGACAGAAATAAAGATAGAGACAGAAAACAGAATGAATGAAATGACTGAATCAAAATTGTCAGGTAAAGTCAAATAAAAAGTTTAAAAAAAAAAAATTTATAAATAAATATTTCGTTGTTTTGTCAATAAAATAGAAAAATTATGACAGAAAATTTGACGATAAGAGTAAGATTTTTAAGCATGATTATTATAATGAAAATTTTGATTTAGACCTATCTGACAAATTGGACAAGGTAATGGATAAGCTTAATTCAGTTAAGACAGAAATGGCAAAGAACAAGAGAGACGAAGAAAAGAGAAGAATAGAGCAAAAAAAAAAAAAAAACGCTTTGATGACTTTGATGATAAAGGAGGGAAGCGCCACGCGGGTCTTTGGCAGCCAGGCTCTGGATTCGATGAGGCAGGAATTTGAACAGGGAAAGGAGGATGACTACAGGTAATTAGGCAGAAAGGACAGATAAATCCAAAGACAGCAAAACGACATATAAGGTAAACAATGATTTTGAAAATTATACACTTAATGCAAAAGGTTTCGGGAACTTGACAGAACACTTGGACGAACTCTTAGGACCAGTAAATAAATTGAAAATATTGCGTTTAATCCAAATAAAAGTTGATGAAAGACTTAATAAAGAAAACGACAGTATTTTAGACGTTTTTAAACAGTTGACAGAAATTATCAAAACTTGACTGACTGGAAAAGACGGACCAGTAAAACGCTATTATATTTATAATTATATTTATTTAATTTTAACGACTCAAATTAAATTTGAGAACTTTGGATTATTTTGTCTGAATTAAGTTCGCTGGACTTATTGTATGTTGTAGATAGTACTATTGTAGCAAATGAAAGTTCGTGATATTTTAATAAATAGAATAGATAAAGACTATCATGTTAGACTTATGGAAATTAAAGATCCAGTTGAATTGTTAAACAGAATTTAAAGAAATTAAATTAAGTGAGATAAATGTAACTCCATCTAGTATAAAGAAAATTATACAACATACAGTATAATTCAGCGACAGAAAAGGCAGTTAATTTTATAGACAGATTTGAAGAAATAGTAAGAAGTTATAATAACATGCCTAAAGTTAAATTGTTGCCTGAAGAAAACGAAAGAGATTTCTTTGATAATGCTATCATAAGCAAAGTACATCAAGTAGAAAGAATATATTTTATGACAGAAATTGTAATGGAGAAAGGGTTATCTTATGATAAACTAAAGTTACTTATTATACAGGTTGAAAGACATCAAACGACAGTTATGACGGCCATATGAAAGGCGATACAGAAAGTGAGATGTTTTGAATACGACAGCTATGGAAACTGTGCCAGTGATTGCCCACGACAGGTAAATAGCATAAAGAAGTGTTTCTTTTGTCAGAGATTTACTCGTGACCATGTGATCTCAACATGTCCAAAGCGTCAGGGACACTCGAGACAGAAAGTCAGAAAAAGGTATGAATCAAAATATTATAATAATAAAAGTAAAGAAAGTACAGGTCGGACAGCATTCACAAATAAGATAGCTAATCTAATTAATAATGTCAATCAAAAACGAGCAAAATCTGTCAATAAAAGGAGACAAGAAAATTATGTAAAATATAACAGAGGAAAATATAAAAAATGAGGCAGTTTTAACCAATTAGAATCTAGAAACAAGAAGACTAATGAACCGAGTGCTGACAGTGGTGCGACAGAACGTTCGACAAATTCAAAATTGATTTTCAGGACATTTATTGAACAACTAGACGGAATCCAATGCGCAAATAAAGACTGCAGCGTAAATCTTAAATCTCAGGAAGAAGGAAGCGTGCAAACAAATACGACTGATGGAAAATTTATTATTTTAAACAGAGTAATCTACATGGAAAACTTAAATGAACATTTTTCATCCTTACCAATATATAATCAGCCATATTGTTTGACTGAATTTGAATCAGAAGCGACAGAAAATAATTAAAAACAAAGACAGGTTCTAGTATATGTAACGACAAGTAGAATGAATGAAGAACAGAATATTGAAGAAAATAATCAATTTAATGAAAAGCAAGAAAATCAGACAGTCAAAGAAGAAAAATATTTAGATTGCAGACAGAAATAATTGTAAATCGCATGATTTCAAAGTCAGTGAAGAATCTTAATGTGAGATTAAAAATACAAAAACGACGGAGAAAATTAATACAAACAACTACGCTATGTTGTGGCATTTTCGAATGGGCCATTCATCAGTTGATTATTTAAGAAAATTACAATTAAAATTTCCTAATATCAAAACTTTAAAACAAGCTGTATTTGATGATACGTTGAAAGACTGTGAAGTGTGTATGATTGCAAAGTTTAACAAATTGCCATTTAAGACAGTCAAGCATTGAACAATTGAACCTTTGCAAATAATGAATTTAGACACAATGGGTTTTATGTAAACTATAAGAAAGCAGAGATGTACGATTCAACGAAAAATTAGTCTACAAGGACAGACATGCAACAACTGATATACAAGACTGGAAACAAATTGATGAAAAGATAAAGATACATTGTTTGTGAATTTTGTATTAGAAGACAGAGAAAATGAAACACGAATACAAAAACCGGAGGGAGAGAAATTCAAAAGATCAGTTAGACGACCAAGAAACGAAAATAATAAGACTGATAAAAAGTAACAAGGATTGGTGGGAGAGAAAATAAAAAAAAAAAAATTAGTAGGAAGACCGACAAAAGTTAAGAAAAATACTGAATATGGAGTGCAAGAATCGGAGGGAGAGAAAACAAAACGACAGATTCAATTACCAATGGAAACACAAACAAGTATAGAAAATAAGATAAATGAAGAAACTCATGTTTTATTAGCAGAAATAAATAATGACCTGAGCACACACTTGGAAGCCATGAAGTCAAAAGATAAAAAAAAAAAAAAATGGACCAAAACTATTATTGAAAAATTAGAATCTATGTATAAGAATAATGTATGGAAATTAGTTGACAGATCAATTGTAATGAATGACAGAAAAGATCAAACCTTAAATATTCAAGATGGGTATTTAAAAGAAAGAAGACAGTAAAATAAGATATAAAGTCAGACTAGTAATTTGTAGTTTTAAAGACAGAAATGAGTATGATATTCAAGAAACATATGCACCGGTTTCACGATTACATTTAATCAGATCTATACTGGCAATGGCAAACAAATTGGATTTAAAAATATGTCAGATGGACGTGAAGACAGTTTTTGTAAATGGATATTGAAACAATGAGATATATATGGAAATACCTGAAGGGATGATTGCTTATGAAAGGATCAAACAAAACAAGATGTGTGTATTGGAAAATGCTTTATACGATCTGAAAGTCAGTTTAAAATGTTGGAATGAAAGACTTAAAAAGACAGTAAAGAAATGTGGACTTAGATCATTCAACAATGAGTCTTGTCTATTTACTCAGCAAGAAAAAGACGGATTTCTTATCTTGATTTAGTATGCAGATGACATTCTGCTAGTTTGTAACAAATGTAAAGAAAAAAAAAATTTTAAATGACAGAAACTGGTGAGACTAAAAGTTCTTTAGGTTCAGAAATAAAATAAGACAGAAAAAAAGGATACTGAGCATTAAGCAAGAACAATAAATAAACAAAATGCTAAAGAAGTTTAGTTTGGATCAATCACTCGCCCAACGAACACCTATGGTAATCAATCAGGTAGCCAATAAGAAGAAAAGACAGCGTGAAAAAAAAAAGAGAAACCAATGCAAGCAGGCCAGAAATTGCATATAAGGTAAATACTCTATGCAGACACCAAATCAACTTTACTGAAAAATGACTGGTAGAAGATTGAAAGAGTATTTGAATAATTAAGAAGAACAAAAGACTTTGAACTTAGATATAAAGGACAGAACGACTGTTTACAAGGATTTTCAGATGCAAGTTTTGACGACTGCAAAAATTCTCTTACGACCAGTAGCTATGTGATCAAGTTTTTCGAAGACACAACATCCTGAAGAACTCACAGACAGAAATATGTTTCTATAAACGAATGCGCTCCAGAATTGATATCCTTATATCAAATTTTAAAAGATTGTTAAAACAAGAATTAGCACTAATTCTATTATGGTGTGATAACAAGGCAGCAGAAGCAAGCGTTAAGACTGGAGGTGAAAACAAATTAAGACATATGACCGAAATAAAAGAACATTATGTAAAGAAATGTGTAACTAGAGGTTTAATTAATGTCAGTTGAATTTCCTCTAAAAGTCAGATAACTGATGTATTCACAAAACCTTTGCCATTTGAATTACATGAACGACTGACCAAACAAATATTTAACGACTGATAACATTGACTGATTATATTTCTGATATGTATTTTAGTTAAGTTATTAACAAACTTTTTCTCTATATTACAGGAACTGAATGAACGATCAGAACAGAAACAATAAAAACGAGAGATATGCTACAACTCCTTTAATTAAAATATGTATGAGTGTGGGAGGGAGTGTTGAAAATATACACACTCATACTAGGTGTTGCCACCTATTGAGAATATTTTAGTAGACAGTTGAAGAGAATCAAGTTGCGTCTCGTCGTCGTTCAGTTCAGTTCAAGTCCGTCTGTTAAAGTCAGAGCTTGTATTTCATTATTGTATAGAGAGATCATTTAATTAAGTTACTCTTGTATTGATTAAATAAATACTTTTCTTTTAATATAAATTGTGCTCTGCTTTTATTAATTATTTAACAATATGATATACAATTTTTACAAAATTATAAATTTGTACACTCAATATATACATGATATATATATAAAAAAATAAATATCTAATGAAAAAGAGCTGACTGAATTATTACTCATCGTCTGACTGTTTTAAATTTTTTCTTACATCTACGTATTTTATCGAAAAACTATCTTACTTTTTTAATCTATGTTCTATCTTATTTACTCGTATACTGCAACATTTTATGATATCAACCTGGAAATTATTTAAAAAGAATTGCAAAGTATTGAGTCTTTAAAAAAATAAGAAGATTTGAACCTAAAATGGCATACGTTGAGAAAAAAAAGAAGTTTCTGCCTTGTACCCAAGTAGATGTTGCTTGGCAGACTCAAGTAACGAAATTTTATGAGTTTATTTAGTTATTTTCAATAGCTTAAATAATTATTTTTTTTAGTTAAATTAACATTATATCATATATTATAATAAATGTAAATATAATATATATATATATATATATATATATATATATATATATATATATTATAATAAAAATATTTGAAAAGTATGAATCAATTTCAAATTGTAATTATTCAAAATTGAAAGATTTTAAAATTAATGCGATGAAAGCGAGGTTATGACTCTTTACATGAATAAATATTCAATTTTTAAAATAGTTTCAACGTAAAAATTTATAAATTATTGTTATTTTAATATTATCTCTTTTAAGTAAACAACAAAAATTATGTTTCACGTCTTTAACATGAAATTAAAATGAATAAATTTGTAAAACCGCTTTACTTGAATCTACCAAGCTACATCTACTTGGGTGCAAAGCAGAAGTTTCCCATTTTTTTCCAGTGTATTTTTACCTAAGTGTGTAAAAGAGTATGCATCGTTATTCTGTTCCACTATCGGAGGGAGGGTAGAGATGTGCCATCTTGAAAAAATCGTCGTTTTGTTAAAACCACAGAGCATGTTTTTTGCTCGTCTTTTGTGACAATGTTAAAATTTCCTGTACGTTTAATACTACGGAACATTAATTTAATAGGATCAATCTCGTTATTTATCAATTTTTTCATGCTATTAAAATTAATGTTTGCTGCGTTTTGAAAATTCAATCGTATGCCTTTAATTTTCCAGCATTCGAAAGTATTTCCTGAAGGTGAAATTCCTTTGAAGGCGTAAAATTTCGGACCACCGCTGAGATATTCTGTAATGTATGAACCATCTTCATAAGAAGACAGTTCGTCGGTCATTTGTCCTAAGAAATTACCCGTTTTAGGAATATATTCATCTTGCGCATCATCGTTTGAAACAAAAATACATGAATCTGTGTCGCAATATAATAATCGTTTTTCGAGTTTTTCTAAACAAGAGTACAAAACAAGGCGAGCTTGAGCTGTGGTGTAAGCGGCAATCACAACATTAGTATGAGATGAGCTTTTTATAGCTTCATCTTTATATGTCCAATTAACAAATAAAATGTTTTCAGTGATAAGAAGTAATCCTGTTACTTCTTTCCCAATAAGCACACATCTAGAAAAAAGAATTCTTTAAGAATTCACAAATGTCCGCTCTGAAGTTAATAAAATATATTAATAAAGTATTCATAAAATATTCACAAAGTATTCTTCCACAAAATTTAAATAAAAAATAACTCTTCAACGTATCTTTATAAATATTTTAAAAGGGTTAAGAAAGTATTCATAAAGAATTCTTTTTTGAAAAAGTAATCATAATCCAAAGTATTCATAAAGTAGTCAAAAAGTTTACTTTTGAAACACTGATTTTCTAGTAACTTAGTCACTTTCAAAAATCGAAAGATGTAATGGATATTTTATCGCTTTTCAGATTGTTTTAAAATCTTTTAATTTTGATTTTCATGAAATTCAAAATTGAAAACTTGAAATTCCTGATAATTTTATAAATTGGAAAAATTCAATTTAATTAATCATTTAATAATTTAAATATTTTTTATCTATTTTAAACGAAAAAATTGTTAACAATTTATGAAACAAAATATATAAATATTTTAAGTGTGTTTTAAATAAATTCTCATTTTGAGAATTTAAACAAATATCTAAACATTCTTCAATTTAAATTAAATTAACCATGACTTCACAAAAATTTCTTTTATTAAATTAAGGTATCTCTTGAATATTTAATAAATTTTTATTTAAATTATTCAAATAAAAATGTAGTTTGGCTAATATTATTAACCATGAATAATTAATTAACAAATTTACTAACATTTCTTATGCTTATACCAATGAACATGTACAAGTTTCAAGAATTTATTAACAGATGAGTTGGTAGCCAAGTAGGCTAAGTCATGGGCAACAGTTTTTTTTATTTTGTTTGACATCCTCAAGAACCGTGGTTCGAATCTCGAACAAATAATTTTTTTTTTTTTTAATTTAATAGCTTATTCTTAATCAATTATAACATTTTTTGTTTTTCATAATCATGTAAAATAGAAGGATTATTTATAATTTGATGATTAAAAAAAGTATTTTGAGAATGTGATTCAATCAAAAGAATTGTTTAAGAATACTTTGTGAATACTTTAAAAACTAAAGTGGTCGGACATTCGCGAATAAACAAAACAATCATTAAGAACTCTTTATTGATACTTTCGTTTACGAAAGTATACATAAAGAATTCTTTTTCAATTCTCTCTTTGACACCGTTTGCTTGTTGGGTTATCTTTGGCTGTAATAATGTTTAGAAGCTCTTGCCTTGTCTTGACGAATTCTGTGTGTGGTAAATTATCACGTTGACCGAATTTGCCCCAAAACGAATTCAAACAGAGCTTCGCCACTGCCCGCAGCCCTGAATTTTTCTCAATTTTATAAGAATCGAGAGAAATTCCCTTCTTTGCTTTGTAGTCATTCAAATATTTTGTTTTCGAATGGTCATCCTTACATTCCGCAGGCCAACCGCTCGCTTCTTGTTTAATTATAAGAAAAGCGTTAATGTAATCATTAAAAAGACCACTATTACCGCTTTCGTCCATTTGTGTAATTTGGTAATGCCAAATTACAGAAATATTTGAAATTTTATACCCTTTTTGTAAGGCGACCTTTATCTCATCTGATACCCAGGTACCAGAAAGAGTGCGTTCTTCAATTTCGTGTTCACACGAATGCAAATTTTGTTCTTCGCAGCACTTTCTACAAAGAGGAAATAATAATTTATGTCCAGATTTGATAAGTAAAACTGGTATATATAAATTTTGAGGAGGTAGAATTTTACATTTAGTTAGTTTATTTACTTCATCAAATTTTTCATAATTATTCCCAGTTAACTCTAGGCATCTTTGTTAATAGGCTTCCCTAAATTTTTGCCACCGCCTGTAATACTCTTTACAAGGGTAATATCAACAATAAAATTATTATTGATATTAAATTCCGAATTGCTTTGTGCTATTTAAAAAATAATATCGAATAATTCTTCGGGATAAAAATCTCGAACATATTTCAATCTCATCCACCCAGGGCCGCGGTGAAAGTCATCACTTGTTATATACGCTGTGATGTAATCATAAGAATTTTTAGCTAAACCTATGATGAATTCGAGAATTTCGCTAATAGCTTCTTGTAACCAGACTAGAGGGTTTGTATTTGGTGGGGGCGATGCGATTCTTATCGCTAAGCGCTCGCCGCGTACACCATAACGCTGCGAATTTGTACCTGGTTCCCTAGAAATCAAAACGAACCTTTCGGCATTTATTTCCGAACTACCACTACCACCACCGCCTACTTGATTATAAAAATTTTCCTTACTATTAACGAATTGAACACGGTTACTTATATTTGGCTGTAATTCATCGCTTTCATTTTCACTTTCACTCATACTATCCATCTCATCCATTATGCTATCACCTAATATAGCTTCACTACTGTAAAACGGCGATGTTACTCAAACAAGTTATTACAAAAAAGTGCATTGCATTTTTACACGCACTTTGTATCGCGGCCTCAAAGGAACGTGACGCTCTTTTGCGCTCTGCAAATAAAAATCTCATAAGATGCATATGCGAGTGTACTTTAAATATATTAAAGGGTAGTGTTATTTTAAAAAATAAAAATAAAAAACAGTTATCGAAACATAAAAATATTTTAAGAAAACTCGCTGACAAAGCCGTGACAAGTGCAAAGGCTAAAAAAATAAAAAATAACAGTACATCAAAGTATAAACAAACTTCTTTATGGAAAAAGAAAAAGCGTCTACTATTACAAAGCAGTGGTGGATTTTTACCGTTATTGATCACTCCTTTACTGGACTTGCTTATGTCTGCTATTTTGAAAAAATAATATAATCATCCTCTTTCCATTAACTTTAAAAAAAAACTAAAAGAAACAGATTCCAAAACATAAGTGTTTTAAGTGTTTTAAGTGGCCAGATGTTAATACAGAATGTGAACAAAAAACATAACTGTATACAGGAAACATAAAAACTTTTTTATCGTTACACATTTCCTGTACTTTTATAGTATAATGTAAACATCTGTTCGTTGAAAAACATCTTGAAAAAATAATACATCCGTTAAAATAAAATATAAAAGAAACAGATTGAAAAATATAAGTGTTTTAAGTGTTTTAAGTGGCCGGATGTTAATACAGAATGTGAAGGAAAAACATAACTGTATACAGGAAACATAAAAACTTTTTATCGTTACACACTTCCTATATTTTTATAGTATGATCTAAACATCTGTTTGTGAAAGAAAATATCTTGAAACAGTAGTACATTTATTTAAATAAAAAACTAAAATAAACAGAAAAGAAACAGACAGAAAAACATAAGTGTCTTAAGTGTTTTAAGAGGCCAGATGTGATTACAGAATGTTAACGAAAAACACATAAGTGTATACCAGAAACATAAAAACTTTTTATCGTTACATATTTCCTGTACTTCCATAGTATAATCTAAACATCTGTTCGTTAAAGAAAAAATCTTGCAACAGTAGTACATTAATTAAAAAAAAAAACTAAAATAAAACAGAAAAAATCAGATTGAAAAACATAAGTATTTTAAGTGCTTTAAGTGTTTGAAATAGGTGGTCGTTAAGACTGAATATAAACTAAAAATCATAAGTAAATACGGAAAACAAAAAACATGTTTTTTTGAAAGACACTCGATATTGTAAATTAATAGAAACTTTTCACTTTTATTTATTTATATTATATACGACATAAATTTCCGGTTGTTGTAAAATATACCAACGTTTTCTCTAAACAGCGACACTATAATGGAACGTGCTTGGAAAATGGTTATAGCCTCACAAGATAGTTTGGATTATCTTGACGGAACAAAGACTAACTCTCAAGATGGTGAAAGAAATAAAAAAGGTTCAAAACATATGGAAACACTTAACAGCATCAAGACACCAGGAGATGAATTTTCTCGCCTCTATGAAAAAATGAGCAATGTTTTAAAATCTAACGATTTCCCAGACGACCGTGAAAAATGGAAAAACTTTTTTCAATTATTACAGAGATATTTATTTTTTATAAAAAATATTAGAGTGAAAGCAGATGATTTTCCGAATACAACTTTCACAGAAAACGAAGATCTAATGCATGATTCGTCTATTTTACACATAATTGATAAGTTATTTAAAAACTCACTTATTCGATCATTTAACTTGGAATAAAAATGGAATCGTTTCTGTAGATGGTAATGTTATAAATAATTCAAGTATCATAGATCTGGTTAATGATGCATTAAGAAATAGAAAAAATTTTAACGCTGTTGGTAGAGCACATTTTGCAAATATATTGCGCGCGTCTAATGCACCACGCGCAATCATAGGAAATAAATATTACTGGAAAGGCGAATCAGCTAAATCTATTTTGAGAGATAATGTGACACCGCAAACAGCGCCTTTACCTAGCAGCTCTGATAGCGAAACAAAAAGCCCGAATGGTGCTAAAGCAAAAAAACGTAAAATATCATCGCGCGCAAAGAATAAAGTAAAAGAAAAAAGTAAAATATTGCAAAACAATTTAATTACCCCACAGCAGTAACAGCAGAAAGGTTGGTTTTATTTAAATTTATAGCGGTAAATGCAATGAGTAAAAAGTATGAAGAACAATATTTTAACCCAGCTCACGAAGCTGGCTTTTCTGGTGCACAAAAACTTTAACGTTTAAACAAAAGTGACTCACCTAAGCGTATTTTAGAATGGCTGAGTAATTAAGACCCTTTATAAACCAATAAGAAAAAGATTTCCTCACCTGCATTATAATGTATACATGATAGATGCTGTTTGGGAATTAGACCTAGTCGATGTACAAACTTTGAAAAATTATAATGACAGGTACACATACTTATTAGTAGCTATAGATGTATTTAGTAAATTTGCTTTTTTTCAACTAATGAAGGATAAAACCACTCAGACCGTCGTAGAAGCTTTCATTGAAATTTTGTCTCGAACAAATGGTCGAGTACCTGTATTCTTACAAACAGACCGTGGTAAAGAATTTATAGGTAGTGTTTTCCAAAAATTTTTAAAAACCAAAGGTATTCTATTCGGTATTGCTCCTTCTCCAGATGTTAAAGCCGCTGTTGTTGAGCGCTTTAGCCGAACTTTAAAAGAACGTTTATGGGGATATTTCACATACAGAAATTTATACAGATATATAGATATATATTACAAGACCTTGTACGAAGTTATAACCATGCACCTCATAGTAGTATAAAAATGATACCTGCCTGTGTTACTATATACAATGTTACACAAGTGCGTAAAAATTTAGAACATTCATGGAAACGTAACAACTGAAAAGCACGCGGATTAAAACCTTCTAAATACAAGGTAGGTGACTTTGTACGTGTCAGTCGCGCGAAGCATGTTTTTAAAAAAGGTTATGTTCACGGTTGGAGCGAAGAAATTTTCAAAATTTCACGAGTTTCTAAACGTCAAGATATTTACACATACAAAATAATTGATCTAGCTGAAGAAAAAATTCAAGGATCTTTTTATACCGAAGAATTGGCTTTAATAGGTACAAAGCGTATGAGAACAAAAACTTATAAAATTTAACGTGTTATACGTTCTAGAGGTCGTGGCAAGAAAAAAGAAGTTCTTGTAAAGTGGATAGGATATCCCGAGAAATTTGATTCGTGGATTCCCGAGTCTGAGCTTGTTGCAATATGAGTACTTACGAATTTCATCTTGTGTTACCCAGTAACAGTAGCATAAGATATTTTCCCGATAACACAACAACTTGTTTTACCACGCATCTACCCCATTAAATGTGGCTTCACGGTGACTGGTGTGTTGGTCTTGCAGAGATTCATATACCCTGTACTATTCCGCATTTTTCACAAAAAACTAAAGAAACAAAATTGAATTTTTTCTATATTGAAAATAATTTAGAAAAATCATTCAGCAAACTATATATAATCGATATACAAAAAATACCATACGGTATTTATGAAAGTGTAGAACAATTAGTTGAAAATATAAATAACATTAGCTCTAACGTACGTTATCATTTAAAATTCACACGTTCGTCCAAAGTTTTTAGATATTATGAACTTAAAACTGTGTGCGATATGAACTGTGACTCGACGCATTATTTAACAATAGCTGAAAAAATTGGTAAAATATTAGGATACAATCCTGGTGTAATGAATGCCACAAAATCAGAAGGTGAAAACACCGAAACAAAAACAACAACAACAGTAACTCAAGAATTCTCTTATATGCGCTTTATAATAGATAATAATGAGGGACCTACAACAGGTAACAGACCAGCATGCTTGGCACGTGCCATACCTGAGCAGTTATTTGTCTATTCGGACGTTTGTGAACCTTTTACAGTAGGGGACACACAAGTCTCATTACTTACAAAGAGAGTGTTTTACCTTCGGGTCACCGTTTCTGCTCAAATTTTGGTAATGTTTTCTGGATGCAGAAATATGAAGAAAGCCAAAATTTTAGAGTCCAACGCTCAATATTTTCCTAGTTACAGGCCATCGAAGAAAATCACTAAAAAAGTTACTAGATTTTCAATCGTTTATAGTTCCTCAGAATTATTAGCTAGAAGCTTATACTTTTTTTAAATGAAAGCTGAGCTCAAATCCTTTTGAAATAGTAGTTATAGCATATCGAAATATTATTTTTTCCCAAAGTTGTAGCATAATAAAGATTGAACCCAATTTTAGCATTTATTATTAATTAATGTTTTAAACAAAAAATTCAGGTCCAATCTTTATTACGCTCTAACTTTGAGAAAAAATAATATTTTGAGATGGTATAGGTGCTATTTCGAAAGGATTTGAGCTCAGCTTTCATTTAAAAAAAGGTTTAAGCTTCTAGCTAATAATGTTGAGGAACTATAAGTGTTTGAAAATCTAGTAACTTTTTTAGTGATTTTCTTCAATGGCCTGTAACTAGGGAAATATTGAGCGTTAACCTCTAAAATTTTGGCTTTCTTCATATTTCTGCATCTAGAAAATATTCCTAAAATTTGAGCAAAAACGGTGACCCGAATGTGAAACACTCTCCTTGTTAGAATTGTTTCTTTAGACAATGCTAATTACAAATTCGGAACTACAATAGTAAAAAATTTTGCACCCATTAAATATATACCACTGATGAAAAATGCATTTAACAATATCCTTATTGATATAAGAGACGCACACGGTAATCCTATAGCATTCGAGCATGGAACTCTCACATTAACACTTCATTTCAAGCGTGTTCTTTGAAAGTAAGTGTAAAATGAGTCATTATATAGCATACTACGAAAATCAAATCGGTAGCGGGAACGGTACGCAACGTTTTCGCTGGTTCGCGCTGGCAGCACGGTTCAGGTCCAGGAAGTTTTTTTTCAGGTCTGGTCTGAAATATTTACCTTTTGTATTGAAAGGGTTGAGAGCAGTAGGTAAAGAAGCTCTGCGTGATGGAATAAGAGTACTTAAAAATAGAGATGATAATATTAGTTTTAAAGAATCTATAAAAAATCGATTTACAGAATCAAAAGATAATTTAAAAGAACAAGCAAAAAATAAAATTAACGAAATGTTAATGAGCGGATCAGGATATAAAAATTTCGTTTTCAATTCAACGATACAGTCTTTGAAGCGACGTTCTATTCAAAGCATCGCAAACTCATTAGCAAAAAAGAGAAAAAAAAGAAGAAAAAGAAAAAGCAGCAAAAGGAGAAAAAAACTTCAACAGGTAATAGAAGAGAGAGACGTGGCTCAAACGGTGTAATTAAAAGAAAAAAGAAAACCACTGTTCGCCGTCGTAAAAAAAAAATTTCACGCAGGCAAAAGTCAAACGATATATTTAACTAAAAAGCATTATGGCTTTTTTACACAGCCATAGTGATGAGTGTCCTAAATCCGAGCTGTCATTATTTAGTCTCCCACACAGTCAAACATCTATTGAATCAAATGAAATAGTACATTATACGCCAGTATCATCACTAAACGACAATGCGCCCTTAGAATTTGTAATATCCAGTAGTGGAGAGTGTTACATTGATCTTGCTCATACTATGTTTAGTTTACGTATTCAAATACTACCTAAAGATGCTGAGAATAACGAAAAATTCGGTCCTGTTAATTATATATTACATAGTTTATTTCAACAAGTAGATGTATTATGTAATAATAAATTAGTATCGGCGCCTAATAATACCTATCCATATCGTGCATATACAGAATCCCTTTTAAATTACGGGCATGCAGCTAAAGATACTCATTTAACTCCCTCTCTATGGTATACAGACACTGCAGGTAAAATGAATGCGAAACCAGATGCTTTGCTAGCTGAATGCAATAAGGGTCTAGTAGAACGTAGCAAACATACTCACGCAGGTAAAATAGTTGATCTGTTCGGCCGCCTGCATTGTAATTTATTTAACCAAGATTGTCATCTTTTAAATGGCGTAGAAATAAGATTACGTTTTGTAAGATCCAAGGACGCCTTTTGTCTTACGGACTCATCGAATGACACAAATTTCAGTATCCACATCGTTGAGGCTACGCTTCTCGTAAGACGTGTAAAAATAAGCCCCAATATTGTATTAGCCCATGCCAATGCACTTTCAAAAACAACGGCTAAGTATCCCTTGACAAGAGTAGAAGTAAAATCTATAACCATTCTTGCTGGTATTTTAGGAGGTACACTTGACAATGTTATATTAGGACAAATACCTAAAAGAATTATTTTAGGGTTTGTAGATAATCGAGCATTCAACGGAGATCGTACATCAAACCTCTTTAATTTTGAACATTTTAACATAAATTTTTTGTCTTTATATATCGATGGTGTTACCGTTCCCAGTAGACCATTACAACCTATTTTTACTGGTAATAATAAGCTTTACGTTGACGCATATCATACGCTTTTCTCAGAAAAAGGCATACACTTTGCGAATGAAGGTAACGAAATTACACGTGAAAAATATCCGGATGGATACTGCCTTTTCGCTTTTGATTTGACTCCCAATTTATCAGCCAATTTTTGTGATTATTGGAATCTCGTTCGTCATGGCTCTATACGCATAGAAGTACATTTCGAAACAGCTCTTACCAAAACAATAAACTGTATGATTTACTTAGAATATGATAATGTATTAGAGATTGACTCTTCGAGACAAGTTATAGTTGACTTTAACTCTTAAATTTAAAAATAGAATCTATATAAATAAATGTTTTCAAAAAGAAGGGAAAAAGGGCGGAGCTTAGAGAATAAAAAGCCGAGGAGCGACTTAATTTTTTCAAAAGTCAATTTTGCTTGCTTTAATGCAGTAGTTTATAAAAAATTTTAGTTTCACTTGCGTATATTATAAAATTTTAAAACAAAAAAATGGAGTTAATTATAGATATTAAACCTATTTTCGATAAAGAGTACAAAATAATACCGAAAGAAGTTGCCGTAATGTCTCTTCAAGGAGATGCTTTTTCACATTGAATTATAAAGCCACCTCACGAGTTCTCACAGCTTCATAGTTATTTACAACAGGCAAATAACTCGTTAACGAAGTTTGTGTATGATATAGAATGGTTTAAAGGTGATACAACGCTTAAACATGTGCAGGAAAATTTAAAAGCCTTTATGAAAAGTGCTTCTCATATATACGTTTCCGGTCGGCCCAAAGTCGATTTTTTAACGGACATTTTAGGACGAAAAGTAATTAATTTAGACGATTATGAAGTACCCAGTTTCGCAACAATAAATTCTAAATATAAAGATGGAATTTTAACCTCGTGTGTCTATCATAAAACAAAATTGTGTTTCTGGGTAAACTGTGCAGTGCATAAAGCAGCTTTGTTAAAAAAATGGCACAACGATCTAAAAATAAAATTCAGAAATTCAATTACAAAAGAAGTTAAAGAAAATAATAAATCACGCATTTTGAACTTTGACGAAGATGAGGATGAAGGTGAAATTCTTGAAATTTTGGAAATATATGCAAGTGAATATCGTAAAAATAATCTAGTATTCGATGACAGCGACGAGGAAAACAGTTTAACATCATCTTCATCGACAATATTAAGTACGTTATCGAATTATCTTGCTAAAGATCCCGAAGAAAACAAAGAAAATGAACCATTAAATATAAAAAATAAAAAAAAAGATAATTAATTAACATAATTAAATAAATTAATCAGTTGTATTTTTGTTTTGAGGAACATGAGAATTACTGAAAGCAGACGACTTACCGGTAGAGAGAGAGACAGAGAGAAAGGGGAACTTAACCTTAAATCAGAACACGTGGTGAAGGAAAAACCACACTCACTATCAGTTTTTCATGGTGCACTAGGAGTTAAGCTACGATGAAGGCTGTAACGTTATAAGAATAGTGCACACAACATATGAAAAAAAAAGAGAACACACATGTAAACATAACCTGTGATAGTGTTCTTGTGCGTTGCCATCTTATGTTCTTGATGACGACGTTCACGCCATGGCACTGTCACCTGTACACTTACACTCACACACGCACCCGGTGTATAGGTACATTCACACAATACACTCGCGGTATGCGATGACGAGCGAAACCGGGAAACGACGCGAAACATTAAAAACACGTGCTCGAGAGTAAAGAGGAAGCGTCGGTAAGGATGAAAGTGACCGACTCGCGACGGAAATTCACGATCGATGACGGAATCGATTTAAGGAGGCAACGGTAGAAAGAAAGAGGAAGGTAATCGAGTCATGCGTAAGAAGAGTGAAGGATCAGCGAAAAAGGGGAGCCAGATATAGCTTATACATCAGGCTCATATATATATATGGGTTATTGTAGAAATAGCAGTAGAATAAATATATACATGGGTAATTGTAAAAATATCAAGCAGTGTAAGTCTTATATATGGAGATACTTGAAATCGAGAGCGAGAGTGATTGAAGATAGAAGAAATCGAGCGCTGGAGAGAGATAGTGATACAATTGCATGCAGAATTATCAAGACTTAGTATATGGAACATTCTAAATATAAATTTAAATGGAGTGCGCGAGAAATAGAGGGCGTTAACATCAAAGAAGCCGCCAAAAGGAAAGATATTGATTGCTTATAAGTCAACATCCTTTGTAATTGACAAATAACAATTACGAAAAGGATTAATAACCAATCAACCATTATTCTATTTGTGACGTAATTGATTAAAGAAGGGATGAAGAGAAAGGAACTCGAAAAAGGACGCTCCGTCGACACACTTCTCTATTGGATCTTGGTTGTTACACTTGGTTGATTATTCCGTTGCTGCTCGCTGAGCCATATTTCTTAAGTCTTGACTCCACTTTAGTAGGTTGAAATTTAATAGAGATTTTACGCTGCCATTTTACCATTTTTCGTTACACACTAAAGAGATTTTTCTATTATTGTTGAGAGAGCTGAAGAGTTTTGCAAAGCAGAGGAGACGTCTGATTTTTATTATCCTTGTTGGAGATTTTTGGTATTTTGGAGAGTGACACTAAGTATTATTAAGGTGAGTCCTCTATCTTATCCTCTATATTATAGATAAAGATTATCAATGGCGGTTTCGAATATGCTTATTAAGTTTTGTTATGAAGTTTTCGATTGACATTTATTTTTAAAATTAAGTAGGGGGCAAGCGCGCAAACCCCCATTTCACATGTGAAACTTTAAAACAGATTAGATACTTTTTTAAATACATTAAATTTAATTTGAAATATAAGAAAATCGTTTATTTTAAAGTCAACTTTCTTCAAAAGAGGATTAACTCATATTCATATGATTTTTAAATTAGATCATAAATCCAAATTATCAAATCCTGAAGATATTGATAAATTCATTTCAGCTGAAATTCTTGAAGATGATACTCTCCAAATCTACTAGAGTGATTTTTTACTCTATTGGGGTGAAAAATCACCCTAAGCACCTGGAAAGAACTGAGCCAGTAGGCTTGGAGTGATTCGTGTGCTTTGGAAATAGTGAAAATATCACTCTAAAGGAGAGATTCACATCTGTATAGTAGAGTGATAAAAATCTTCTCTAAAAGAGTGATAATTGTTTTATTAGCGTAATTATATATATATATATATATATATATATATATATATATATATATATATATATATTTTAAATTACAACTTTTTGAGTTAATAACTTAATAGTTAACTTCCAGTTACATAAAAAACCGAAAACAAGGTAAAACTTGAAGTAACAGCTTTTCTAAGAACGAAGAGCTACTACGAAATAACTAAGAGTGTTCGGGTCTTATGTATCTGCGTCTTCGAAATTTGTGTGAGGGATCACAAAACTTTAAGAAACACCACCTAGTGACTTTAAGTTAAATTATTGATGAGTCAGTCAAAAGAAAAAGATGATATCATCTCTTTTACGTAAAGTGATTTCTATCATCTTTTTCTTTAAGTGATTCAATTCATGTTCAGAAAGAGTGATTGCTCAATATAATCACTCTTTAACGAGAGGTTTCTTAAACCACTTCTCTATAGAGTGACAAATATCACTCTTTCAAATTTAGAGAGTAACGAATTAAAAGATTTAGTATTAAAATACATGTTACATGGACCACATAGTAAAGAAACACCTTGTTATGGTATAAACAACAAAACGTGTTCAAAACACTAAAAATTATTGTGAAAACACTACTTTTGAAGAAAACGGATTTCCTAAATATAGAAGAAGAAAAAATGACTTTTTTGATTCTTAGTATAATAAAAAAATTAATGGCCAAAGTATAAAAGTTGATAATTCAATGGTAGTTCCATATGATTCGACTCTCCTTAAAAATACAATTGCCATATTAATGTTAAATATTGTGCATCTATTATGAGTGTTAAATATTTACTTAAATATTTAAATAAAGGACATGATAGAGAATACATAGAATTTTAAAAATCTCAAACTAAAAATAATATTATTGATCACGAAATTGAATATTACAAAAATTCAAGATATTTAAGTTCCATCGAAGCTGCTTAGAGAATTTCAGAATTTCCTATAATTGGCAAATCACATTCTGTGATGAGTTTAGCTGTACATTTAAAAAATCAATAATACGTTTTATTTGATGAAAATAATATTGAATCAGCTTCAATCACAAAGAAACATGATACTACATTATCTGCTTAATATGAATGAAACAAAAAACATTAAAATGTAAAAAATATTTCTCATGTAAATATACTTGAGTATTATTATTTCTCATTTAATAAACAATGGGTCAAACGAAAAAAATGTTCAGATTGTTTTAGAAGATTAGTAAATGTAAGTCTTAAAGACGTTGAAAGATTTCGATCAAAATTAATTATACATAGAGTTAAAGGAGCTACTTGTGAAGAAGATCTAAAAACTTATGAATGAAAAGTTTACGATACTTTCAGAGAAGCTGCAATAGCTATGCATTAGTAGAATGTGATGGTCAAATTTTCAAAATTTTTGATGAAGTTTGTCAAGTAATGATGCTAAAACAACTAACAAGGAGAGCGCCCCACCTGCGGGAAACGGATTCGGCTGAAACTGCAGGATATGATTTTTTGATGAAAAAAAATGAACCCGTGTTTTTTCTTCTTGTCTTCTGAATAAGAGCCTTTGTAAGAACTTAAGGGGGCCAGATACTATTAGAAGCTGAAATATATTGCTGAGATATATTGATATAAATTGTTGATGTTTAAAAATAACTAATTTCATATAAAAATAAATTCAATTTCAAACATTTTTTGGTTACAACATTTTCTATATCTTGAGAATTGAAGTGGTGGTGCTCGTTGAAAGTCTGGAACGAAAAATCCTTTACCACAAGGTTTCTTCATGAGTTTTCATTTTATGGAGATATTCAAAATTATAGTAGAATCCATATAAGTGTAAGATATTTATGAATAATTCAAATAAT
Organism: Anastatus disparis; assembly: GCA_017163975.1. Classification (NCBI taxonomy): domain Eukaryota; kingdom Metazoa; phylum Arthropoda; class Insecta; order Hymenoptera; family Eupelmidae; genus Anastatus; species Anastatus disparis. The sequence goes on along the minus strand of JAFFSR010000097.1, from coordinate 848,445 downwards.
TAAAAAATTTTTTTTGATTAATTATTATAAATAATAAGTTAAAAAATAAATAGAAATAAATTAATTCAAAATCTGCTCCACTTATATGGATTCTACTATAATTTTTAATATCTCCATAAAATTTCGAGTGAATCCAATGAAAACTCGCGAAGAAACCTTGCGGTAAAATGTTTTTTGTTCCAGACTTTCAACGAGCACCACCACTTCAATTCTCAAGATATAGAAAATGTTTTAAACCAAAAAATGTTTGAAATTGAATGTATTTTTATATGAAATTAGTTATTTATAAACATCAACAATTTATATCAATATATCTCAGCAATATATTTCAGCTTCTAATAGTATCTGGCCTCCTTAAATAACCAAAGAACTAAGACTTACAAAAAAATGCATAGAAGATAAAATGAAGCACGAATTAAATGCTTTTATTATTAGCTTAAGCTCTGCTGCATTAAAAAATCTTCAGTGGTTCAAAAGTTACAGGCGATTGAAATATGTTAATGAAATAACGTGAAAAATTGATCATATTTTATATACTAAAAATATTAAGTAAATACGTGGTAATATTTAATTAAGAATAACTTTCGAACAAGAAAAGCTTTTTCAATGCAGCAAAGCTTAAATTAAAGCATTCAATTCGTGCTTCGTTTTATTTTTTATGCATTTTTTTGTAAGAGTCTTAGTTCTTTGGTTATTTAAGTTTTTATAAAGGCTTTTATTCACCATATTTTTTAAAAAATGGCTATATTCTTGTCTAGGGGGCCTATTCGACAAGAAGAAAAAACACGGGTTCATTTTTTTTCATAAAAAAATCATTTCCTGCAGTTTCAGCCTAATCCGTTTCCCGGAGGTGGGGTGCTCTCCATGTAAAACGAAATATTACAATTTTTTAAATAAAATTAAAAAAAAAAATTTCCGATTGCATTTTATTAAGATAGTTATATTTTTATTTTTTAGATATAAAGCTCGATTTTTAAGTAGCAATCTCTAAATAATCATATTAAATGTTTCCACATCAAAATTAATAATACATGTAACATATGCTAAAAAATTTTGAAACATTGAAAATATTTTTTAAGATATGGACAAGAACATAATAATAAAATTACATTTTTATGTAAAATTTGTGAAAAAATTTTAAAAGAATGTTCAATTTTAACAGACATAAATTTAGACATAAATGTAATAAAAATATTTAATTCAAAATTGAAAATTTTTTTTATTTAAAACAAATAATTATATTTATTTTATAATAAGCTTGTATAATTAGTTGTAATAAAAGTGTATACAAAACAAGACATTTCAAAGCCTAAAGTTAGCTAAATTTAACTAAATAAGGATTTAAAAATAAGAGTGCAAAAATGAAGGTCCATAAATAAGGGGCGTATTTCTGACAGTGACAGCGGCGATACATTTTTAATAATATAGAGAGATATAAAATTTTCATCAGTTTGTAGTAAATATTCGTAGTGATATAATGGGTCGAAAAGCTGACCTGTCTATAGCATCGTGAGCTGCTATCTTTGCATTAAAAGAACATGGATGTTTGTATCGAGAAATTGTAAAATGAATTGAATGTCTCTTATAGCGTTGTAAAGTCGATGTTGTTAGGTTCAAGCCAGAATTTGGCATAAAAAGTCATAGATGCAATGGTCGTCCTCACAAAACTACTACAAAACAAGATAAATAAATTATTCTAATAAGTAAAAGAGACTATTATAAAACTGCGCGAAAAATACGTAGTGACTTTATTAGTGCAAGTAATATAGAAGTGTCCACTTCCACTATTAAATATCGTCTTCGAAGTGTTAGCTTAAATAGTCGAGTGGCTATAAAAAATACCAATGATAAGAAAAGTGAGTTAATTGTAACGATTAGCCTAGGCAAAAAAATATAAACTTTGGACACCTGAAGAATGAAAAACTTTTTTTTAATGACGAATCAAAATTTTCAAAGTCAAATTCCTTTAAAGTGCCGTATATTTGTGCATCGAAAAGTTCATGAAAAAAATAAGTAAACAATGTACTATTTCTACAGTTAAGCACGGAGGAGGATCAATAATGGTTTGGGGCTATTTTGCTGGAACATCGGTAGGCAATTTAGTTGAAATAGGTGGGATCGTGGATAAAAAAGTTTATCATAAAGTTCTACAATACCATGCAATTCCTTCAGGCCATCGTCTTATTGAAGAAAATTTTGTAATGCAATAAGACAATGATCCAAAGCATACTTCTAAGTATTGTACTAATTATCTAAATTCAAAAGAGGAACAAGGTAGTTTTTAAATTATGGGCTGGCCTTATCAGAGCCCTGACTGCAATCCCATTGAATATTTATGTGACCATTTAGATATCAGTATCCGAAATAAAACACTCAACAAACATGAATTATGGGATAGTAGACAATCAGAATGGAAAAAAAAGTATTGGAGAACAAGTTTTGCAAAAGTTGATTAATCGTATACCACGTATTTGTAGGGATATAATAACAGCACGTGGTGGATATTTTGATGAAAAAGCTGTAGCAGAATATGTTCTGCTACGAACCTATGTATATGTTAAATTTTCCAAAAATTGATCGATTTAAAAAAAAAATTTGTTGTTAATTTTTAAAAATGGATATTATTTTTATACTAATATCTTGTATTTGTATTAACAAATACTGTTGATATCAAATTTGAGCTTACATACTCATGTGCTCTACAAAATCGGTATTTTATGTTAACGGAGGTTACATTTTTTTAACGAAGTTTACAAGTATAAAAAAAAAATCTTACAAAATAGTAACTTTTACTGTTCACTTAATGATAAAGTTATTTTAAATAACATTCAGAATCAAAAAATTATAGTGAACTAGTAATTTTTGCAATACATCATAATTTTGAAGAAAAAAACGTCACTTTGTAAAGCAATTTAAAATTTAAGAAAATAATTGCTTCTGTACATGTTAACATGTTATAGTTTCAATTCATAATTATTTAAATTATTTATGAGTTCAATAGTTATTACTACTTCTTGTGAATACTTCTTTTTTTTCTTCTTATTATAAACTTCACTTTTTTTTTCTTTTCGTTGTCCACCTAAAATATTTCATTTACTTCGTTTAATAATAAGGGATTGCCTATGCTATAATGAGTACACTTTCCTCTACGAAAGCAGTCACAACAGCTCCTACTATTAAATTGGATATACATACTCAAGCATGTAATCACGCTTATTTTTAATAACATCTCGTGTTAAAGATCTGTCATTAATTTCTAGAGAATAACTTTTCTTTCAAGTTTTTATTTTGTCGCGCTATTATTGCAGAAACTTGACTGTTCAACAAATAATTCATTACTTGATCTAATCATACTTATAATATACCCAATGTAAACAAGAGGGCGAAAGTAAGTCACTTCGACTATGACTGCTTACGAGGGAACTCTCTGTTTGTCAATATAAGGCGTACAAGCGATTGATGCGCTTATACTGAAAAAATAAGTTACATGAACTTAAAAATCTTGAAAAATTACCATTTGGGAGATATAAAGTCTTATCGGCTCATTGATCAAATAGATTTAACTTCGGCCTCAGGATATTCAACTTTTGTTTCAACAGCAATAGCGATTGTTCTAGTCACCCAAGCAAATTCTGCTTGGTTACCTAATGTGAAAATAACTCAAGAGGTGCTACTTCGCTCACTAAAGTTATAGTAACTTAACTTCACAATACGCGTTACTTTGTTTTTTTTTCAGTGTAGCTATATATAACACGCAATATGCAATATCAGATAAAACACAAAATATACCACTTTTAAGATAATTAAATGTAATCTATAATAAAGTAAAGAAAATTAGCAGGTTACATTTCTAAATAAAACACCTTTGAATCTACTTAAAAAATTTAAAAATTATCTCTATTAAGATTGTAATTTATAAAGTTTTAAATTTTTTAAATATTCTGATACATTTTATATCATAATTCTAATCATTTCAACCAAACGGTCAGTTAACGGAGATTACGCGTAATTGAAATAGAATTATATTTTTATTCGAATTTTTAATTCCGATCTTATTCTAAATTAATTTTTCTTTTCTACTTTATTAATTTATTACACATTAATAACTAATACGTATTTAAACTTTTCTTTTTTTATTTTTAGAGTCCAATAATTACACATAGAGCATTCAGTTATCTGCCAATATTATCAATTTTCTCCAGTTATGTTTCGATTTATTCACTTTTTACGTACGAGAAAAAAATATTTTTTTAACTTTCTTCACTTTTCTTTGTTTTAAAACAGTTAATAACTGTTTTCTTTAGTTATCTGTCAATATTATCAGTTTTCTCCAGTTATGTTCCGTTTTCTACTTTTAATAGAAAAAGTGAAAAAGTGTTTTTCCGTTTTTTCTTTTTCTAGTTTTTTTTTTACGTTTTAGCAGTTTTGTTCAGGATATAACTATTGCCTTCATTTTGCTCTAGATTCCTTCACTTTTTAACAATTATGTTCTGAGTATAACTGTTTTCTGTAGTTCCGTTCAGATTTCTTCACTTTTCAACAATTGTGTTCAGAATATAACCGTTGTCTACAGTTTTCTTCACTTTTCAATAGTCGTGTTCAGAATATAACCGTTCTCTGCCGTTTCCTTCAGATTTCTTCACTTTTCAACAATTGTGTTCAGAATATAACTGTTTTCTGCAGTTTTCTTCAGATTTCTTTACTTTTCAATGGCTTTTATATTTGAAAAAAATTTTTTAAACTGAATATAACTGTTAATAATTGCAGATGACTGTATAGAACTATAGAAAACTGATGAAAAATGAAGAAATCTGAAGACATCAGAAGATAACTGTTGTCTTTGTCTCAATTCAAACATTTTTCAACAGTTAATTTCCGTTTTCTTCAGGTTTTATCTATTTTTTTCAGTTTTCTTCTGATATTTTGAGTTATTAACTGTTGTCTGCATTTATTTTTTTCTACTGGGGTAGATACTCGGGAGTATTCATGCGCACGATTTTGTACATAAGTACAGCCATGAAATACTGTCTCCTCGCATCAGTACGTAGCCCACCCAGCGTAGCTCTATAAGGAGAGATAAGATCGCCCGTTTTCACGCCTAATACATATCTTACACATGAATTTTGCAGTCTTTATTATCGTCTTTTTAACTCCTTTGAGGTATCGAGCAGAACTACTGAGCAGTAGTCGAGATGTGGAAACAGCAGGGCGGTTGCGAGATGTTTGTGCAGAGCCTCAAAGGTATACCAACAAGAGAACCGCAAGCCGTATATAGTCTTATTGAATTTTTTAGTCAACATATTAATGTGTGGCCCCCATGATAGCTTAGAGGCAAGCACAACACCAAGGCTCGTAACGGTATCAGAGAAAGATATGCCGACATCACCCTCAAGCTCCATCGTCCTTGGCTCACCAGCATAAGAGTCGTTAAGAGTCAGCCGTATAGCTTTATCCTTGTCCAATCTAAATTTTTGTTATAATTAATGAATTGAATATTTTTATTCAAATGTAGGAGCTGAGCGCTGTACAGCAAAAAAACGAGAAAAGGATTCTATTCTATGAAAAATTATAAAATTTTCATTCGTATAAAAATATTTAATTTATTAATTATAATGAAAATTTAGATTAGACAAAGATAAAGCTATACGGCCGACTCTTAATAAATCGTTCATTGACAAAAATGATCGCCTTAGTTTTGCTTGCATTTAATGTGAGAGAAGCTTCGATAGCCCACTCCGACACCGCCTTGGCCGCCCTCTGTAGAATACGAATACCTTCATTCACATCCTGATAAGAGACCTGCGTATAAATTTGCAGGTCATCCACATATAATAGATGCTCGTTGCAACCGGAGCCGAGGGTGTCATGTATGTCATTGATGTAAAGGCAAAACAATAGAGGCCCCAGCACTGAACCCTGCGGAAATCCTAAATTGGTTGTTAGCCAATTAGATTCCTCTTTTAAACGCGTGGACACCATTTGTTTCCTACTTGATAAATAGGAGTTAATCCACTCGAGTGCAGCCCTGGAAAACCACACCGATCTCAGCGTTGCAAGTAATTTGGAGTGTGAGATCGTGTTTAATGCCTCACTAAAGTCAAATAGAAGTAGTAATGTGACGAGTTTCTTATCGAAACCTGACCTTATGTCGTCGGTAAGTTTAAGTATGGCAGTCTGCGTTAAGTGATGCTTTCTAAAGCCAGTCTGCATAGAATCAAGTATCCTATGTTTCGTAATGTACTCTTGCAATTGGTCATGGGCAATCTTATCCAGGACCTTTGAAAGAAAACATAAGATTGCTATAGGCCTGAAATCTTTAGGCAATGTAGGTGTAGGACACTTTTTTAATGGCACAATGCGTGCACACTTCCAAAGGCAAGGAAAGACTCCCGTTCAAAAGAGGAATCGAACAGAGTCACAAAAGGTTCTCCGATAAACGGTAAAGCTTTGAATATCTCGCTCTGCGGGATACCACCCTTGCCACAAGCCTGTGATGAAAAATGCGAAATTGCAAGGATTACATCATTAACATTAATTGGCAAAGCCACTTTGACTATATTGAGGAAGAATTCTCTCACATTTCTCATTATCATCGTGTGGCGAGACTGACACCCCCGCAAAGTGCGCATTAAGCTCATCTGGAATCAATCCAAGCAAGTCCCCTTGTGGTCCTGACAAAAGCCCCAGGTCTTTCAACAAAAATGTTTGTTGTTGCGAAAAAGCGGTGTAATTTATTACATTTCTTTACATTAAAAAGAAGATTTTGAATTAAAAAAAAATAATTGTCAGAATGAAGAAAATATAATTGAAAAACTTAAAAAATTTTCTCATTTTAATAAAGTAATTATTATTTTGATTAAAAACGTACATTTCAGTAAAGAAAAAATTTTCACAACAATTATTTATAAACATAATTACAAAAAATAAATTTTAATTAAAATCAACATATAACTGTTTTAAAGAAATATTTCTTCAAATAAAGGAATAATTCTTCGAATCAAAAAAGTTTCAGTATTAAAAAAAATTGAAATTTATAATGCAGAAAAAGAACTTAAATTTGTTGAAACATTTATTTGAACTAATATTTTAAATTTGTTACAAATTATTATATTTTAAACTTGTAACAAATTATTTCTATGCTTAAAAGTGATGTTTCATGTTTTCAAAATAATATATTCTTCTACAAAAAATTTTTTTTTAGACTTTAAAAATTCAGATATATTTTTAAAGATAATATTTATTCAATGAATAGTTACATCTATTCGGTACGCAGAAATTAATACGCAATATTTTTTATATGCATAAAAATATTTTATTGAAGGAAAAAAATTTTATTTTAATTATTTAATTTAATTTTTATCTTGACATTACGAGATATAAGTTTAAAATAAAATTAATGATTTCCTGTATGAGATATTGTTAAGTTCAAGAAATATATTATGTATGTTGAGAAATATTTTATTGATATTTAAAAATTTTATTTTCACTGACGGAATAAATGATATTGATAAAATAAATATTTCACCGATTGCCTGAAAGAATATATTTGATACAATAAAAGTTTTTTCGTAACTAATAAATTTTTTTTCCAGTGTAGCTATTAGATCAAGTAACGGTTGTATCATCTGTCTTTTATTCTTAACATGGAGAGACAAAGACAGAATTAGGTTCAAGTAACAACCGGTACTTGAGTTAGATCTATGAATAGAAGCCTAAGATCGTCTATGATAATAAAAATTTATATGGTTGGAATATATATTCAGAACAGATTAAATTACAAATATCATTTTCTTCATTAAGAAATAATAAGTTGATAGAAAAAAAAAATTTTTTTCTCATTTATTTTTTAATCTATTTTCAATTATAATGAATTTAATTAAAAACGGAGCAATTTATTTTAACATACTTCAACCATGAAGATAATACTTTTAATTTATTTAGAAATAATACTTTTAATCTTATTTTAATAATAAAAATAATTCCAATTTATAAAATTCATAGTAAAGGATTAAATATTTTCATCTTACCTGCCAGAAATAAAATGTTGGCTCTCGAATATTCGCCTTTGTGACTCGGAAGATTACAGTGAAGTTGATAGTGGTGATTTTTAAAGAAGTAAAATCCGTTATTATCAAAGTCCTTACAATCGTCTGGCACAAAAGATACAAAAGTATCTATTTTTTGTACTTTACTAATACATCGACTTTGTTCCAGATGCTTCTCGGGATTGCGCACACCGTATTCGCAAAATTTATATATATATATATATATATATATATATATCGCGAGCATTTGGAACAGTATGTATTGGCTGTGTTAAACACGCTTTTTAAAGTTGCGCACCAGTAATGTTTAGTATATTGCTGTGACCAAAAATCTACTGCACATACTGGGGGTTTCTTTATAGATACGCTGTATCGACCAATCAGAAAGCTCATTTAGAGCTATTTAACGCGTGATTAATTTTGTGAATATGGCGTGCGCAGCCCTGAGAAGCATTTGGAACAAAGCCGATGTACAAGAAGAGTACGACAAAAAGATACTCTCGTGTCTTTTGTGTCAGACGATTGTGAGGACTTTGATAATAATGGATTTCACTTCGTTAAAAATTATTACTGTCAACTTCACTGTAATCCTTCGAGTCACAAAGGCGAAAATTCGAGAGCCTATATTTTATTTCTTGCAGGTAAGATAAAAATATTTAATCCTTTACTATGAATATTATAATTAGAAATTATTTTCATTATTAAAATAAGATTAAAAGTATTATTTCTAAATAAATTAAAAGTATTATTTTCATTGTTAAAATATGTTAAAATAAATAGCTCCGTTTTTAATAAAATTCATTATAGTTGAAATTAGACTAAAAAATAAATAAGAGAAAATTTTTTTTAATCAACTTATTATCTGTTAATGAGGAAAATAGTATTTGTTATTTAATCTATATTGAATATATATTCCAACCATATAAATTTTTATTATCATAGACGATCTTAGGCTCCTATTCATAGATCTAACTCAAGTACCGGTTGTTACTTGAACCTAATTCTGTCTTTGTCTCTCCATGATAAGAATAAAAGACAGATGATACAACCGTTACTTGATCCAATAGCTACACTATAAAAAAAATTTATTAGTTACGAAAAAACTTTTATTGTATCAAATATATTCTTTCAGGTAATCGGTGAAATATTTTTTTTATCAATATCATTTATTCCGTCAGTGAAAATAAAATTTTTAAATATCAATAAAATATTTCTCAACATACATAATATATTTCTTGAACTTAATAATATCTCATACTGGAAATCATTAATTTTATTTTTAATTAATATTCCGTAAAATTAAAATAAAAATTAATTAAAATAATTGAAATAAAATTTTTTTTCTTCAATAAAATATTTTTATGCATATAAAAAATATTTCGAATTAATCAATTTCGTCGTAACAAATATTGACCAGGGAGAATTTTTAATTGGTTTTTCCTGGTCTCCTAGTTCTATTTCACAGAGAAAAATTCAGAAAAAATTTTCCAAAATTTTCCCGGGGATTAAACTTTGGTCTACGACAGCATGAACCAAGAGCCTTAGCCCCTGTGCTACCACCGATTCTACTTAAAGGTATGAACTTATTTTAAATAAATGAGAAGCGAAAGAGTGTAAATATGTTCAAATTTAAAGAACAAGCCGAGAAAATTCATCCTTACTGAAAATATTGTATGAACTCTCATGTGAGATCTCATATGAAATCACCTATAAAATCTGATACATATTCGATAAATTTTGAAAATAAAATAAATATATATGAGATCTCATGTCAGATCGCACATATATTTATTTTATTTTAAAAATTTAATGAATATACATTCGATTTCATATGCGATCTCATAGGCGATTTCATGTGACGTCTCATATGCAATCTCGTGTGCGATCTCATATGTGATCTCACATGGGATCTCTTATATATTTTATTTTATTTTAAAAATTTGAAAAACATATTTATTACTTTTAATTTTTTTTGTCTTGTTCTTTAAATTCTGACGAATTTAGACATCAGCTATATTAGTACAATCATTTTAGTTAAAATAAAAAATCCTTCGGAACTGTAACTTTTTTATGAACTTACACAGTAAAATATTTTGTGTAATTCGTCAAATTTTATTTTTACAAAAATTTTGGTCTTAAAATTTTACAAACATCTTTGTAAAATCAACATAAAAGTTTTTGTAATTTAAAAATTTCTGTGTACTTTTAAAATCAACATAAAAATTTTTGTAGAATTAACACACAGAGTTTGTTATTTTTACAAACATGTGTGTACAAAGTTATTCAAATAATCTCATACTTTTAATAATTAAATATTAGCATTATTATTATATGCAATAAAAATGCCATAAATGCAAGGTGAAATTTAGTTTGCAAATATTAATTTCTGATAAGTTTAAAAATTTGTATACTTTTTTTTCTTCTTGAACGTCGCTATATTTATGCTTTTTATGATGCTAATCAGCGACGGAGCTCGTAAGTGTATTTGTGAACAAAGCATATATAACTCACAGTGGTGCTTCTATCAATCGGTTGCTGAGAGCGGGATTTCAACTCAGAACCCCGAGATAACGAATCCAACGCTCTACTAATTGAGCCACTAACCGGCTCTATTTCTATACTTATAAATGATATATTTATATTAAAAAATGATCAGCTCTTTTCGTAATCATTCGTTTACGTTCGCCTTTAACGACAATGTAATATTGTCAAATGAGTTTAGTTTAGTATGATTTTATTGATCCATTCCAACATCCATCATTTAATCCTTTTTCTTATATTTCTTCATCTCTCTTTTTTTTTAAATATATTAACAGAAAGAATTACGAGAAAGTCATTATTAATTATTTAATCATTTGAATCATTATATTTTAACAAAAATAAATTTGTAAAATTTATGAATTTTATTATTTAAAAGTTTGTATTTTTCATGTATATATTTTGTTTTGTTTGTATATTCACAAAAAAAAATTTGTAAATTTTAACACAAAAAAATTTGTGTTTCATTTTTAACGCTTATGTGTGTAAAAATTACTAATTTTTTTTACACTGTGGATCGCAAATGAGATATCAAAGTTGACAAACCTAATCACAAAATACTATTAATTGAAAACTTGTATATAACATGTCAAGTGTAAGATTTCGGTACATTTCTTTGGTTGTCCGCACTAAAGTTGAATCCTACAACTTTTTTTCTTGAATTGGAAAAACCCGATTAAATTCTCCATTTACTCATAAACTTGGATCAGAAATATTATCAAAAAGGGAAGCTTCATAATGTCCTTAATGTGTTTGATTACACTAATATTATAAATACGTATTCGAACACTAGAACATCATCATAATCGATCAATTTAGTAGAGCCATAAGACCTCATGCATCTTGCCCTGGGTCAGCAGTTCTTATTTTGGCTACTTTATTTAATCTGCATTGTATTTCATGGCGTCACTTTCCAATTGGGGATCAGCTTTTTAATCACTTTACCGTTCAAAAATAGCTAAAAAAGATATTGAATTTTTATTTCATTTTTTGGCTTGTTCTTTGAATTTTAACAAATTTTCTCGCTTTTGTTTCTCATTTGTTAAAATGAATAGATATTTACAAGTGAAAGCAATTCTGATATATATTTTTATTAAAAATAAACAAAATTTCTTCTTTCGCTACTTTCGATCAGTAAAAAATATCTAAAACCTCGTCTAAAACTGACCTTTAACATGCCGAATAGTATAATAATAAAATATGTGTATTACCTTACATTTAACGTTGAGACTTGAATTGCATACAAATATAATTCTTATTATAAAAACTATGTGGATAGTCTGTATGAATATAATTATATATCATGGTTTAAAATTATATTCAAGCACGATTTCAAAATTTTTCAAATAACGTTAGATTCACGACTGAATTAGGAAAACAAGCAATAAGATTGCGATAATACTCTAAAATAAAAGTAAGATCAATAATTCTTGAGTTATAAAAACCTATATTATTTAAATCTGTATGATGCAATTGTAAACGATATGTAAAAATAATTTATCGGTGTGATAAAAAAAAGATATTAAGTACTAAGGCACTGTCCGTTCATTGAAGGTAGTTTGAGTAGTATAGGTACCACTATGGAGCGTCATAACAAACCTACACTCCTGACCCTCCCCAGAGGTGAATGACCTCCGAGCGACATCAGGAGCGGGATGACCCACGATGACACCGTAATATATATATATATATATATATATATATATATATATATATATATATATATATATATATATATATATGTATATATATTATTATGTCATGTGCGGAAGGGTCGGAGGAATTTGCTATGACACTCCATAGCGGTACCTAGATTTCAAAACACACACACACACACACGCGCGCGCGCGCGCGCGCACGCACATATTTTAAAAATTTATAAATTAAAAAAAAAAAGGTTCTTACCATTTTTTTCTTTATATTTTTCATCAGCATCCACAGTTTTATTTTTTTAAATCTTCGCAATTTCATGAGTTTTTAAAACACAGTTTTTATTTTCACTATTTCTGCACTTGATTAGTTTTTAAAACACAGTTTTTCACTTTTTTCAAAGCACTTCATTTTTTATTTTTTAACCACTGTTTTTTTGAGTTTTGTTTTTTATTTTTAATCACTTTACACAAAATTTAATATTTGAACCGTCGACGGCGAAGTCGCACGGCCACTTCATACCGACAGCAAATCATCCTCGCCCAGTGTGTAGATGTCAAGAATATTTCTTGATACACCGGGTCCGAGGTAACGTCGGTGTTCAGAGCGACGTTAATGTATGGTTGTGAAAGCCACCACAGTGAGCTTGGCTCACGGCTTCGCCGCCGACAAAAATCGTCCAACACCACCAGGTGTTCGTAGGAATAAAAACGCTAGTGGTCTTCTCATAATAGGAGAACCACCAGCGTATTATCGCCAAACCGAAGAAGTTGAAATTGTTGAATTGCGGGTACATCCGCATCCGTCGGATCATTACAAGATGCGCGTAACCGATCGGTTCCGGCGGTACAGTTGCCGGCTCTATCGTGGGGAGAGGATTAGGGTCCTCTCCATCACCCTCACGAGGCTCTTTATCGTCCGGCAACATCTTGGCCACTAAAATCATTGTCTTGATCTTATTGTCATCCTCCTATCTTAATCATATACCGATGATCTAATATCATCAAAATTTGACGTGTGAAAAAAAATTTTTTTCACACGTGCAGTTTTCTGCTAAAAATCAAAACTAAAATATACAGCTGCAATAGGCCGTCATAATTCTATAAAACATCTATATCAGCACCTTTCAACCAATATTGTTACAATGCAGCTGTGGTTGGCCTACGGAAAATTAAAATAATACATTTAAAATTCTCCTAAAAATTGCAGAGTTAAAATCCGCATGTGAATAAAATAAGTCTGCATTTTAGTATCATCTTCAAGGATAGGTATATGTACCAGAAATCACCTTGATATCTTTATTAGATCAATAGATAATCGATCATGTAACGATTCTTGATCTATTGATCCTAGAAAGCTGATTTTTTGAACATATACTGATTTAAACATAAGAAATAAAATGGCACCATAAGAAATCATTTATATTAAAAATTAATCGATTTTGAAAATTGTAATTACGGTATTAGTCATCATACACAGTACTAAAAGCATACGAACATCCTTATCTTATCTGATGATTCACACACAAATTACAAATTCTAAAATTCACGAATTTTGGAAGAATAAAAAATTTACGATGCTATTCGATTACTTGTTATTCAAACAACATATGTACCAAAAACCACCTTGATATCTTTATTAGATCAATAGATAATTGATCATGTATTGATTCTTGATCTATTGATCCTAGAAAGCTAATTTTTTAAAACTATACTGATTTGAACACAAAAAAACAAATGGCACCATAAGAAATCATTTATATTAAAAAATGATCGATTTTAAAAATTGTATTTACGGTATTAGTCATCATACACAGTACTAAAAGCATACAAACATCCTTATCGTAGCTGATGATTCACACACAAATTACAAATTTTAAAATTCACGAATTTTGGAAAAATAAAAAATTTTACGATGATATTCGATTACTTGTTATTCAAACAACATATGTACCAAAAACCACCTTGATATCTTTATTAGATCAATAGATAATTGATCATGTATCGATTGTTGATCTATTGATCCTAGAAAGCTGATTTTTTGTACATATACTGATTTGAACATAAAAAAACAAATGGCACCATAAGAAATCATTTATATTAAAAAATGATCGATTTTAAAAATTGTATTTACGGTATTAGTCATCATACACAGTACTAAAAGCATACAAACATCCTTATCGTAGCTGATGATTCACACACAAATTACAAATTTTAAAATTCACGAATTTTGGAAAAATAAAAAATTTTACGATGATATTCGATTACTTGTTATTCAAACAACATATGTACCAAAAACCACCTTGATATCTTTATTAGATCAATAGATAATTGATCATGTATCGATTGTTGATCTATTGATCCTAGAAAGCTGATTTTTTGAACATATACTGATTCGAACATAAGAAATCAAATGGCACGATAAGAAATCATTCATATTAAAAAATGATTCATTTTAATAATTGTAAGTACGGTATTAGTCATCATGCACAGTACTAAAAGCATACGAACATCCTCATCTTATCTGATGATTCACACACAAATTATAAATTTTAAAATACACAAATTTTGGTAGAATAAAAAATTTTACGATGCTATTCGATAACTTGTTATTCAAACAACATATGTACCAAAAACCATCTTGATATCTTTATAAGATCAATAGATAATTGATCATGTATCGATTCTTGATCTATTGATCCTGGGGAGCTGATTTTTTGAACATATACTGATTCAAACATAAAAAATCAAATGGCACCATAAGAAATCATTTATATTAAAAATTGATCGATTTTAAAAATTGTAATTACGGTATTAGTCATCATATACAGTACTAAAAGCATACGAACATCCTTATCTTATCTGATGATTCACACACAAATTACAAATTTTAAAATTCACGAATTTTAGAAGAATAAAAAATTTTACGATGCTATTCAATTACTTGTTATTCAAACAACATATGTACCAAAAACCACCTTGATATCTTTATTAGATCAATAGATAATTGATCATGTATCGATTCTTGATCTATTGATCCTAGAAAGCTGATTTTTAAAACATATACTGATTCGAACATAAGAAATCAAATGGCACCATAAGAAATCATTCATATTAAAAAATGATTTATTTTAATAATTGTAATTACGGTATTAGTCATCATACACAGTACTAAAAGCATACGAACATCCTCATCTTATCTGATGATTCACACACAAATTATAAATTTCAAAATTCACGAATTTTGGGAAAATGAAAAATTTTACGATGCTATTCTATTACTTGCTATTCAAACAACATATGTACCAAAAACCACCTTGAAATCTTTATTAGATCAATAGATAATTGATCATGTATCGATTCTTGATCTATTGATTCTAGAAAGCTGAGTTTTTGAACATATACTGATTCAAACATAAGAAATCAAATGGCACCATAAGAAATCATTTATATTAAAAAATGATTGATTTTAATAATTGTAATTACGGTATTAGTCATCATGCACAGTACTAAAAGCATACGAACATCCTCATCTTATCTGATGATTCACACACAAATTATAAATTTTAAAATACACGAATTTTGGTAAAATGAAAAATTTTACGATGCTATTCGATAACTTGTTATTCAAACAACATATGTACCAAAAACCATCTTGATATCTTAATAAGATCAATAGATAATTGATCATGTATCGATTCTTGATCTATTAATCCTGGGGAGCTGATTTTTTGAACATATACTGATTCGAACATAAAAAATCAAATGGCACCATAAAAAATCATTTATATTAAAAATTGATCAATTTTAAAAATTGTAATTACGTTATTAGTCATCATACACAGTACTAAAAGCATACGAACATCCTTATCTTATCTGATGATTCACACACAAATTACAAATTTTAAAATTCACGAATTTTGGAAAAATGAAAAATTTTACGATGCTATTCGATAACTTGTTATTCAAACAACATATGTACCAAATACCACCTTGATATCTTTATTAGATCAATAGATAATTGATCATGTATCGATTCTTGATCTATTAATTCTAGGAAGCTGATTTTTTGAACATATACTGATTTGAACATAAGAAATCAAATAGCACCATAAGAAATCATTTATATTAAAAATCGATCGATTTTAAAAATTGTAATTACGGTATTAGTCATCATACACAGTACTAAAAGCATACGAACATCCTTATCTTATCTGATGATTCACACACGAATTACAAATTTTAAAATTCACGAATTTTAGAAGAACGAAAAGTTTTACGATGCTATTCAATTACTTGTTATTCAGACAACATATGTACCAAATACCACCTTGATATCTTTATTAGATCAATAGATAATTGATCATGTATCGATTCTTAATCTATTGATCCTAGAAAGCTGATTTTTTAAACATATACTGATTCAAACATAAGAAATCAAATGGCACCAGATAAATCATTTATATTAAAAATTGATTGATTTTAAAAATTTTAATTACGGTATTAATCATCATACACAGTACTAAAAGCATACGAACATCTTTATCTTATCTGATGATTCACACACAAATTATAAATTTTAAAATACACGAATTTTGGTAAAATGAAAAATTTTACGATGCAATTCGATAACTTGTTATTTAAACAACATATGTACCAAAAACCACCTTGATATCATTATTAGATCAATAGATAATTGATCATGTATCGATTCTTAATCTATTGATCCTGGAAAGCTGATTTTTTGAACATATACTGATTCGAACATAAAAAATAAAATGGCTCCATAAGAAATCATTTATATTAAAAATTAATCGATTTTAAAAATTGTAATTACGGTATTAGTCATCATACACAGTAGTAAAAGCATATGAACATCCTTATCTTATCTGATGATTCACACACAAATTACAAATTTTAAAATTCACAAATTTAGGAAAAATGAAAAATTTTACGATGCTATTCGATAACTTGTTATTCAAACAACATATGTACCAAATACCACCTTGATATCTTTATTAGATCAATAGATAATTGATCTTGTATCGATTCTTGATCTATTGATCCTAGAAAGCTGATTTTTTAAACATATACTGATTCAAACATAAGAAATCAAATGGCACCATAAAAAATCATTTATATTAAAAATTGATCGATTTTAAAAATTGTAATTACGGTATTAGTCATCATACACAGTACTAAAAGCATACGAACATCCTTATCTTATCTGATGATTCACACACAAATTACAAATTTTTAAATTCACGAATTTAGGAGAAATGAAAAATTTCACGATGCTATTCGATAACTTGTTATTCAAACAACATATGTACCAAAAACCACCTTGATATCTTTATTAGATCAATAGATAATTGATCTTGTATCGATTCTTGATCCATTGATCCTAGAAAGCTGATTTTTTTAACGTATACTGATTCGAAGATAAGAAATAAAATGGCACCATAAGAAATCATTTATATTTAAAAATAATTTATTTTAATAATTGTAATTACGGTATTAGTCATCATACAAAGTACTAGAAGCATACGAATATCTTTATCTTATCTGATGATTCACACACAAATTACAAATTTTAAAATTCACGAATTTTGAAAAAAAGAAAAATTTTACGATGCTATTCGATAACTTGTTATTCAAACAACATATGTACCAAAAACCACCTGGATATCTTTATTAGATCAATAGATAATTGATCATGTATCGATTCTTGATCTATTGATCCTAGAAAGCTGATTTTTTGAACATATACGGATTTAAACATAAGAAATAAAATGGCACCATAAGAAATCATTTATATTAAAAATTGATCGATTTTAAAAATTGTATTTACGGTATTAGTCATCATACACAGTACTAAAAGCATACAAACATCCTTATCTTAGCTGATGATTCACACACAAACTACAAATTTTAAAATTCACTAATATTAAAAAAATAAAAAATTTTACGATGCTATTCGATTACTTGTTATTCAAACAACATATGTACCAAAAACCACCTTGATATCTTTATTAGATCAATAGATAATTAATCATGTATTGATTCTTGATCTATTGATCCTAGAAAGCTGATTTTTTGAACATATACTGATTCGAACATAAGAAATCAAATGACACCATAAGAAATCATTTATATTGAAGAATGATTAATTTTAAAAATTGTAATTACGGTATTAGTCATCATACACACTAAAAGCATACGAACATCCTTATCTTATCTGATGATTCACACACAAATTATAAATTTTAAAATCCACGAATTTTGGAAAAATAAAAAATTTTACGATGATATTCGATTACTTGTTATTCAAACAACATATGTACCAAAAACCACCTTGATATCTTTATTAGATCAATAGATAATTGATCATGTATCGATTGTTGATCTATTGATCCTAGAAAGCTGATTTTTTGAACATATACTGATTCGAACATAAGAAATCAAATGGCACCATAAGAAATCATTCATATTAAAAAATGATTTATTTTAATAATTGTAAGTACGGTATTAGTCATCATACACACTAAAAGCATACGAACATCCTTATCTTATCTGATGATTCACACACAAATTATAAATTTTAAAATTCACGAATTTTGGAAAAATAAAAAATATTACGATGATATTTGATTACTTGTTATTCAAACAACATATGTACCAAAAACCATCTTGATATCTTTATAAGATCAATAGATAATTGATCATGTATCGATTCTTGATCTATTGATCCTGGGGAGCTGATTTTTTGAACATATACTGATTCAAACATAAAAAATCAAATGGCACCATAAGAAATCATTTATATTAAAAATTGATCGATTTCAAAAATTGTATTTACGGTATTAGTCATCATATACAGTACTAAAAGCATACGAACATCCTTATCTTATCTGACGATTCACACACAAATTACAAATTTTAAAATTCACGAATTTTAGAAGAATAAAAAGTTTTACGATGCTATTCAATTACTTGTTATTCAAACAACATATGTACCAAAAACCACCTTGATATCTTCATTAGATCAATAGATAATTAATCATGTATCGATTCTTGATCTATTGATCCTAGAAAGCTGATTTTTAAAACATATACTGATTCGAACATAAGAAATCAAATGGCACCATAAGAAATCATTCATATTAAAAAATGATTTATTTTAATAATTGTAATTACGGTATTAGTCATCATACACAGTACTAAAAGCATACGAACATCCTCATCTTATCTGATGATTCACACACAATTTATAAATTTCAAAATTCACGAATTTTGGAAAAATGAAAAATTTTACGATGCTATTCGATTACTTGTTATTCAAACAACATATGTACCAAAAACCACCTTGATATCTTTATTAGATCAATAGATAATTGATCATGTATCGATTCTTGATCTATTGATCCTAGAAAGCTGATTTTTTGAACATATACTGATTCGAACATAAGAAATCAAATGACACCATAAGAAATCATTTATATTGAAGAATGATTAATTTTAAAAATTGTAATTACGGTATTAGTCATCATACACACTAAAAGCATACGAACATCCTTATCTTATCTGATGATTCACACACAAATTATAAATTTTAAAATCCACGAATTTTGGAAAAATAAAAAATTTTACGATGATATTCGATTACTTGTTATTCAAACAACATATGTACCAAAAACCACCTTGATATCTTTATTAGATCAATAGATAATTGATCATGTATCGATTGTTGATCTATTGATCCTAGAAAGCTGATTTTTTGAACATATACTGATTCGAACATAAGAAATCAAATGGCACCATAAGAAATCATTCATATTAAAAATGATTTATTTTAATAATTGTAAGTACGGTATTAGTCATCATACACACTAAAAGCATACGAACATCCTTATCTTATCTGATGATTCACACACAAATTATAAATTTTAAAATTCACGAATTTTGGAAAAATAAAAAATATTACGATGATATTTGATTACTTGTTATTCAAACAACATATGTACCAAAAACCATCTCGATATCTTTATAAGATCAATAGATAATTGATCATGTATCGATTCTTGATCTATTGATCCTGGGGAGCTGATTTTTTGAACATATACTGATTCAAACATAAAAAATCAAATGGCACCATAAGAAATCATTTATATTAAAAATTGATCGATTTCAAAAATTGTATTTACGGTATTAGTCATCATATACAGTACTAAAAGCATACGAACATCCTTATCTTATCTGACGATTCACACACAAATTACAAATTTTAAAATTCACGAATTTTAGAAGAATAAAAAGTTTTACGATGCTATTCAATTACTTGTTATTCAAACAACATATGTACCAAAAACCACCTTGATATCTTCATTAGATCAATAGATAATTAATCATGTATCGATTCTTGATCTATTGATCCTAGAAAGCTGATTTTTAAAACATATACTGATTCGAACATAAGAAATCAAATGGCACCATAAGAAATCATTCATATTAAAAAATGATTTATTTTAATAATTGTAATTACGGTATTAGTCATCATACACAGTACTAAAAGCATACGAACATCCTCATCTTATCTGATGATTCACACACAATTTATAAATTTCAAAATTCACGAATTTTGGAAAAATGAAAAATTTTACGATGCTATTCCATTACTTGTTATTCAAACCACATATGTACCAAAAACCACCTTGATATCTTTATTAGATCAATAGATAATTGATCATGTATCGATTCTTGATCCATTGATCCTAGAAAGCTGATTTTTTTAACATATACTGATTCGAACATAAGAAATAAAATGGCACCATAAGAAATCATTTATATTAAAAAATGATTGATTTTAAAAATTGTAATTACGGTATTAGTCATCATACACAGTACTAGAAGCATACGAATATCTTTATCTTATCTGATGATTCACACACAAATTACAAATTTTAAAATTCACGAATTTTGAAAAAATGAAAAATTTTACGATGCTATTCGATAACTTGTTATTCAAACAACATATGTACCAAAAACCACCTTGATATCTTTATTAGATCAATAGATAATTGATCATGTATCGATTCTTGATCTATTGATCCTAGAAAGCTGATTTTTTGAACATATACTGATTCAAACATAAGAAATAAAATGGCACCATAAAAAATCATTTATGTTAAAAATTGATCGATTTTAAAAATTGTATTTACGGGATTTGTCATCATACACAGTACTAAAAGCATACAAACATCCTTATCTTAGCTGATGATTCACACACAAATTACAAATTTTAAAATTCACGAATTTTAGAGAAATAAAAAATTTTACGATGCTATTCGATTACTTGTTATTTAAACAACATATGTACCAAAAACCACCTTGATATCTTTATTAGATCAATAGATAATTAATCATGTATCGATTCTTGATCTATTGATCCTAGAAAGCTGATTTTTTGAACATACACTGATTCGAACATAAGAAATCAAATGACACCATAAGAAATTATTTATATTGAAAAATGATTGATTTTAAAAATTGTAATTACGGTATTAGTCATCATACACACTAAAAGCATACGAACATCCTTATCTTATCTGATGATTCACACACAAATTATAAATTTTAAAATCCACGAATTTTGGAAAAATAAAAAATTTTACGATGATATTCGATTACTTGTTATTCAAACAACATATGTACCAAAAACCACCTTGATATCTTTATTAGATCAATAGATAATTGATCATGTATCGATTCTTGATCTATTGATCCTAGAAAGCTGATTTTTTGAACATATACTGATTCACACATAAGAAATCAAATGGCACCATAAGAAATCATTTATATTTAGAAATGATTGATTCTAAAAATTGTAATTACGGTATTAGTCATCATACACAGTACTAAAAGCATACGAACATCAC
This sequence comes from Anastatus disparis, assembly GCA_017163975.1. NCBI lineage: Eukaryota > Metazoa > Arthropoda > Insecta > Hymenoptera > Eupelmidae > Anastatus > Anastatus disparis. The sequence continues at coordinate 826,278 of JAFFSR010000097.1, read as the reverse complement.
TCCTGATCGGAAAGATATTGTGGCTAGCCAAGATGGCATACAAGGCCCTCTATAGGCCGGCAGGCGTGGCCCACGCTGATTTTGTAACGGGGGTAACACACGGCACAAGCAGGGCCCAGCCTTTTTACGATGATATGCGCATGCGTCAACACAAACTATACATTGCTTTTTTCCTCACGAAAATTCAACTTTGTATAGTTTATGCTATATATAGATATAGATTTACTGCAGAGAAGACGTTGCCTTCCAAGGGCCTCTCTAGCACCCCGTTACACAGCGCCATTCTTCACTACAGTTTGCCTAGAGAGGGCCCTGTTAGGCTTTCTTGGCAACTAGTTGGGGCCAAGCCGACGCCCTGTTATCATTTCCGATCGGGCTATCTTATCTGATGATTCATACACAAATTACAAATTTTAAAATTTACGAATTTTGGAAAAATAAAAAATTTTACGATGCTATTCGATTACTTGTTATTCAAACAACATATGTACCAAAAACCACTTTGATATCTTTATTAGATCAATAGATAATTGATCATGTATCGATTCTTGATCTATTGATCCTAGAAAGCTGATTTTTTAAACATATACTGATTCGAACATAAGAAATCAAACGGCATTATAAGAAATCAATTATATTAAAAATTGATTGATTTTAAAAATTGTAATTACGGTATTAGTCATCATACACACTAAAAGCATACGAACATACCTATCTTATCTGATGATTCATACACAAATTACAAATTTTAAAATTCACGAATTTTGGAAAAATAAAAAATTTTACGATGCTATTCGATTACTTGTTACAATTACATTATTAAACAACATATGTACCATAAACCACCTTGATATCTTTATTAGATCAGTAGATAGTTGATCATGTATCGATTCTTGATCTATTGATCCTAGAAAACTGATTTTTAGAATTTATACTAATTTTAATATAAGAAATGCAATTGCATCATAAAAATTGCAATTACAGATTTGTTATACTACCCGTATCTTTTACTCTTAAGGATTTCATTTTTTATTTCAATACTGTTTAATCAGAAAATGATTTTAAAAAAAGTACCACGTGCAGCTTGCAATTTTCAGAATTCTTACTATTGATATTTTATAGTTTCTTGGTATAACACGTGTGCTTGCAATTCTCAGAATGCTTACTATTACTCTTTAATTGTTTCTTAGTATAACACGTGTTTATCACATATCATCATCACACGTCTGCTTGAAATTTTTAGAATGTTTACTATTGCTATTTTATTTTTTCTTGGTATAACACGTGTTCATCATCACACGTGTGCCTATAATTTTTAGAATGCTTACTATTGCTATTTTATAGTTTATTAGTATAACTTGTGTTCGCCACATATCATTATAACACGTGTGCTTGCAATTTACAGAATACTTACTATTGCTATTTTATTGTTTCTTGTTATAACACGTGTTCATCACATATTATCATCACACGTGTGCTCGCAATTTTTAAAATGTTCACTATTGGTATCTTATTGTTTCTTGGTATATAAAATTGTATTGTCTTTTTATTTGTGCCACAGCTACCCCTCATTTTTTTTATTCTGACAGCTATAAATTGCGCTCGAAACAGTGCTTTCTCCATAGTTGTACTTGAAGGCTTGATAGATAATCATGGAAAACATATCTAGATTTCACGCTTTTAGTGTGCTTAATTGTGAGCTACGTTTCGCTATTGCACACGAACCAATGATACGCACAATTTGTCAAAATATACAGCGTGGCAATTTTAAAAATTTAGTGACAGAAGCGTTATTAAGTAGATTACCTTTCATTTTATTACATTGTACCGTACAAACAATAAATTATTTACAATGACGAGGATTATTTTCCAATAGATTTATACTTGATATGGTTGACAGTGTCATACGACAAAGAAATCTTTCAGATCCAGATTCGAACGAGGTGCTGCGACAAAATGATAATTAATTAATTTAAATAATTTAATCTATATCCACATATAATTAATGCATTAAGCATTTTAGCACTACGACGGATGGCAGACAATATTGAAGGTGACGAGGTTATCGCTGGTTGTGAATACGTGTTTGGTGAGTGAGAGAGATTTTTAAAAGCTAGAATTTTTTTACAGAAGAATATTTTCTAACTTTTTATAATTTATTTTTTTTGTGTTTCTAGAACCTACAAGTGCAAGTGTTATGGAAGAAGATGATGAAAATCCCGTCATTCCATCATAATCATCCAGAAGGTTATCATCATCGTCATCGTCTTCATCTTCATCGTCATCGTCATCATCATCTACTGATAACTCTTTATCGTCTTCGAATGATGTTGAAATGGAGCGTAAGTATAATCGATATATATTATTACTTTTATGTTTGTTAGTAATACATATAGATATATATTAAGATTTAAAGAAAAAATATAGTTGATTTGTTACAGAGTGGTGAAGGTGCGGAGTGAGAAGTGGAGGAGTCACAAGAAAAACCATTATTCTTAATTGAAAACCAAACTTCCCGATTTCACCAAAGGTTTAATGCAGAAGGTGTAGAGATTTTGGAAAGAATATCATCACCACCAGCAGGAACAAACATTTTTGAGTAGTTAAATGGATCTTTAAATGATCTGCGTAATCAATTAGTGAATGGGCGTAGTTCTTCCGATTTTATAGGTGTAATGATACTATCTGATCATTTTGTTCATGGACCATTATGGCTATCTTTCAGACCTATTAGAAATTTCACTACTCAAGATTTGTGGGAAATGATATTTAGTGTCGCACAGAGTTCTCAAGACTTTGACATAGATGAAAACTTTGTGATCAAGTGTGTTATAGTGCCGGATATGAGGGGAAACAGACGTGTTCAATTGAGTGATGATCATGTGTACAAAAAATCCATTTGAACTATACGCAACGACGATAATCTTTGCTTTCCGAGATCATTAGTTACGGCACTCGCTTATGCTGTAAGAGGACAAATTCGCTCTGGTACACTACACGATTGCTGGAATAGTATTAGACAGCACAATAGTAGGAAGCAAAAAAGAGCAGCTCTTGATCTCATTGATCAAGCACAGGTTATTATACCATCAACAGGGTGTGGTTTACAAGAAATTCATCAGTTTCAAATTTTTCCGGCTACAAAAAGCACAGCTATTGTGGTTTACTCTTTCCGGAATTTTGGGCGTGGGGATATATCTCTTTATGATGGTACAAAAGTTGTTATTGATACATAACAAAACGTATCTTATACACTACGTATAATGTATTATGGACACCAAGGACATTATCAACCTATTCTAAACTTGACTGGTGCAGCCGGTAGTAGAGGGTATTGCATACCATGTAATAAAAGTTACAAGTTCGCTATGGATTATAGATGTTCTAATAGATGTTTTAAGTGCATGCAATTACCAGTTTGTGACAACAGTGCGAATATAAAAAAGTGCTTAAATTGCTTTCGAGAGTTTTTTGGTAATACATGTTTCGAGAACCATTTGAAATCAGGATCGTTTAAAAGAAACTTAAGTGTTCGTAAAGCGGTGAAAATTTGTCAAATTTGTTGTAAAACTATCCGTGTAAAAAACCGCGGTAAAAAACATGAATGCGGAGTTGTATTTTGTGACATTTGTAGCAAACGGCTACCGATGAACCACTTTTGCTATATTCAGCCTATAGAGCAAGGTAAGGAAAGATCTAAAATATTATATTTATTTTATGATTTTGAAACACAACAAACTTTTTCTGTGTTAGGTGATGAAAATAAAAAAATACATGTACACTGGACGGACACTGATTCGCGACCACCTTATTGAATATCCGCAAGGTTATCCGTTGAGTTTTTAAAGTATAGGTTAGCTTGCACGATCATGTTCTAAAAATGAGTTTCCATCTAGATAAATATAATTCATGCTAACTATAAGACAAGGGATCATAAATAAAGAAATAGCGATAAAATTTAAATGAGCATTAATTCAAATATAAAAAATGATGAAGGATACAATTTGTTGAAGATTGTAAAATAATTGATTTATTGATAATAAATAATTATTTATTTTATTTATTATCAATTAATCAATTATTTTACAATTTTCAATAATTTAATTGTATCATTCATCATTTTTTAGATTTGAATTTATGCTCATTTAAATTTTACCGCTAATTCTTTATTCATGTTCCCTTGTCTTATGGTTAACATGAATTATATTAATCTAGATGGAAACTCATTTTTAAAACATGATCGCGCAACACTCTTAAACTCAATGGATAATGTTCGGATATTCAAAAAGGCGCGAAAATGGGGTCGCGAATCAGTGCCCGTCCAGTGTACCTAACCTGTGTGTTGTACAACAAGTTTGTAGTTTTTGTCTAGGGGATACTAATATATCAAATATGTGTAAAGAGTGTGGTATTCGTCAATTTGTATTTCAAAAACATCCAATAAAACAATTTGTCGGGTTAGCTCTATCACGACGTGAAAAGTTTAAAAAAGTTATTTGTATAGCATACAATTCGCAAGGGTTTGATTATCAATTTGTATTCAAGTATATCGTAAAAAACCATTGTTTACGGGAGGAACCAACGGTGATTTTAAACGGTTCCAAAATAATTCTGATGAAAATTTCAAGCGTTAAATTTATCGATAGTCTAAATTATTTTCATTTGCCACTATGTGATTTACCGAAAGCTTACGGGTTGTCAGATATAGAAAAAGGAACTTTTCCACATTTATTTAAATCAAGAAAGAAAACCAATTATATAATGGTCCTTTACCGAACCTAGATATGTACGGTGTCGATGGTATGAACAGTACGGAAAGAGAAAAATTTATAGAATGGTATATTCGACAGACAGATACAGGATGCATATTTAATTTCCAAGAAGAAATCATAAAATATTGTAAACAAGATGTTAAAATACTGAGAGAGGCCTGTTTAGAATTTCGAAAAAATTTCATGAAGTTTAATGTAGACCCATTCGAAGAGAGCACAACCATAGCTTCACCGTGTATGCGTGTTTACAGGAAAAAGTTTTTAAAAAAAAATCAAGTAGGCGTTATGCCTGTGAGAGGATACAGAATGGCTGATAATCAATCCATCAAAGCTATACAATGGCTTTATTGGATGGAACAAAAGGTTCTACAGTGTCGAATCGAGCATGCAGGGCATGGACGCGAGAGGAGACTTATTGAAGGTATTCTTGTTGATGGATACGCTCTACCACGGGCAGATGAGGATCATAATGGTACAGTTCTTTAATTTTACGGGTGCTACTGGCATGGATGTCCACAATGTTACACAATAAATAGAAATGAAACATTATCATCAGGCGAATCGCTTGACGACAGATATGAACGAACATGTGCTATATCCTTAAAAATTATAACACGCAATTATACACTCATTGAAATATGGGGCTGTGAATTTGAGCGGGAAATTTCACGTAACCGGGATTTGAGAGAATATATAAATGCGAATATCGATATTGTTTATCGTAAACCACTGGACCCCCGTAATGCATTTTTCGGTGGTAGAACTGGTAACACGATAAAATTATACGAGTGTGAGGGTGATGAAAAAATTAAATACGTTGATGCATCATCATTATATCCATACATTTGTAAACGATGTAAATATCCTGTAGGTCATCTAACGTTATATGTGGGTAATGAAACTCAAACGCTCATAGGGGATAACAACGACATCAGTAATGTTGAAGGTCTTATCATGTAAGATGTACTCCCGCCCAGAAATTTGTATCACCCTATTTTACCAGTTAAAATGCATGGAAAATTAATTTTTCCTCTTTGCCGTACGTGCTGTGAACAAATGATTCAAACAGATTGTATGCACGATAATACGATGGATCGCGTATTACACGTAATTGCAGCTTTCACAACAGCACAAGCCCGGCTTGAACTTTTTGATTATTTGAACAAACTAGGATCGCGTGCACTGTACTACGACACGGACTCCGTTTTCTATGTCAGTAAGAACGACGAACACGATTTGCCGATCGGTTATCTGCTTGGTGAACTTACTGATGAATTAGCGGAAGTGGACCGAAATTTTACGCGTACAAGTGTAAACTTCCAGATGGTTCTGAACAAACAGTATGTAAAATTAAAGGTATAAAACTAAATCATTCAAATAGTCAAAAAATTAATTTTGAAAGTATACGTGAGTTAATATCGGGTAACACGGATGAAATTATTATATTTTCACCAGCAATAAGAAGGACAGATTTCCACGAAGTATTATCACTTACAGAGACGAAAACTTGTAAAACCGTATATGGTAAAAGAAGATTTGTCGGGTTAAAAAAAAGCTACCCGTACGGATACAGACACAGTTAACGACTGAACTCTACATTGTCTAAGCAGGTATACAATGATAAGAACGCATGCGCAAAACAATTTTCAATTCAAAACGCTCGTGAGACCGTGAGTGGTAGGGGGGAGAGAGGTAATATTGCAGTGGTGGAGGGGACAAGCTCGTCTTTAACGCGCCCGCGGTTGTGGGAGCTAATCGCGCATGCACTAAAAAGCTAGCTGTTCTGTAGCGCTCGCACAGAAGACCAGAGACAGCTCTGGTAATATGGAGAAAAAAAGTGTGAGATTTGATCCCAACTTCCCAAGTATTCGTATATTACACGTGTGGAATTATGCCAGTCGTGCTTCGCGGCGTGGCGAGTGGGAACAAGCGGCACGAGATCGGGTACAGTTTAGATGGAGGATCAAGAGAATTGGTAAAATTATTGAAGCTGTGTTGGTGAAAAAGTACATGGATTTTACAAAGTCATAAACTATAACTATCAGTGTATTTTGTTGGAACGTTCAGTGTGCTAACAGTTTCGGAGAAGAATAGTAGTTGTTATAGTAGTAAGTCATGGATATTAGATACAAACACCAGTGGACATCTATGCTTTGCAGACCTACCAGTTGTGGCAAAACAATGTTTGTTAAAAAAATTTCTAAAATACATTGATCGTATGAGTGACACACGTTTTGATCGCGTGATCGTTTACTATGCTGAATGGCAGGCAGGTTACAAAGAGCTTGGGAGACATGTAGAATTTCGCGAGGGGCTTCCTCAAAGTACGGACTGCGCTAGTGACTCACGCCTAAAGTTATTAATATTGGATGATCTGATGCGAGAATCATCCTTAAGTAACGCCATTGTCAACTTATTTACAAAGGGGAGTCATCACAATAACCTAAGCGTCATATTTATTACACAGAATATATTTTATCAAGGAAAAGGCCAACGAGACATTTCGCACAAAACTCGATTACGTAAACACGCAGGCATTTTTAGACGATTCGCAAGTCCTCAAAAGAATCTAGCTACGAAAAACAAAATTATCGTACAGCATGGTGGATTCTTGCCAATATTGTTGGCACCGCTCATTGGTACAGTATTGTCAAGTCTTATATCAAAATAAAAAAAAATGGAACACACCAAAAAAATGATTTTGTTATCACAAGAGAGTGTGGAACGCTCACAACAAAAACTTTTCACCAACACTGGGTTAAAGACGGTGCAAACATCAGGAACTGCTGTTAGCATACTGCTGTATTCAAGATATCACTCATCTGTGAGTGATATCTTGAATTCTACGGACGATATAAGCGAGCGGGATAAATAGCAATGATATTCTCAAGCTGCTGATATTATCAACGATGATAATAATGATGATGCTGAGGCAGAGTCAAAACGAGTCGTCAAAGAATTAAAAGATCGTGTAGATGCACGAATTGTGGAAAGTGTACCTTTAAGGTACCGGTACAATGCAGCGGGTCTTTTACAACATTTACGTGGCACAGGCATCGTCACTTGAGATGGTAATGGTGCAACATGTATAGATGGCATTCCTATCCTATATATTTAAAAATTTTAAAAAGTACTGGAAGTGGCCGGAATAAAAAACATTTTGTTAAATGGAAAGGTTACCCCGATAAATTGAATTCCTGGGTTGCAGCCAGCCAAATCGAAAAAACATCATGGAGGATCAATTTTACATTATACTACCTAGTAATAGTAGTATGCATTATTTCCCTGACAATACTACAACACGGTTCGTTACTTATCTACTACAACAAATACGACTGCAAGGATATTGGAGTGTTCCACCAAACGAGGACGAAAGATTTGTCTGTGTAAAAAATATATCACCATCGTCGCTGGGGACTAATAAAATTGCACCGTTCGTTTCATCCATTAATTTTATACGTCCAGGTGTTTACGAACATTTAGAAAGTCTCGTGGAGGAGATGAACAATCTGAGCTATGTAAAAGACCATCTACGTTTCCAGATAGAGCGTGGTGGATACGTATCAATCAGACGCGTTTGTTTAACAGAGGAATGTACGCCAATTGATCACGTTTTAGAGTTGTTAAGGAATTTGAGAAAAAATTCTCGGGTTTGAAACTGGAAAAAATGAAGCTATTAAGGTCGATAAAGAAAAACCCACTATAGCTAATTACCCTGCTAATCTTTCTAATGGGTTACCAACAACTCTAATGGTGTACAGTGACATCTGTAAACCTTATATAATCGGAGATGTGCAAGGTAAATTATTAGGAGCGGTTTCCTTAAATACTGAGGATTGCAAATATGGTGGTGTAAAAATAAAAAACTTTTCACCATCTATGTACATACTGCTATTGTTTAACTCTTTTCAAACCATTGAAATAGATATAAGAGATCAACAAGGTTAGCCGATACCATTTGATTTTGGCACCTTGACAGTGACGTTGCACTTTCATCGTATTTATTAATAAGAAAAGAGATGAATTATTACGAGGCATACTTTGACATGCAGATCGGTGTCGATGGTAAAAATGGTAGAGGTATCGGACGTATTTACGTTGGAGCCCCCTACCAAAGAGGGTATGGTGGTGTAGGAAGTTTTCTAGCTGGGTTGTTTCGTCGTGTACTACCGCTACTCACCCGTGGCGCTAAAGCTGTGGGAAAGGAGGTATTGCGTACTGGTGTGAACGTTTTATCTGACGTTGCGACATAGAATACTCCAATTAAAAAATCTCTACGAAATCGTATATATATATATATATATATATATATATATATATATATATATATATTATGTCTACCCACATCGTCCATTTCCCCAGCTTTATATATATATATATATATATATATATATATATATATATATATATATATATATATATATATACAGCTGGGGAAATGGACGATGTGGGTAGTGACAACCAAGGACTTGTGAAGCGGCGTGAATATTTGGGCGCAAAAAAACTGTAGATTTTGTCGGGCATTTACATGCAGATGTGTTTAATTAAGAAAAGTTATTACTAAACGGCGTTGAAGTAAGAGTTCGTTTAGTACGCTCTCGAGATAGTTTTTTTCTCATGGATCCTTCAGAATACTTTGCCGTACATATAAAAGAAGCTAATCTTTTAGTTAGACGGGTAAAAATTAACCCAGGTGCGCTATTAGCACACGCAAAAGCTCTTTCTAAAGCTACAGCTAAATAGCCTCTCACAAGAGTTGAAGTTAAAGCTGTAACAATGCATAGCGGTATACATGGTGAAACTCTGGATGATATGATTTTAGAACAGTTACCTAAAAGAATAATCATAAGGTTTGTTCAAAACAAGGCGTTTAACGGAGACCGAATGCTCAATCCGTTCAATTTTGATCATTTTAACATCAATTTTCCATGTTTGTTTGTTAATGGTGTTCAAATACCTTCAAAACCATTACAACCTGATTTCAAAGTAAAAAAGTTATACGTTGATGCATATCATACTTTATTCAGCGGTACAGGTGTCCATTTTCTCAATAAGGGAAATAAAATTACTCGAGAGTCGTATTCAAACGGTTTCTGTTTGTTTCACCCAATTTATCGGCAAATGAATCTACTCATTGGAATTTAATAAAACATGGAAGTGTTAGACTCGATGTCAGATTTAGCGAACCTCTGACGGACACCGTCAATTGTATAATTTATGCAGAATACAATAACATTTCAGAGATTGACGCATCGCGACAAACAATCGTAGATTTTAATGAGTAAAGCTATCAATAGATGGCGCTTACGAATTTTATCGGATGAAAAGACATCATTGTTACTCCTCAGTATAGCTTTAATCGTTGCATTGGTCAGATAAAAAGTTAAATCATGGATGTAGTCGTAGATATTCAGTGTTTAAAAGATAGCAATAATAGAGTTGTTTTAAAAGAAGTCGCCATCGTAGCTTTGAACGATGATTTTAGCGGTCATTGGATCATTGCATTAAAAAATCGTATAAACGCTTTTAGCAGAGGCATAAGAAGAGAAAATAATTGGCTTGCAGAACATAATCATGGTCTTGACTATTTTGACGATGATGTCACGGAGAAAGCTCTCTACCAAACGTTGCGCGATCTTACTCGAAAAGTTAGAAAAATTTACGTGAGAGGTGAACAAAAGTGGTCAATTTTATACGGTATTACAGCGCGAGAAATTATAAATTTGGAATCAAATAAAGATTGCCCGTCATTTAATCAGCTACCCTGGTCAAATAAGTATTGTCTCAATCACGCTGTAAAGACACCTCATCTAAAATATACGTGCGCTTTAAACAATGCGTACCATTTAAAAAAATGGTTATCTTAACGAGATTTGGAGCGTCATTCTATATTTGTGTTTCGAACACCGACACTTCTTTGCGATGAACAGCCTGGAGATAATGGAAATTTTGAAGGGTGTGCCGTCCCACTCTGTAGGAGTGTACCCAGCAGATCAAATTCTGAAGATATGGACGAAAGCGACAGCAATTGTAGTGAACACTGATGACCATACAAAACCCGGAACGCATTGGGTGTGCAAGTACGTTAACCGTAGTAGTACAGCTTGGTATTTTGATAGTTATGGAATGCCGCCTTTGATACCAGATTATATTAACCGTCTACGTCGTAATTGTAATAGATTCCATTGAAATACGGTACAATTACAGAGTAAAACATCTGATGTGTGCGGCCAATTTTGTATCATGTTCTTGGATTACATGACATCTGGATTGGGTTTCGAGAAATTTCTTAAAAATTTTTCTACTGATTTAGTAAAAAACGATGCTGTAGCCAGAAATTATGTACCGTTCAAACATACTGACGACAACTTTTCTGGAAATGGTTGTTGTATGATAAGATGTTTTCAAAAGTGTTGTGGTAAGCTGTCGTTATTGTAACCTCATACTTTCTTGTGGCAAAGTCATGTTCGTTACTAAGAACATAGTGAGATCAGTGTTCGAGGAATTTAATAATTCTATTGTTGGTTTCTTAGAAAACAATACTGCTGCTGCAAGCCACGTGTCGATCAGACATTTTGACGATAACTTTTCTAGGAATGATTGTTACTTTCTTCTCGTAAAGTAACGCTCACCAAAGAAATAATGAGGTCAAAGTTCGAGGAATTCAATAACAATTTTTTTTGCTGATTCGGTAGAAAATTATACTGCAGCTGCAAGACACGTGTTCATCAATAATGCTGACTATAGCTTTTCTGGAAATCATTGTTACTTTCTTGCCGTAAAAGCACGTTCGTTACGAAGAAGTAGCGAGAGTGTATTTTCTTAGTCATCACCTTATCTCCTCCACTGTCTCTTGTGTTAAGCCTTCATATAACGAGATTATATTCATCAAGATGACAGTCATTCAGTCGACGTTCGTATCGTAGAAAGCTATTAGGAAAAAAGGAAAAAAATAGCGCATCAGAAGAAGAACTTTACACAGCCCATCTTTAATTCTTTCTACGGTTTGAACAAGTCATTTACGAAAAAATTTTAGTTAGTCTTGAATATAATAAACTACGAGATGGCGAATTTTATCCTATGGTACGTTTACTCTCACACGATTTTCAAGGTATAGATTTCACTACAGATACGTGGAACGAGTTTAAGCTTACGTTTGGTGATACTGAAAAATATTTTGATGGTAATGCTAATGATTTGATGGAGCAAAAAGTGTAAGGAACTGGTTGGATTCTGAGGTATAATAGAAGCCATACTGATAGAGCCATTAAAATTGAAGAAAATTTCACCCCTACTTCTAGTCTGGTCAAAAGGTATCGACAAAGCATTGTTATGAAAAAGGTGACTTTCGAGTATTTACAAGGCGTTGCATCCTGTGTAGATGATAGGATTAAATATTTAACCACGCTTGTTAAAGGTGTTAGTGTGTGTGCAGAAGAGATTGTTGATCTTGTAGAAAAATTGTGCGGTGTTCGATATGGATCTCAAATAGATGAATATTGTGCGGGCTTTGTGAAACGAGCTTTACTCGAGTGTGATGATGATATAATTGCGACGTTAATTACAAGTGTGGAAAATAAAATAAAAGAACCTGAAAATTGTATTTTTAAAACCAAAATTATTCGTGTATTTCACGAAATCACAGCGCTTTATGTTGATTCAATTGTAGCTGCGTTAAATTATCTTGTAGTTGTAAAATAATTATAAGCATATATTCACTATATTTATAAAATAATATTATACACTATACTTATAAAATAAGTTTTGTTCACTATACGTATACTATAATTGTATCCACTATATATTTTATAAAACAATAAACGAAAAAATTTAAAGTATACTCACCATCTTCTAATGCAAAAAATACATGATTTACGATCGCTGGTTCGGACTTCAATACGTATTACCAGGACAAATACATAATTTGGAGCAAAAGATACGTATCCATGAGGCAGCTTTCGTAGTCAGAACACGTAATCCTGCCACAAAATACTTATCTTGGAAAGATCTTCTGATTAAAATACGTTATTTTCATTTATATATATGTCCAATATGTGTATTTTTGTTATTGGAATAAGAATTTTTTTTCATCGATATTTATGTATGAGATTTGGATTTATAACATGTATTTAATGCAAATAATACGTAATTTTTAATTTCAATAGCAGGCTCGAATACATATCACCTGTATAAATAGATAATTTCGAGCACAAAATACATATTCGAGCCTAAAACTGCGATCGAACATTACGTATTTTTTGCATTAAATGCGTACTTTTGACATGTGAGTGGCCTACAATTAAGTATTCTGAATACAAATCTCGCCTTATAAATACGTATTTTGTGCTCGAAATCACGTGATTGTATTGGCCATATATACTCAAGCCCAGAACTGCGATTTAAAATTACGTTATATCTCCTTGAAATACGTATCAAAAAAACATATAATGGGCATACATATGAATGAAAATTACGTATTTTAATTACGGCATGTGTTCGGGATACGTATGTGGCAAATATTGCGTATCTTCACTACCTACCTCGTAGATACGTATCTTATGCTTGAAATTACGTATTTGTACTGACGATACGTATTCGAGCCTGAAACAACGATTGTAAATTGAATATTTTTCTCATTAAATATTCAATTTTTACATTTGTGCAGCCTACAATTACATATTCTAAATATGAACCCTGACTCTAGTTCTCGAAATTACGTATTCCTAGAATCAATATGCATTCAAGCCAGAATTTCTAATAGAAAATTATGTATTATGCGCATGGAATACGTATCAAAAATACATATATCTAGCACAAGTATTTGTAAAAATTACGTATTCCAATTGGAAAATGTGTTCAAGATGCGTATTATATGGAAAAAACTAGAAACCTTTACTACGAAACCTGTTTTGTAGATACATAAACTGTGTGAGAAATTACGTATTTCTTGTATGAAATATGTATCAAAGTTTAATTGATTCACCATTGAATCTTGCTTAATTACGTATGCTTCCTTGGAATACGTATTGAAATTACGTATCATCAATATCAAATACATCTTTCATTATGCGTAACAAATTCGAACGCTTTGTTACGTATGGATTACGTAATTTTGTTACGTATCTGAGACACGTAACTAAAATACGTATATATTTTTAACAGGGCAGTTCTCAACCCTTAGATCTTCAAATTTAATTGTTCTGTGTTTCCTATAAACAAAACTTTGAGATCCGAGGGTTGGGATCTGAGTGCTAAGTGTTGAGTATCGACAATAAATTCGAGCCATAACTCCCAACCACACGAAAAAAAACCGTTGCGTTTACTCAACTCAGTGCAGTAACTTCCAGGGAGTGCTCCCTCAGCTACAGCCACTGAAGACTTCAGTTAATTTGACTTAAGTTTAAAAACGTTAAAATAACATAAAAGAGACAGTAAAATTATCAACTTGTAAAAGACGTGGATTATGTGCGAGTAATGTTTCACTTGAGATTTAGTGCACGATAAAATGTTTAATGTGAATATTATAGTAATTCTAAATTATTTTTTTTTAATTAATGTATTTACATTTATAAAACATTGTAAGTAAGTTTAGAATATTCTGTCGACCATAATATCAATTCAAATCCATGTAATGTGGGTTGTATTGTTATTTCATTTTTAAAAAGTTGGTGGCAAGTTTGATTTTTGGTCTAGCGACAAATAAAATATTTAATTAAACATTTGTTAGACTATTTGTTTCAAAATTCTGGTACTTAAAGTTCCATAATTTTGTAACTAATTTTAAAATGTCCTGCTGTAACATAATGTCAATGCAAATCCATGTAATCTAGATTGTATTATATAAGTTAACATTGAGTTCTATAATTCTAAAAGAAGTAGTCTGGTACGTATCATATAAGAGGACTCATCACAGACTAAATCAAATATGAAACCGGTCACCAACTTTTTTAAACAATATAACAGTACAATCTAAATTACATTTATATGCATTAATACTATATTGGAGAAAGATATTTTAAAGCAATATACAGAGTATTAAGAGAATTATGCTCATTTTCGAAATTAAGAGTAAATATTTCACTACATCGAAGAAAATATTGTTAGTATGTTCTGTTGCATGAAAAAGTGCAAAAATATATGGTCATTTCACGTCAACTCGAACGGTCAAAAAGTAAAAAATGCTTATAGTCTCAAAATATGTTTCTTTTAGTACAAAAAAAATATTAAAAAAATTTTTAGAGGTTCAAGAATAAAAAGTGAGATGTAATTTCGAGTTTTTCAAATTTTTGTTAAAATAATTGTCTAAATTTTTTATTCGAAAACTATTAGCTTTTGGTAAAAACTTGATAGTTTTCTTTTTTTTTGGAAATAATACGTAGAATATACAGAAATTTTTGTGAATTACAATATGCCGATTTTTCAGCTTATTCGATTGATGGCAGCATACTATATAAAACATCCAAAATATGATCAGATTATTTTGCTTTTTAAGAGTCGTCCGTATAGCTTTTTCCTTGTCTAATCTAAATTTTCATTATAATTAATAAATTAAATATGTGTATACAAATGAAGGGGTTGAGCGCTGTAAAGCAAAAAACGAGCTAAGGATTCTATTCTATGAAAAAACATAAAATTTTTATTTTCCGAGTATAGTTCGAAACGGAGAAAACAGTTGAACTTGACTTCATTTTTTCAGTTTCGGACTATACTCGGAAAATAATAAAAATTTTATATTTTTTTCCGAACGGTGTTCGGAAAGTTTGTTTTTCGGTACGCATGTCCGTTCCGAAAGTGATATATATTTTCACGCGAAAGTTATTTTTTACGCGAAAGTTATTATTACAAGTATAATTTAAAAACATATTCTTTGTTCGAAAAAAAAGTAATATCATTAATTTTTATACAAAAATACGAATTGTTGTAAAATGCAGAAAATATTAAACTAAAATTTAGGCATTGAAAAAAATTATACAAAGAATGTAATAAGCGCATGGTTTTTGTACGTAATGTCTTTGTTTCTTTATTTTTCAATATGCTATGTGCGTCTTTACTTAAGAGTCGGCCGTATAGCTCTGTCCTTGTCTAATCAAATTTTCGTTATAATTAATAAATTAAATATCTTTATACAAATGTAGGGGCTGAACGTTTTATTAAAGAATTCTATTCTATGAAAAAATATAAAATTTTCATTATTTTCCGAGTATAGTCCGAAACGGAAAAACGCTGCCAAGTACTTTCGCGGAATGCTTTCTCATAGAGCTCTTTGAGTTTCATTAATTTTTTTATATTTATTTAGATGTGATTTTAATATAAAAAAATTGTCTAACATTAATATTTATTTATAAATTTGTACTTCAAAAGAACGATGACAACGAAATTTCTAATCGTAACCACGCTAAGAAAGAAGATAAATGAAAAATAAAAATTTGTATGAAAATTTTCAAAATTCTCTTAAATTAAAACTGCACTGAGAAAATTAGTTTTCCAAAACTTGTTTTCTTCAAACAGTAGCAAATAACTTGCATACAAATTTTGGAGCAAATCTATCGAATGGTTTCAGTGAAATAGAAAAATAATAAAATTAATAGTACGCCAAAAAAATCAGTTTTCAAATGTTTTTATTATTTTAACAGTAATCAAATAATTTCTACACACATTTTTAAGCAAATTCTTAGTAGTTTACGTAAGATCCAAAAAAAATGAGAAATTTAAAATAAATGTTTTTCAAAATTTTCAAAATGCTCTAAAATTATAACTGCGCTAAGAAAAAAAGTTTTCCAAAGCTTGTTTCATTAAGGCAATAAAAAATGATTTTTATCATAATTTTATAGCAAATCTATCGAATGGTTTTAGTGTAATATAAAAAAAAATGAAAAATAAACGATTTTTCAAAATTTTCAAAATTCTCTTAAATTAAAACTGCGCTAAGAAAAAAAGTTTTCCAAAGCATATTTTCTTTAGGCAATAGCGAATAACTTGCATACAAATTTTGGAGCAAATCTATCAAATGGTATTCGTAAAATAAAAAAATAATAAAAAATAACAACTTTTTAAAGAATTTTTAAACTGCTCTAAAATTAAAAGTGCGCTAAGAAAATCAGTTGGTAAAAGTTTTTCTTTTTTTGGCAGTCGCAAATAATGCCCATACAAATTTTCAAGAAAATTCTTCGAGTAATTTACGTAAAATACCAAAAAAATTAAAAATCAAAATTTTTTTTTAAATTATTAAAATGGCTCTGAAAAAAACTGAGCTAAGAAGATCAATTTCCAATAGCTTTCCCCCCAGTTAGACAAAATAATAAATTGCATGCAAAATTTGAAGCAAATCCATCGAGTAGTTCTCGAGATATTATTGGCGTACTGAAATCATACACACACACACACGCATGCACGCACCCATGCACGCACGCACGCACCCACGCGCATACCCGTACACGCGCACACACGCACACACGCACACGCAAACGCACACGCACTCGCACACACACATATTCTGGAAACCACTTTTTTCGACTCCCTGAGTCTAAATATGTACAAATTAATCAAAAAATAGAAAAAATTTTTTTTTATTGATACAATGCTTTCTCTATGAGAAAGCAAAAATGAAGTCAAGCTTAACTGTTTTTTCCAGTCCAGACTATACTCGAAAAATAATGAAAATTTTATTTTTTTTCATAAAATAGAATTCTTTGCTCATAATTATAACGAAAATTTATATTAGATATTGACAAAGGTACACGGCCGACTCTTAAAAGAAGGGATAATTAACAACCGTTACATTTCATTTTAAAAAGTAACGAAAATTTAGGAAAATATAAAAAAACTTTTTTAATTGCAAAAAAGTCTGAAAAAATAGTCTTTTTTGATCCATTCATGAGATTTATAATTTTTTTAGTATATTATAACATTGTCAATTTGGAATAATATTGAACGATCAAACGATCTTACCTGTACGTTAAGTTTGATCGCAATTATATGAAGAAGCCTCGTTTGAAGAGATTATGGTGTAGTTCCCTTTTTGCCCGCTCGAATCCACTGCGCTTTTAGAGTAAGTCAAAATTTTCCTCCCACCGCTCGTTTGTCGTTGTCGTTTGCGGTCGGGAGCTCTCATTTTTTAGAGTGAAAAATTGCTGTACTTTGGGATAATACATCGGGAATAATTTTATATTATTGGGTGGGTGATAATCTTTTCGAACGAGGCTTCTTCATATAATTGTTCGTTTAATCGTTCAATTATATTGCATTAGCCTCGTTCTCAAGATTATGGTGTAGTTATTCTGAGTCAGCAATTTTTCTTTCAATTAAAAGTTTTTAATGAATTTTTACATTAACTTCGTGGAAAATATAGGATGTCTAATATAATGATGCATGAAAATAAACGAGTTATTACTTTACTATTGCTTTAGCAAATTTTTGTTTATCTTGCATTATAGGCTTATTATAAAATTTTGCTAATACATGCGATTTCTCTGACCAGTTTGCTGTACAAAATATTGTACTGAGCTCAACACCTTTGGCTAACGCCGCAAATGTAGATGCATGTCTAGTGGAATGCGCCGTGTAAATCGATACATCTATACCCTATTGAAAATAATGACGTCTTTTAAAGACGTCTTTAGAAGCCGTCTTTAAAAGACGTCTTTGGACGTGTCTGGATTTGGAACAAAAAAAGACGTCTTTTAAAGACTATTAATTCTGTCTGAAGAGCAAAAAACGAGCAAAGGATTCTATTCTATGAAAAAATATAAAATTTTCATTATTTTTCGAGTATAGTCCGAAACGGAAAAAATGAAGTCAAGTTCAACTGTTTTTTGAAAATTTGATTAGACAAGGACAAAGATATACGGCTGACTCTTAATAGATCAAATACAATCAAGTTTTCCATGAATATGCAATGTATTATATGTTTATCTATTATTTATATCTTTCTAGTTATCTCATAGAAATCGTTTAACCCTTAACGGTCACACGGGGTGTACCATACCCTACGCGATTTTTGAACTAAAATGCGAATCTCTAAATTAATGAATTTGCGGCTTATTCCTACATCCACCATTAGTTTGAAGTTTCTACTTTAAGGCCAGGTAGGTATTATTTCGATCGGCCCCTCAGTACTTGTTCCGCAGCTGTTCAAAGTGAATTATAACTTCGAAATTGACCGAGTAATAGCAATTTTAGTAAACAAGAGGATTTTTTTCAGTTTTTTTTTTAAATAATTTTTTTATAATATTTAAAATTAATCATTATGAAACCTATGAGATTTGTTAAAGGAAGGTTCAAAATATATGCTGAAATTTTTTCGTTCCATCATATAGCTTTTCACTATTTTTTGTCTCGTCGCAAAGTTGCTGGGGTATGCCACACCCCGTCTGACCGTTACGTGATTTTTAAGAGGTGTGACCGTTAACAGGAGGTCACGTATCTCTGTCCTTTTCTAATCAAAGAAATTATTTTTTTACAAAAACTAATAACTTTAGCAAAAAATGAAGAGAAAGCCGCATCTTGTATCAAAAAAAGCAATATTTTCTTTGATAAGAAAAAATTAATTTTATTGCTTCATTCTCAAGAAAACCTTGAAAAACCAAATTGTTCAACCTAACCTCTATGATTTAAGTTTTTCAAGGTTTTCTTGAAAACGAAGCAAAAAAATTAATTCTTTCTCATCAAAGAAAATATTGCTTTTTTTGATACGAGATGCGGCTTTCTCTTCATTTTTTGCTAAAGTTATTAGTTTATGTAAAAAACTCAATGCTTTGATTAGAAAAGGACAGAGATACGTGACCTCCTCTTAAGGGTTAAATTTTTAAATTTCATGTGTTTTTTCTTCTGAAATCAACCTCATACATAAGTACAAACTAATATAATGATAATGTATTTCTAGGATCCTAGAAATCGAAATTGATTTATTTCTCCCTTCATTCCAGAAAAAGTTCAACTGTTTTCTAGGATCCCAGAAAAAAGGTACTAGATTTTTTCTAGGATCATAGAAACAAACGTTATATACTCCTTCTGATCCAAAAAATATATGTCCTAGAAAAGTACAAAGCACAAATATATATACATATATATATGTATATATATATATATATATATATATATATATCTTCTAATAATTATATAAAATAATGTTATATTACTAGCAGAGTTGTAAATGCGGAAATGGTTTTTCATTCGAAATGGTCAAGTAATTGAAAATACTCGCACCATTTACCATTTACAGAGCAAGTAAATGGTAAATGGTTTCACCAATTCCCAGTTACAGAGCAAGTAACTGGTAAATGGTCGGACCATTTGTCAGTTACTGGGTGAGGAACTGGAAATGGTTGGACTAGTTCGCAGTTACTGGGTGGGTAACTAGCCGAATCAATTAGTTGGTAGTTAGCGGGTGGAAAACTGGTAAATGGTCGAATCGATCAGTTAGCAGTTACCGGGTGGGTAACTGGTAAATGGCTGGACCATTTACTTGGTGAGTAACTGGTAAATGGTCGGACTATTTACTAGTTACTGAGTGAGTAACTAGAAATGGTCGAACCATTTACCATTTACTCACCCAGTAACTGGTAAATGGTACGAGCATTGTCAATCACTTGACCATCTCAAATGTAAAACCATTTCCTCATTTACAACTCTGTAATCTTCCAGTGGAATATTTCATGAAAGATAACAGGGAGATTTCATAAATATTTCGCTGGAAGATTCCAAAAAACTTTGAAATCGTACAGCGGAATATTACATACATCTTCCAGAAATTTCTCACGGAATATTTCACAGAGTGATTGAGACAAGCTTCCAGTGAAATATTGCATGAAAAATTTCAGGAATATTTCATAAATATTCCGTTGAAAGATTCCGAAAAAATTCAAAATTGTACAGCGAAATATTACACAAATGTTCCAGAAATATTTCACGGAAAATTTGACAGAATGATTGAGATAATCTTCCAGTGAAATATTGCATGAAAGATTTCAGGAAAATTTCATAAATATTCCGTTGAAAGATTCCGAAAAACTTTAAAATCGTACAGCGGAATATTACATAAATCTTCCAGAAATATTTCACGGAATATTTCACAGAGTGATTGAGATAAGCTTCCAGTGAAATATTGCATAAAAGATTTCAGGAATATTTCATAAATATTCCGTTGAAAGATTCTGAAAAAATTCAAAATCGTACAACGGAATATTACACAAATCTTCCAGAAATATTTCACGGAAAATTTCACAGAATGATTGAAATAATCTTCCAGTGAAATATTGCATGAAAGATTTCAGGAAGATTCCATGAATATTTCGTTGGAAGATTACGAAAAACTTTAAAATCGTACAGCGGAATATTACATAAATCTTCTAGAAAAATCACACGAAATATTTCACAGAAAGATTCAAGTAATCTTTCAGTAGAGATATTGCATGAAAAATTCTAGAAGGATCCCATGAACTTCTCATTGGAAGGTTTCGCGGAATGTTACGGGAGATTTCTAGTGACACCGATAGGGGATGCTCGTTAAATGGGAGTTTTATCCCTAAGCGGTTGGACGATACCTTACCTACTATATAAGCGAAAGGGTTGACGCTTTGTTGTGTACAGCCGAAGCGAATATATAAATGCGATTTTATAACTAAATGTCAATATTTATGTATGCGTATATGTATTGATATATAAGTATAATGTGTTAATATATAATGTTTATATATTACCTCCTCATAGCATTGCATAACCTTTCATGAAATATTCCAGAAATATTTCGTAGTAGATCTGAAACTCTGAATCTTTCATCGAAATCTTCCAAAAATCTTCCAGGAACATTTCATGAAAGATGAGAGATTACCCAAACCTTCTACTGAAATATTCTTAAAATCTTTCAAGAATATTCCATGGAATATTCTAATGTAAGAAGAATCGAGGACATACGAATATTAGAGGAATATTTCATGGAAGATTTCTGAAATATTCCAAATCTTGCGTGTCAATATTCTACAAATCTTCTATAAATATTCCATGAAATATTTTACGATGGATTTCTAGAATTTTCCAGAAATATTTCATGGAATATTTTATGAAAGATTCCTTAAATCTTCCATGCATATTCCATGATAGGTTTACAAAATGTTTCAAATCTTCCGTTTCAATATTCCGGAAATCTTTCATAAATGTTTTAACAGAATAATTCATGAAATATTTCTGCAAGATTCCCGAAATGTTTTAGTGAAAGATCTGAGATGACCCAAATCTTGCAATAAAATATTCTTGGAATCTTCCAACAATATTACATGGAACATTACAATGTGAGAAGAATCAGGGACATACGAATATTACAGAAATATTCCATGGAAGATTCCTAAAATATTTCAAATCTTTTGTGCCAATATTCCAGAAAGCTTCCATAAATATTCCATGATGTGTGGGAGTATTTTATATACGTTATCCTGAAAACCAAAAGCAATACTATAGAAATTTAAAACTCTTTTTATATTTTTGTTAAGTTTTCAATAAGTTTGAGAAGAAGGAATAAATTATAATCAAAATTTATATAAATCTTCATTCAGATTTCACCCAGAATATTATACATAATAGTATACAGAATTTATTGGAAATCTATTAAAATTATGTTATAAAGCTAAAAAGAAACAGTGTCAAATTTCCTTGCAGTTATCCAGCAGTTAATCTTTCAACAGTTTTAGTAGAAATGCCTGTAGAAAACCTTACAAAAAATGATTTTAGCCTATCCTATACAAAAATTTTCATAAAAATTTTAATAATCATTTCTCTAGTTTTTTCTACACTATTTTTTTACATAAAACACTATAGTTTATATCATAGACTCTCTCTTATAATGTATAATTTTCTAATAAGTTCTAGTAAGAAACATTTCCTAAATTTTCTAGTAAGAAACAATGTATTGTATCTGCCATACTAAATACAAAAGAAGGCGTATTTTTTATTTTTTCATGAAATTTCAAATTTAAAGAAATAGAGTCAGTGGAAATCGGCGTGAGGTCATGATCGCAATGTCATCGAGGCATCACACCAATCACAAAATATAATAACTTGAGCAAAAAATAAAGAGAAAGCTGCATCTTGTATGACAAAAAAAAATATTTTCTTTGATAAGAAATAATTCATTTTATTGCTTTGTTTCCAAGAAAATCTTGGGAAATTTCAAACAGATTTTAGGGTAACAATGAATTTTTTCAAGTTTTTCTTGAAAACAAAGCTATGAAATTTAATCTTTCTCATAAAAGAAATTTTGCTTTTCGTCATACGAGATGCCGCTTTCTATATATTTTTTGATAAAATTATTAGTTTATAAAAAAAATGAAATCTTTCAATAGAAAAGGACAGAGATATGTTATCTTTTCAGAAACTACGAATTTTTTCAATAAAGTTAATGAAGCTTTTGTCTCCTTTGCGATAATAAATAGTTTTTACAAAATAAAATAATTTCCTTATTACAAAGAATTTTCATGACCTACAATCACAGCTGATTTTAATTGCATAACTATATTTTACTATAATCTAAATGTTTATTATAATTACATTCGTTAGACATTTATCGCATAACAATTATTTACAACCGTTCACTTATCCTCATAATTTAATTGATAAACTATCTAATTCAAGGAATCATTAAAATTATAGCCAAGTATAGTGTTATGATTAAAATAAACTAAAATTCATTAAATACACTATGAAAATCTTAACAACAAATGTAAAATTTATCATTAAAATTGTTTTCATGTATTGATAAAGTCAACTTATAACTTTGGAAATTACTTTATATTTCCAAGTATAATCAAAGTATCATAATATTGTATAACCCTGGTAGAAAATTAAACGTAGTTTGCCCAGAATATCACAAATATTCTGTTTGGTGAGCGGATTCTATTGATATGTTTTGCCCAAAAACCCCATGTACTGGTTATGGTTTTTTCGCAGAATCTACCCAGACTTTGTTAGAAGTGGAATAAAATTAATTTGAGGTTATGAACTGGTTGTATATTATAAGCAAATATGATTCCTGATCAGACATTACTGTAAAATTTTCAGCTAAATAATTACAATTTAATTTTAACATGTAATAAGAATAAAAAACAAGAACAAATTTTTCATATGAAATATGAATTTTGCAAATTAAAGTTAATCGAATGATTTCGTGAGATCACAAACATTTATTATTTTTATAAGATTCTATTAGATTGATGCTTTAATAATGTTCAGCTTACTAATAATGTTTAGCTGGTATATGAAGAATATTCAGCTAATAAATTTTATGAAAATTTCATACATTTTTTGTGATAAATTTTTATTAAATGAATAATATGAGACATATACTTAAATTTTTTAATAAAGAAAAATAGAACAAATATTTATTGAATAACTCGAATAAAAACTTTTTTCAGTTAAACATACTCTGAAATGACCAAGGTAGTTGACTCTAATATTGCTATATGTAGAAGTAAAAGAAAGACCATAATAGAGCTGAATTTAAGCCTGAAAAAAATCAAATTTAAATGTAATGATAATTTTTTTTTATAATATCAAGTAATAAAACTTTTTTTTGCCTTAATTTATATTAAATATAAGACTGTGGTCCATAAATGATTTAAAACAATCTTACCTGGTGCTTAAAATTCTTTTGATTAATCGGAAACTTAATTTTTTATATTTTGATGGTTATTGCAAGCTTTCTCAGCCAATTTTCAACAAATTAACCTCAAAATTTTCAGAAATTTTTTATTTATATATGTTTACAAAATAACAATGCTGGAATTTTAATAGGGTACATTAAAGTAAATGTTGAACTGAATTATATACACAAAATTCACAAAAATATCTATTTTTTCCAATATTTTCAACTTTTTCTGAACCAAACTTTAAAATTATTTTTTTTTTAAAAAGAACTAAAATTGTTATTTTGTAAAGATATATAAATTGAAGATTTCAACAAATTTTGAAGTCAATCTGTTGAAAATTTGCAGAAAAAGTTTGCAATAATCATTAAAATAGAAAAAATCAAGTGTTCGGATAATGGCATTACAACTCGCGTCTTCTGCTAATTAAAAATACATTTGTTCATATCTATATATATAATATATATATATATATATATATATATGTAAACTACATGGCCATTTGATGTAGGAAAAATAAGCAAAAACCTATGGAGAATATTTAGTTTAGTTGATTATTTTACTAATTAAAAATCCGATTTAAAATGGTACAACTAAAAAATATGCATATTTTAGTCACTTACAATTGCATTTTGTAAAATAATAAGTTAAATAATCAATTAAAACTTAATATTCTCAATTAGACTTCCTACACTAAACAGCTATTTTTTAGCTAGCAGAAGGCGCATGTTGTAATGCCAAAAGGAAGATTTCAATCATCAGATGAGATTTTTTTAACTTATTCATTGACAGAAGTCTTGTATTTATTATATATTTAAGATGAAAAAAAGTTTGATTAATTAATATTATAATAAAAAAAATTATCATGGCATTTAAATTTGATTTTTTTTTCTAGGCTTTATCTTACCAGAAAGGTACCCCAACCCGAACTCACCGATTTTGATAATTCTTGTATATGCTGTAGTACATTAAAAAGCAAGAGATTGGTATTTTTTTTATCGGCGGAAAAACATATTTAAGGGGTAAAATCTACCCTCAAAGTTCACCCCAAAAACATTTTTTTTTCAAATAACGTTTCTTCTAATCAATATTTTTCTAATCAATAGTGAAACCAAGTGGGTAATAATCCTTATTAAATGTAAAACAAACTCTGCTGTGTTTGACTTTTGGGGGTTGCAACCCCTATTTTTAATACACGAAAAATTGAAAAATTGACATCATTTTCTGCAGTAAAAACTTTTGAAATAGTGTAATTATAACTAAATTTTTATATTTATAAAGAAAATAGAAAAAATAAGTTTATGTTTTCCAGCATTTTTAATAAAAAATATTTTTAGAGGCTAAAGTCACCCCTATTAATGAAAGTGAGTACTTTCGATATTAGAATCATTCAAAAGCAAAGTTTTTAAGTTTTACTGCTTTATAGATATTATTATAATACAAATATTCTAAAAACACATTTAAAGGGTGAAATCTACCCTCAAAGTTCACCCCCAAAAACAAGTATTTTTTAACAGCTTTTTTCCTAATCGATATTCTTTAGTAAAAGTGAGTTATATTACTCATAGAAAGTATAATAAATTCTGGTGAATTTGACTTTTGGTGGTTGCAACCCCGATTTTTGATAGGTGAAAAATTGAAAAATTGTATTGAAATTTTGCAGTGGAAAAATAGTTTAGTTTTGAACAGATATTTATGTTTTGAAAGAAAATAGAAAAATAGTATCCTTCAATTTCTGAATTATCAATAAAAACTAATTTGAAGAGTAAAACTACTCTTATTAATAAAAATTAGTATCTAATGAGTAGATAATGCGGAGGTTATAAATAAATTTTCTAATTTTCAATACTCGATGGCCGTCGTCATACTAAAAATCTTAGAAAGAAGTGAATAATTTAATTATTATTATAATATTATTTTAACTTTTTCAAACGCGAGTGGTCAAATATTAAATTTTTAATAATTATAATAATAATAGAATAATAATGAAGGAAATAACATTCGTTTGCTTAGTAGTAATGTAGAATATTATAGTGCGTTAAAACGTTTGTGTACAAAAGAGTAAGGTCTTTCTATTATCAAATTTAATTTAACATATGGAAAATAAATATCAAAACTGAACTAAATGAAATGATGTTATTAAATTCTTTAATTTTATCCATACGTTGAGAGTAAGAGTTGAGAATACTTACAATTAAGAAAACAAGATAAAAATACTATCAAATGAAATGTGTTATCTGTCCTATATATATATCGTACAAGTTTCCTTACTGCAAAATCTCATGTAAGTTAAAATCGTGTAAAAATGTCAAAATAAATGTTTTGTAAACATAAGATATCAGTTTGAATTCCATGTCTTTACTGGACGGACGTGATTCGGGGAGTTAAATAATTTCTTTAATATTTTCAAATTTAAATTTATAAAATCATTTTTTCTTAATTTCTGTTTTATCGGAAAGGTAAGAAATTCCGAATATTTATTTTTCATTCCATTAACACAGTCTATTCACAAAAATAATTAATGCAATTGCAGTATTTACGATAAGCGTCAATCCTTTAAACGTAATAAATTTATTGCTGGCATACTTTCAAACATTAAAATTATCGATTAATAGCCCAACTACTTATCAAGAAAATCAGTTAACGGAAAAAATATGAAATATTTTAATAGATTCGATGGACGAATTTCACGATGAAGAAATAATTTTAGAAGAAACGTTAGATTTCCAGGAGCAATACAAGGATCCTGATGCACAAATTATCAAGGACGATATAATGCATCATTTTCCTCCTCCTGTAAAATTTCCAATAAATCAGCGTAAAGAAGATAGAGAAGATTTATCTTTTGATTATAAAAAAAGAGCAGTGATTTATTGGCAGAGTGGGAAAAAAAATTGGGGTCTTGAGAGTGTGAAGAGTAAATTTAAAAAGGTATCTTCTATTAGTCAGCTTCGGCGTTGGGCTCACAGAATCAACCAAGTTGGTATATACAGAGAAAAAATTGCCCAAATTTGTGATTATGTATTACAAAATTTTAAATCTGCTGTTGACGCTAGTTTTATTGTGCATGATCAAGATTTGCGTCGTTAGGCATTACACGCAAAAAGGATCTAGAGTTTGAAGATTTTAGGTTCAAAGCTTTAAAACACTGGCTATCAAGATTTAAAATTGCTTACAGAATGGTATCAAGAAAAATGAACGAATTCGTTACCCGAAAAACTTTTGAAAGTAGTGCAGAACTAGAGAAACAAGCTCTTACATTTGTTACCAATGTAAAGAAAGCTATTCAAGAAATTGGAATTCATAATACAGATCAAAGTGGATTCCAATTGGAAATCCACTCCGAAAGGACACTTGCGGTGGAAGGCAAAAGTCAGATTCAATTTCTAGTACAATCGGTATCATCAACGACTCACAGCTATACTATACAGCCACTAATATCAGGTGAAGGAAAACTTTTGTCACCTCTCTTTTTAGTTTTAAAGGAACAATCTGGCCAGTTTGGATCAATTGTAGAATCCAAATTGTTAGAACCTCAAAATGTATACGTAGGAGCTTTTAAATCTGGAAAATTAACTTCAGGTAAGTAATAATTAAATATAATTTGAAAATAACAGAAAACTGGTAGAAAAATGTTGAACAAATTCTTTTATTGCAGATCTTTTTAAAATTTGGTTAAAGAACAGTTTTCATCTAAATGTTGGTCCTACCAGTATATTGCTGCTAGATTCTTGGAGTGGTCACTGCGAAAAAGTAATTGAAGAAACTAGACCAGAAAATAAGATCGTTAATGTTATGAACATTCCAACTGGAATTACAGGAAAAACCCAACCATTAGATGTATACGGATTTCGAGTGTGGAAAAACTTTGTTCGACGTTTTTTAGATGACGTTATTTTAATGGATTACTATATGAATTTACATTCAAGAAATAATATTATTTTTTGTTTTTTTTTGTTAAAAAAAAGATTAATATATAAAGGACATTGTCCTCTATATGATTAAGATTTTTTATATAGTGAAGTCGAGGAAGTCCAGCCCGGTACCCGTTTAACACATTACATCAGGCTAGACTGTCAGACCCACCATACCGAAAACTTTGACTACCGATGGATGGTCAGCCACTTTTGTGACCAACAATCAACCGATACTTAATAAGGTCGGATTTTTTAAGAGTCGCAATATAAATAGCACATACACTAATTTTCTTTGAAAAAAAAGTCAAAGGTACTTGGCCAGGATTCGAACCCGTGCCTACCGCGTTGAAGGCAAGAGCTCTATCCGTTACGCCACCACGCTCCTCAGAAATAATATTATTAGGCTTCAGTTATAGGTTCCTAACCAATTTTCGTCACCAAGATATTTAAATCTTTTTAAATAATCTTGGTTTAAAAGTGGATATCTCGAAGAAAAACTAGAAAAATTTGATAATCTGTTTGATTTCAGTTTCGGGGATTCTTGTTGTTCAAAATGCGAAATCAAAGGCTGCAAAAATGCTGCAATTATACGTCGCGGCTGGTGTAAAAAGTCCCAATATTTCAAACATTTTTTTGATAATTATCATTACTGTTCAGACTTTAACAAATAAAAAATGTTAAAAAACCTAAATTGTATTAAATCTTATAAAAGTTTATATTAGTAAGTGTGCAGCACTCTATAGAAAAATTGGTACAAAGACAAATGAGTTAAATGTGGAATCATGTAAGATAATATAGATTAAATATAATTTTCTCTTTTTATCGATTATGTATAAAAATAAGATTTTTCACCATAAAGGGTTATAATAGAAATTTATATAAATTTTCCAGTTTATTTTCATTAGAAACAGGAGTTGCAATCCCTATAATTTATTTAAAAACAAAGAAACTGTTTACGTCTATTTTCTTTCAAAACATAAACATCTGCTCAAAACTAAACTATTTTTTCACTGCGAAAATTCATGTCAATTTTGAAGTTTTTCACCTATCAAAAATAGGGGTGCAGCCCCTAAAAGTCAATGTTACTAGAATTTGTAATACTTTCAATAAAGAATATTACCCACTTGGTTTTACTAGAAAATATTGATTAGGAAAAAAGCTATTTAAAAAAACCTGTTTTTGGGGGTGAACTTTGAGGGTAGATTTCACCCTTTAAATGTGTTTTTAGAATATTTTTATTATAATAATATCTATTAAACAATAAAAATTAAAAAATTTGCTTTTAAATAATTTTAATAACGAAAGAACTGATTTTCATTATTAGGGGTGACTTAAGCCTCTAAAAATATTTTTTATTAAAAATGCTGGAAAACATAAGTTTATTTTTTCTATTTTCTTTATAAATATAAAAATTTAGTTATAATTACACTATTTTAAAAGTTTTTACTGCAGAAGATGATGTCAATTTTTCAATTTTTCGTGTATTAAAAATAGGGGTTGCAACCTCCAAAAGTCAAACAAAGCAGAATTTGTTTTACTTTTTATAAGGATTATTACCCACTTGGTTTTACTAAAAAATATTGATTAGAAGAAACGTTATTTAAAAAAAAATGTTTTTGGGGTGAACTTTGAGGGTGGATTTTACCTCTTAAATATGTTTTTCTGCCGATAAGAAATACCAATCTCTTGCTTTTTTAATGTACTACAACATATACAAGAATGATCAAAATCGTTGAGTTCGGGTTGGGGTACCTTCCTTGTTAGTCTTGATACTTTAATATATCATGGTATACATTTTAAAAGACTTCTTAGTTATAAAATTAATTTAATAGGATTATTAAAAAATTCTTAAACAAATTCTCATAATTAAATTCACTGAGTCTAAATAATTTTCAAATTTGTAAGTTTGAGGTTATAAGTCTTACTTACTACCATTTAACAGATTATGGGCATCAACCGGTGAACTCTGACATATCATGGTGAATTATCTGCGCCAATTATGTTAAAATATCTGGGCACTAGTTAGTGATGGGAGCAAAAAGTGTGGTTAATTTTCTACCAGAGAAGTTTTAAAATACATTCAGGAATATCCTTGATAAATAAATTCTAATTACCATTTTGCATAAAAAATCTATTATTTCCGTCAGTTAGAAATTGTTTTCTTTGATTTAAGAGGCGATCGTATAGCTCTATCCTTGTCTAATCTAAATTTTCGAATTATTAATAAATAAAATATTGTTGTACAAAAGTAGATACGCCTAATAGATTTCAGGACGAGCAAACGATCCTATTCTATGAAAAAGTATAAAATTTTAATTAGTTTTCGAGTGAGGTCTGAAACGGAAAAACAATTGAACTTGATAACTGTTATTCTGTTTCAGACCTCACTCGAAAACTAATAAAAATTTTATATTTTTTCATGAAATAGGATCGTTTGCTCGTCCTGAAATCCATTGGGCCATGCCTTTACTTTTGTATAACAATATTTAATTTATTAATTATAACGAAAATTTAGATTAGACAAGGACAGAGCTATACGGCCTCCTCTTAAGAACTTTTAAAGACATGACAAGCAGTAAAAAGCGTTCAAGAAAATACCGTCAAAATTGCAGAAAAAGAAAAATTGAGAGATAAATACAGAAAGCCAGAGTAATTTTGGATAACCTCTCGAAACAAAATGACTTGCAAAGTGTTAATAGTACTGGAAGTGATTGTAATATTAAAAGTGATTACAGTATTGTAAGTGATTATACGATTCAAGAAAGTGATGAAAAACATGAGTGTGAAATAGTTGAAAATTTTGACTGTACACACACTGAGAGAAAATTCATGCTAATAGAGCATGCGAAATGCCGTCTACGCGAGCATATAAAATATTGACAGGCGTGAGAAGCTCTATCAGTATTGGATCACCTTATACTAAAAAAGATGGTATGGAAAGTGACTAAAGCATGAACGGCATTCACTGATGACTCGCGTGGTATACTTCGATGACTCCCCACTCTCATAGCCTTTGTTTGCTTGCGTCGCCTCCTCTTTTGGGTGGCGACGCGAGCAAAC
The DNA here is from genome assembly GCA_017163975.1 of Anastatus disparis. Lineage (NCBI taxonomy): Eukaryota > Metazoa > Arthropoda > Insecta > Hymenoptera > Eupelmidae > Anastatus > Anastatus disparis. The sequence continues at coordinate 794,898 of JAFFSR010000097.1, read as the reverse complement.
ACGGCTGGTCTATATCCAAAATCATGTCGCAAATTTCTTTAACGTATTTTCGTTGCGTGAATCTTTTTTTTCTTTTCTTTTCTTTTTTTATGGGAAAAGAGATATTATAAATATAATCCGTTAAACTTCGTAACCATCAATAATTAATTTTTAACTTAAAATTTAATTATTTTAAACAGCTGGGGGGCAGATGAGCATGTACGATTTTACGCCAGAGGTGTTTCGAAGTAGCGTTGGTCTAGTGCGTAACGTTCGCGCTTTTCCTTTTGAGAACGCGTGTTCAACTCTTGGCTAGAGTCACTTTTTTTTAATTTTTTTTTTATTGTTTCAATATTTTTTATTCCTTTTTATATTTATTTTTTTAGATTTTGTATTTTTTCAATAATTTTAAAATTTAATTTTTCTCAGTACGCTCGTTTTTTTCAATGAAAATTTTTTAAAAATAAATTATTCTTTATAGGTAGTAATTACAAATATTGATAAATAAGTAATAGTGATGTTTATTTTATAATAGTATAGTTTAATTTAATTATAATTTAGTTTATAAAATTTACAATTACTTACAATAAATAAATAAAACTGAGGTATTATTATTTATGTTATAATATATATTATATATTCATATATGTTTATAAAGACAAAATTAGCTATAGTATTGTAAACATCACTATTATTTATTTATTAATATTTTAAATTATTTTGTATATGAAATAATTTATTTAAAAATATTAATTAAAAAAACGAGCATATTTTAAGTAACTTGTGAAAAAATAGATTTTAAAATTAATAAAAAAATAGAAAATATAAAAAATGTAAATAAGAAAAAATAATAAAAACTATTAAAATAATAAAAAAAAGTTTCAAAAAGTGATTCTAACCAAGAGTTGAACTCGCGTACTCAAAAGGAAAAGCGCGAACGTTACGCACTAGACCAACGCTATTTCGAAATATCTCTGGCGTAAAATCGTACATGCTCATCTGCCCCCCAGCTGTTTAAAATAATTAAATTTTAAGTTAAAAATGAATTATTGATAGTTACAAAGTTTAACAGATTATATTTATAATGTATCTCCCTTCATAAAAAAAGAAAAGAAAAGAAAAAAAAGATTCACGCTACGAAAATACGTTAGCAAAATTTGCGACATGATCTTGGATATAGACCAGCCGTGCTTGCTCGCGTCGCCACCCAAAAGAGGAAGTGACTTGAACAATGAAAGAATGTCATAGTTAGCAGTAAAGAAAGAATAGTGGACGAGCCACGTTTACTTCCTTCACGTCCCATGAGAGGATACAGCACCAGCTACCGAAGGATATTAGAGTGGGGAGTTACCAAAGCATGTAAACAAACAGTTTTTGGATAGCATAAACCTCGTAAGAGTATATGGCGCTGTTATGAAAGCATAGGATATTACTTACTAACTTTGGATACGTAAACTAAATGCTCTATTGGCATGAATTTTCTCTTAGTGCAGCAAAATGATAAACATAGTGACTATCAGTTTGAAAGAAATATTGATACTGATGAAAGTGACATGTGTTCAACTGATAATATTGATGATTTTTATACTGAAATAATACAAAATCTCATTGATTGGGTTGTTAGTAGTAAAACTCCTCATGTGCATGTGGATAAGCTTTTAAAAATTTTGGAAAGAAGATTTTTACCTTTGTTACCACAGTGTACTTAGACTCTTTTAAATAGTGATGTTAAATGTGATATTGAGCCCATAGATAAGTGTAATGATAGTGTTGGAGAGCTTGAGCATTATGAAATACACGATAAACTAAAAGAAATAGTTAATCCTGCGTTGCATGTTTCAAATACATTGGCGCTTATATTCAATAATGATGGAATTTAACCTTTTAAATCTAGCAGTGCATGTATGTGGCCAATATTGTGTACAGTATACAGAGCATGATACTTATGAGTATATGAGCCATTTACTGTGGCCATATATTCTGGCAAAGGAAAGCCAAAGTCTTGTGCTCAGTATTAAGATAAATTTGTTAAAGAACTTAATTGTCTGCAGCAGTCAGAAATTATTATTAGAGATATACTTTTTAAAGTAACAGTTAAATATTTTTCATGTGATACACCAGCTAGATCTTTTTGAAAGTGTGTTATGAGTCATGTGTCATTCAAAGGATACGAGAGATATCATGTGATTGGTAAGGAAGTTGATGGTGTTACAGTGTTCTTGGGAAGTGATTGTGAAAAAAAGACAGACAATAACTTAATAGTATTCAAGGATCCAGACTACTAAACAAGTGTTACGTTACTAACTTTGATCGAGCCTGCAATTAATATTGTTAATTAGTTTGTACTTTATCCTATGCATCTTCTATATCTTGGATGTACAAAGAGAATTCTAGAATACTTACTGACATTAAATACTGATTGTAAGGCGCGATTAAGTTCGACAATAAACAATGAATTAAAGAGACGGTCCAAGGAAATTCAATATGATATTGTGGATCAATTTCCAAGAAAGATGAGACCTACGGATGACTTCAATAAATATAAGGCAGTCGAATCGAAGTTTTTCATTTTATACGCTGCACCTTTTTTGTTGAAGAAAATATTAGATAAAGAAGTGTATAAGCACTTAATTTTATTAATAAAGTCATGTGGATTGCTCTCTGAAAAGGATCCGTCTTCTTATATTGCCACAGCAAGATTTAGTCTAAAAAAGTTTGTCGAACATACTCCAAATATTTATGGACCAACATTCACATCCTCAAATATATATAATATGATTCATATAGAATCAACTAATTGTAATTTCAATAGAATAAGTGATTTCTCATTTGAATCTTATTTAGGAAAAATAACAAGTCTTATAAGATCTCCAAAGCACTTTGTCGCTCAATATAGCAGACGATTATTTGAACAAGAAAACTGTACTAATAAAGTTGCAAGTGATCCTGAAGAAATTAAAATTTTATGTGGAAAAAAAACAGATGAAGAAAATCAAATACAAAGGAATGATCTTAGGAAAAGTTTATCCTAATAGCACTGTTTTGTTAAAAAATGGAAATGTAACAGATATTATTGAATTTAATTAAGCTAATGAAAAATTAGCTTGATGAAATTCAATAATATCTATATGAAATATAAAATTAATGAAAAAAAAAATTTCAATAAATCTAGAGTTGAATTGTATAAATATTTGAGAGGTAAAAAAATTATTCTCAAGAAGTGAGCTTGGTCCTATTGGTCAAGTACTAAAAAAACTTATCAAATTTGGAATGAATTTCTCTCCAGCAGAAGACAGAAAGTTCTTTATTATTCCTTTGCTGCATTAGTTTTCAATACTGTAGGTAAGTAGCGTCTTATGTTCTACACATTCAACTTAGAAGCTCTATCTAACTTTACCTAACGTAAAAGTAATTTTATTCAAAAATTCAAATTATAAGCTCTATCTAACCTAACCTTATGTGAAGCTGCTTTTTAAAATTCATGTATTCTTTGTAAGAATCAATATTCAAGAGTAGACTTGTTGACTTAAAAAGAAAATACATATTAAAAGGTGATTTTTTTTCTTAAGTATGCATATATTTATAATTTAAAATCATTTTTTTTACTCTCTGTGAAAAATCATAATTTTGTATAAACATTATAATATTATAATATTTAAAGAAAAATTTTAATATAAACTAACAAACATAACCTAGCTAACATAACTTTAACTGTCTAATTTCACATGTTTTTAAAATCTGTTTCAGAAAAAAAATGAATCAAACTGACAATTCAAGTGCAATAAATATTTCAGAAGATAGCGCACTTCAAAAATTCACCTGAAATAGGGAGTCTATTTTTACACGCTTTTATTAGCTTGCTTTCACGTCTGTCTGTCTGTCTGTCGGTCTGTAATCAAATCTTGCACGCTTGATTTGAGACACTTTTTGTCGATGGAAATTTTAAGAATTTTACACAGACCTTGGTCTCCGAGGACAATGCAATAATCCGTTGTCAGATCGGGGATGACGGGTGTGCAAAGTCATCTCCGAGGAAGTTTAAGTGGAGAGGCATCTTTGGGTTGAGGCGAGTTGATAGAATGTTGTTGAGTTGATAGTTATAGAAAATGCATAGGGATAGGGGAATTTATAAGGGACAGAGGAATGTATAGGGGGAAATATAGAGTATAGGGGAGTGTGTATGGGTAATGTAATATAGGGGATATAGAGATATATAGGGGGTAGAGGAATATATAGGGGATAGGGGAATATATATATATATATATATATATATATATATATATATATATATATATATATATATAAGAGATAGGGTATTATATAGGGAACATAGAAATGTATAGGGGATAGGAGAATGTATAGAAGATACAATTAAATACAAGCTTTAAAAAAAAAATTACTCATAGACAGTTCAATTTTAACTAAAAAGTAGAAAATAAAAAATTTAAAAAAAACATCTTAATAACACGCTTTTATAATGGAGAAAATACACTAAAAAATATTAAATAAATTCATTTACTTCCTTGAAATCACTTATATACAGTTCATTGCAATAATTAAGAGGAAATTTTTGTTGTTAAATTTTCTCTTAATTATTGCAATGAACTATATAAAAGTAATTTCAAGGAAGTAAATTAATTTATTTGATACTTTTTAGTGTATTTTCTCCATTATAAAAGCGTGTTTTTAAAATGTTTTTTTTCTTCATTTTTTTAAATCGAGCTTACTAATCTATCTACTGTATATTTCCTAATTAATTAATTTTGTGTTACAGATGCATATGAAGTATCTCTAAAACAGTTAACTCTCCTCAATGATGTAGAATCTATCTTAACTTGTTCAGAAAATGATTCGACAAATCTGAAAGATAGAATGGTAGATGATATAAAAAGAAGAAAATTATACGATGAAAAAAATACATTAAAGAAGATTCTGTCAAATGCTAATGAACCTAAAGACACTGTGGAAGTTGATGCAACTATTGAGAAAGTTGTCGAGAGAAATGTTCTAACAACGAAAGATCAGTCCAGTCATAACAATACTTCTATGTTGAAACTTGAAACTTCTATGTTCCCAGATGACAAGGGTATTACATACTTATTATTTTTCAAATAATTATAATAATTATTATTAGTTAATTTGTGCATATTTTTCGAATTGTCACCAGAAACGTTTGATGATTTAAAGACAACGCAAGAAAATGAAAAAATAGAGAAATCAAGTGAACAAGATCCATTACTTTTAAATCAGGCTGACAACTATAACAATTTAGAATTTTTTGATTCAAAGGAGGCAGAAACCTTGTCAAATCTTAAACTGCCAGTCATCATCATAGTGAATGTTCAATGCAATTCTGGTAAGATTGATTCTTAGTTAAAATATCAATTTCAAATCTTCAAATTGATTTATTTTATTTATTTTATACAAATTTTGAAACTGCTGTAATAACTCACTTAGCTGAAATTACAAAAAAATTAGACAACGTTTTTGAACGTCAAGATAAGTTGACTGAATTCATGCTTAACAAACAGATTTCGTTGAAAGTCAGGAGCACAGATTTCCTGAGAAAATATCTGTTGAAATTGCCCATTGAAGAACAGGAAATATTCATCAAGTTCGATGAACAGATCAAGACAAATCATTTTCTAGAAAAAAATGTTGTAAGTATAGAATTATAAAATTTGTACTTGCATCTAAGCTATCATGCCGCTAGTGCATCACTCACTTCAAGGGGGGAGCCTGCTTTAGAGGCTTCAAAAAGTCGAAATTTTTTTTTTGCCTGAATCTCTTTCTAAACTATCCAAGAATATGTCTCTAAAATTTCAGAACAAAATTCGGAATATTTTTGGAGATATAGAAGAAATAGTGAGCAAGCGTCGAGCAGTTATTCGAGCGGCCGGACCGCCCGGAGCGCGCGCGCTCCGCCCCTCGATCTATTATGTATATTATAATGGAAAGGGACTAACGGTCCTTCGAGACAGTTTAACTGTCCATAGAAGGGCTCTATGAAGCTATGGTAGGGGCAACACTATTATTGTAACGGTATATATAAGCTAGCAACGTCGGCTCGAACAGAGCTACATTTTGCTTTACGGTTCAGTTTTAATTTGTCTCTCAGTACGTGAGCATCTTAAAAATATGGAGACCTATCCGAAAACGAGCAAATCTGCGATTAAGCGTAGTGAAAGGCCACAGAAGCGCAAATTCCACGGCGATCAATTTTTGAATGTTTCTTCATCGAACGATGGAGAAGCTAATACCAGCCGCAGTGAGCAGAAATTGGCATCGGCGACTACGGACGACATTATAGTTTATCCGTCTCACTGTTACCGCATAATCGAGTTTATGTCTGTGTTTTTAGCAATTGCGGAGTTAGTTATTTGCAATTTGTGTAAGCAAAGAATAACGTTCGCCGAAAGCAACCATCGAGGTTTAGGATATTATTTTGTCGTGTCACTGCTGTAAACGAGAAATTCAATCCAGACCGTTGATTCACACCAGTTACGAAATCAACACACTGAAAAAATTGCGGGTGAGAAACTATACTAAATATGAATACGCAGCGTTCTGCACATAAAATCGATCCTCGTGCGCATGAGAGAGATCCTCGCTACGTTTTTAGGCGCGCTGCCTTCTCAAAATTCTCTCGTCTCTAATTTTGGGAAAGCAGCGAGCCCAAAAGCGCAGCGAGGATAGCTTTAATTTAATATAGCACCGATGTATTCATGTTTAGTATAGCATCTCTTCGCTGTGGTAAGGGAGGGTGCCTACAATTTTTTCAGTGCAGAAGAATTGTGGTCGTCATGAGGCTTTTGGGTGTCGTACGAGAAGGCATAAACATTTTCTGTGGTCTTCTGGATTTATCTCAAGGCAAAGGCTTAGCAAAATCGACGTATGACAATATCGTGGAATATCTGTATACAGCATCGAAAACGATGTTTAAAAGTGCATGCAAAAGTGCTGTCAAAGAGAAAAAAAAACTAAATGTGTAAAATGAAAGACCAGCTGACTATTTGAAAGTTTTGGGCGATGGATCGAGGAAGAAACGTGGATTCACTTCTCTGTACGGTGTAACTTCACTTATTGGCTACTACAGTGGCAAAGTGATTGATCTCGATGTTAAAAGCGGATATTGTCATACCTTTAATCTTAAGAAAAATACATTGAACGACAACAAGTATGAAGAATGGTATGAAACCCATGAAAAAAGTTGTTCTTCGAATCACGCAGGCTCCGCCGGAAAGATGAAAGTTGATTCGATCACCAAAATATTCTCAAGATCCATCGAGAAATTTGGAGTAATGTATAGCAATTATATTAGCGACGGTGACTCTAAAACACTTCTTGGCATCGTGAAGAATAATCCATACAGCGACAAGTGTACAGTGACTAAAAACGAGTGCGTGGGACACGTACAAAAACGCATGGGTACTCGTCTCCGCAACAAGAGAAAAGAACAGAAACTCGGTGAAAAAAAGCGGCTAACAGAGACTGTAATAAAAAAACTAACGATGTATTACTGTCTCGCGATTCGAAGAAATTTAAACTCTGTAGAAGGTATGAGAAGTGCAATAATGACGACACTTGATCATTATTGCTCTACAGATAAATTGCCTCGCCACGACAACTACCCCGAAGGCGCCGAAAGCTGGTGTGAATGGCGCAAAGCAGAAACAAACAATACTTTGGCTGATTTTAAACATCTACCGTGCCTAATTGACGACGATATTGAAAAACCTATTCATCCTATATACGAGGAATTATCAAAGGACGATTCATTAACAAGGTGCTTCGGTGGACACACGCAGAATGCTAACGAGTCATTTAATTCAACCGTATGGCGCATGACACCCAAACACCTTCATTCAGGGATTAAAATAGTTGAGACTGCTGCTTTTATCGCTGAAGGGATGTTTAATGAAGGCTACAGTGCAGTATTAAAAACTATGCACTTATTAGACTTCAAAATTGGGCTCCAGTGCAAAAATTTTTGCGAGAAAACGAACGAGGAGCGCATCACGCGTCAAAACAAGCACACCTCATTGGCGACCAAAGAGGCCAGAACAGCCCATCGAATGGAGCAATTGGCTGTAAACCCATTTTTTGAAGAGTCTGAAGGGCAGTTATATGGAGCAGGAATCGCTGATTAGCATGTTAATAGGGTAAGTTCAAGAAATTTACGATTTCTTGTGAACGAAAACTTTGACACGCGATTTTTCGGATTTCCATTTTAATGATTGGCGGGCAAGATAGAAAAAAAAGTAAACATTCTATCGAAACGAGTCAAAATGCGTTGTATTCCCGGTTTTTGAACGATCTAGAGTAAATTTTTTTTTTGCTCAATGCATTTTTTTTTAATCTGCGAAAAATTGTTGAATCTTTCACTTTTTATTGAATTTTCTTGGTTCACCTAGGAATTACACTATTGAAAATTAAAAATTTCTTTTCGTTTTTTGTTTCACATGAAAATTGCGACCTGCATCTTGCACACCACACAGAAAGTGCACACTCGAGGCGCCTCCGTAAATTTCTTGAAACATGAAGAATCTCTTATGGATGATAATAAAAAAATTTGAGAAGACTCTTCAAATATATAAGAATAAACCCTAAAAGTTTCACTCTAATCAGACAATTCTTTTCTTTCCAATGAAATCCTCGAAAATATTGATTTTTTGAAGCCTCAAAAGCAGGCTCCCCCCTTAAATGCTAGCAAGACTAAGGCAATCGTCTTTAACAGTAATCGTTTTATCAATTTATTTTATGCTAGGGTGCCACGGACGATTGACCTTGAGGGAGGTGTCAGCATTCCTTTCTCTGACATTGTAATGAGCCTTGGTGTTGTGCTTGACTCTAAGCTTTCTTGGGAGCCTTACATTAATATGGTTACAAAAAAATTTAACAGAGTGTTGTATGCTTTGTGGTTTTTTCGTCGGCACACCACGGAGGCTCTGCGTAAGCAACTTGCAACCGTCCTGCAGTTTCCGCATCTCGATTACTGTTCAGTGATTCTGCTCAATGCTTCTCAGGGCTTGAAGAGAAGAATACAAAGACTCCAGAATTCGTGTGTGAGATATATATTAGGTGTAAGAATGGCAGCTCATATTTCTCCTTATAGAGCCGTGTTGGGTTGGCTGCGTACTGATTTGAGAAGATAGTATTTTTTGGCTGTACTTATGTACAAGATCGTGCGCATGAATACTCTGGAGCATCTAATGGATCTCTTCACTAGATGTGTACCTAGGGTGGCTACTAGGGGAGAAATCAGGGATCTATCGGTGCCCTTTATATGTACTGAAGTTGGCAGGAATTCCTTCCAAGTTCAAGGTGCGCATTTTTGAAACTCCCTGCCTGCTGAGATTAAACATCTTCCATCTCTCAGCAGGTTCAAAGCAGCGTTGAGAGGATACTTGCTCGACCTCAATTAATATTTTTTACTATTAATTTATGTTAATTTATTTATTTTATTTTCGTAACGTCCCGTATATAGGCTTCAGGTGTGAGTATATTTATTGTATGAGTGTTGGCTGAATGGTTGGTGAGTGAGAGTTTTTATTTAATTTTATTCTTGACTGCGTTTCATGTTATTGCATATGCTTGTTATTTTATTGTATTATGTATTAAATTTAATTCTTTTGAATTTGAATATTGGGACTATTAGATATTGTATGACTGATTTTTATTTATATGATTATTTTTATTTATATTGCGTGTATTTTATCATTACTCTGTGATATCACTTTTATTTATTTACATTTACATATATACTTTTTTATAACATTTTGTGCAATATTTATTGTTTCTATATTTATAAATTGTATTACACGTTTTTGTATTCTTAAACAAAATAAAATAATATTTATCTATCTATCTACCATGAAATTAAATAATTATTTGATTTCTATTTGTAGTTTACAGATATGAATACATGCATCGGCAAGGATATGTTAATTTCTAAAAGTTTCCTTTTTATGATCAGAGCTTTTATGACCAAAAATGTAGCTGTAAAGTATACAGCTAGTAGAAAATCCAGAGACGAAGAAAATCCTAAAGCTCCTTTCAAGTCAACAAATTTTTATTCATGTATGCAATGTGAGTATAAATTGAATGATTTAGTATGAATTGATGTAGAAAAATTAATTCTTATTCTAATCAAAATGAATTATTTATAGTTGTTTTGTTATCTGCAATAAATAATTCAATAAAAAATTATAAATGAACCTCAATTTTACAAATTGCCGTAGCTCCGTCAATTTTTGACCTTCCTGGACGTTCTTTATGAAAATGTGCGAAATTTAGTCTAGTTTTAAATGCCGTTTCGATTTTCGCGATACGAGTTAAACTGTCTGAGTTATTCATGAAAAACCGAAAAAAAATTTTCAAACGCAATTTTCTCAAAAACTATATTTTTTTTTGTTGTAATTTTTATATGTTTATAGACAAGCATTGATACCATGGCGCATCATGCCATTTTTCCAACTATTACGTCTTTTTAGAATTCGTCTATGCTTAAATTTATTAATTTATCAAAAATATTAACAAAAATCTTTAAAATAAACCCTTGATCAAATTTTTTTATCAATTAGAACCGAAGTTATGATGATTTTAAGTTTATAGGAATAGAAATTTTTTGTTGATAATTGAAATTTTTTATTCAGTTTGAATTTTGCACCCATGATTTAAATTTACTTTGTAGGGAGTGACATATGCCACCGCTAGATGAGGACGATTCACTTTTTGCATTTTCATTAACGACTTGACGCATTCTAGCATATAAAATAAGTAAGATCAAAAATAAATTCATCTTACAAAAAATTTTTTTTTTGCTTTGCCGAAGAACTAATTAAGAATAATGGCATCACTCGTTGTTAAGACTAAGTGCATGGATTTAAAAGAAAGGCACAAAAAAGTTATTTACGATTGCTTCAAAAATCTGTTGAGAGAATTAGGTGATCTAACGGAGTCTTTGAAACGCTTGTATCCGAATACTTCTTTTTCTAGAAAGGATAAAGTATGTCCTTCATGTGACAAAATATTTTTAGATAAAGTGAAAATACACCTATTTTATCTACCTCAAACAGTCAACAATTTCCGGAAGAAGTTTTTTATGGTAAGGCTGTGGTAGAGCAGTTCAATCAGACTTCAAGTAATTTTGAATTAAAAATTTCACCAATCAAAATGCCTCAGAGTATCAATATTAAAATGCGAAAATCCTGTGCTTCGAAAAAAAAAGCAACTGCATGAATCTGAATGGAATCAGTCAGATGTTTTTTTTCATAACATTCATCATATTTTAAACAAAAAGTAAGTGACCGCACTTACAGTTTAATAAACAGTTGTAGCATAATATTTTTTATTTTTTTAAATTTTCTTAAATTATTTTTAGTGAGCGCAATACAGAAATAAATTTTGTAAATGTATTTAAAATTTTAATGCATTTGATTACGACAGTAGGAAAAAATTAAACAGCAGATTTTCGATCCTCGGTCGGTATCGAATCTGCTCCGGCCTGCTCATAACATGACGAATAATATAATAATGAAATAAATCTATTACCTTACTTTTAATGTTTGGACTTGAATTCCATGCAAATATAATTCTTTCTATGAAAAATATATGAATAGTCTGTATAAATTTAATTATGAACCATGGTTTGAAATTGTATTCGAGCACTATTTTAAAATTTTTCAGATTACGTTAGATTCACGACTGAATTAGTAAAATAAGCACTCAGATTGCGATAATACCCTAAAATAAAAGTAAAATCAATAATTCTTGAGTTATAAGAACCTATATTATTCAAATCTGTAGGATGCTATTGTAAATGATATGTAAAAATAATTTATCAGTATGATAAAAAAAAGATATTGACTACTAATAGTCATAGTCAGTTCATTGAAGGTAGTTTGTCATAATGTTCCAAGACATAAATAAAGCTGCAACTGTTTTTACGGCGACGTGCAAATTATGTAACAATTGGTAAGACGTGTTATGCTGTCAATCTAAACCAGATGCAGCGTGCGTCATAGAACGTCACTACCTATTGATTATAAGAACAGTCATTAATAAGTAAACTAACCCTGAGCCTCATATTCATGATTTTGTCTGTGATATGAAATAAGTAACTCAATTCGTGATTACACAAATTTTGTACAAATCTTTGTATACAGACGGTATTGCTCCAAACCTCACTAAAAAGTAATGGCCTTCTCGAGTGTAAAAGGCGATATGCATAAGTGTAGTGACTAGAATCATAACTATTACTTATAAATATCGTCTAAATCTTCGTAAAAAATTTGTTTGTTTTTATCATTATTTAATCGCCAAGTATAATTATGCTCGAATATGGTTGCAAACCATAATCCGTAATAGCATGCTTTAGATAACGATTTTTTTTGTAGATGTAGAGGGTCTAATTAACTCGTTGTATTTTCAATCGTGAGAGCTCACGTGAGATCTCGTGTGAGATCCCATCTAATTTTTTTTCAATAGGGATACCTTGAAGATTATTCGGTTAAATTTTTAAATAAATTTATTCTAAAGTTATTAAGAATTTAAGGTTCCGATATTAATTATTAAATTTTTTCGATTTCGTACTAAAAATACAAATATCTTAAAAACTAAGAAATGAATTAATTTGAAAATTTTACCAAATAATCATAATGGTGCGTACTACAAGCTAATGCATTACTTTCTTGAAAATTCGGCAATAAAATGAAAAGATGAATAATATTTATGAGTTCGGCTGTTGTGCTTCATCGCGTCGTTTCCAGCTTCGTGTTGCCACTTCGTTGTAACTCCTCGTGATTCGTTAATGTTGTAAAAGTTGTAAAGGTGTTGATTAGTGTGTGTGCACATTTTTAGTATCGTACGCATCTTTGGGTTGGTTGCAGTGTTGTGTGCACCACGTATGTATACTTTGCTAGAGCTAATATAATTATACTGACTTTTTTGAAATGTATATTTTATACTTAATAAAAAATCTATTTAAATTTTATTACTTGTTCTGTATTTTATACATCACAAATTCCCTCTTCCATAAGCGGGACACGCAATGTACCGTTTAACTCGCTTTTATCGCTAACTTTATTGCTAATTATATCTCTAAGCCTAATTATACATTAAATTCAGTTCACTAGCTCAGTTATTCTAGATCACCCTATCTACGCTGAAGAAAGAAAAAAATTTTTCACAGTCCTATCCTATCATTCATTACATCACACTTTCAAAAAAAAACTTAGAATTTCATCACATTCGATATTTACAAATTTTATTCTATTGTGGTGCCTAGTGGTCGTTTGTTAATTCAAAATTTACTTCGTTTTAGATTACACGTTACTTGAGAATTCGTGCGGATATATACCGTTTTAGATAGCTTACGTGCACTTTTGCTATTTTCTTATTCGTTGCCGTGTCGACTATATAAACTGTTGGTGATTTTACCTCTAAGAATTTATATGGCCTTTCGTATTTAGACGCTAGTTTCGCGGAAAAACGTTGTGCTGTATTTGATAGTACGTGAATGCGTTGCATTACTAAATCTCCCACGTAAAACCTAACATCATGTTTCCCTTTAGTATGTCTAGTCTCTTGTTTCTCTTGAGTATTACCAATAAATTTAGCTTCTCAATCTCTTAAATCATCTAACCTCTTAATTCTGTCTATCCATATTCCTGGGTAGATTTTTATCATCGGTTTAGTCGCTTCTACTTTGCCCTGGCCAATGATACTTACGATTTTATTGCAAGTCTTCCCCACTTCTGAATATCCCATAGAGGGTGCATAATGAGCGTCTTATAACACTCTCTCTCCCTATGTTCAACTAGTACTACCAATCTCCATTCTTCTTCTAGTGTCGTTATTGGGTCTATAAGTGGATCGCGTTGAAATTCATATAATAAATCCTCTTCTGCTTCCCAACTTGGATATTTAAAGAGGTATTCTTCTCCCTGTTGGCACTTTTCTATGTACCAGGCGTTGCTGATCTCTGAGAATACTGAAATTTTCTCGTCGTTTTCATACACCTTAGGTAACGCGTCTGGTAACTGATTTAATGCACCTTTACTGTGTACGATTTCGAACTCTCACTGTCGTAACTCTAATGACCATCTTGCGAGTCTACCAGTTGACTCTTTCATAGTTCTTAGCCATTTCAGGGCGCTATGGTATGTGATTACTATGAAGAAATATTCTTCTAACAAGGAGAGTGTTTGACCTTCGGGAAACGGATTTGGCTGAAACTACAGGATATGATTTTTTGATGGAAAAAAATGAACCCGTGTTTTTTCTTTTGTGCTAATAAGCCCTAGAGACAACGATATAGACATTTTTTCGAAAATATAGTGAAAAGAGGTCTTTATAAGAACCTAAATAACTAAATAACTGAAACTCTTATAGAAAATTGTGTTAAAAATAAAATAAAGTACATGTTAAAAGCTTTAATTTAAGCTATGTTGCATTAAAAAATCTTATACAATTCAAAAGTTACAGGCGATTGAAATATGCTAATAAAATAGAATAAAAATTTGATCGTATGTTACATGCTAAAAATATTAATAAATATGTAGTAATTTTCAATTAGGCACAACTTTTGAACTACAAAAGCTTTTTTGATGCAACAAGGCTTAAATTAAAGCTTTTAACTTGTACTTTCTTCAATTTTTTATACATTTTTCTGTAAAAGTTTTAGTTGTTTAATTATTCAAGTTCTTATAACCGCTTCTTTTCTCTATATTTTCGAAGAAATGTCTATATCTCCGTCTATAGGGCCTATTAGCACAAAAGAAAAAATACGGGTTCATTTTTTTTCATTAAAGAATCATATCCTGCAGTTTCAGGCAAATCCGTTTCCCGGAGGTCAAATACTCTCCTTGTAAGTAAGGGCGCAGCTTGATTATTACCCAGATTACAGCTATTCATTCTTTTTCTGTTGTTGAGTAGTTTTTCTCTACTCCTGCTAAAACTCTGCTTATATATACCATCGGGCGTTCTCCATCTTCTTGTTCTTGTATTCATACTGTGTCTATTGCATAGTTAATTGCGTCGCATTAAATTCTGAATTGCTTTGAGAAATCTGGGTGGGTTAGAACTGGTGCTGTTGTCAGAGCTTTCTTAGACCAATTAAATTCTTCTTCTTGTTCTTTAGTCCGTTTCCATTTTTCATTCTGGCGTAGTCACTTCAAGAGAGGTATCTTCATTTCTGAGTCTTTATCTATAAATCTTGCATAACGTTTTATTAACCATTTTCTTTTTTTGAGTCTTGCTAATTTTGCTTATTACTGCACATTCTCTAAACAACTGTACATCTTCATCACAGAATTCATGCATTCGTAGATCCAATTCTTTCAGTGCTTTTACTGGTAGAGTGTGCACGTGACTATCGACATCTAGTTTTAGTTTTAGAGTTCCTAGTGGTCGCATATGTCCTCCAATAGCACCATAGATTCTGTTTCGAGAAAGTTCTAACCTATCTTTGAATCGTTCTGCAACTTCTGCTTCTACTATTGATAAGGTCGAACCTGAGCCGAATAAAGCTCTTCTACAACGTCCTCCGATAACAACGTTGAGCATGTGCCTGTTTTAGCATCCAACTGCGGTGACTGAGTTCTATATAAAATCTCCATTTCTTATACTTTGATCTCCTTTCACTATTTCTTGTTGGTGCTCTATATCTGTCAACTCTTTTCTGTTTGTCTCTATTAGCTCTTCTCTGTCTATCTCTGTTTGATTCTCATTCTCTTTTTCTCTTGTTGCAGTTATTTTTTTTCTTCTCTGTATTTTTGTATTCTCTTTATTTTTGCCGTTAAGAAGTAAATCACCATGTGTGTAAGTTTTCAATGAAAATTTTATCTTATAGTTCCATTGATTTGCTCCGTGTTCTCATCTTTTGTCTGATTTGCTATACGGTCATTTTAATTATCTGCTTGTTCGTCAGACTCTGGAAACATGTCACCTATTAATTTGCTAACAATTTTTCTTACTTCATCAGGCGTCGCAAGTCCTAGATTTTCTAAGGCTTTCGTATTAATTGATGTTTGATTGAACTGAGCTGCTGCGGGTTTTTCGATGTACTTCCATTGATTTCCTGTACTTAGTGGTAGTTGCTCTAAGCTTGGCCATGCATACATTGATGGAGCGTCGTTCTTTGGTTGTGATGCAATTGCTTGAACATTTGCTTCTTTAATGTTTGGCAATTTGTGTCCACTTTTTTCCTTTTAAGTTTGCTCTTGATCTCTTTATTCTGATACTCTTTCTTTATTATTTTATCTCTATTATCTATTTGCTCTTTTAGTTTTTTACTCTTCTCTGTTGAATTTTCACTCTTTTTCATTTGCTCTTCTTCTTTGGGTATTGCTCTTCTTTTACTCTCTCTCATTTTAATTTTCTTTTTCTATTTTATTGGCTCTGGATCGCGATGCTGCTTGTCTGAGGGAACAGATTTTGTTTCTGGTTTCTCGCTTGTCCATTTCCCAAACTGGCTCTTAGTTGTGCGCAATTCTTACAGTTTTTGGATATTGTATCTTATTGCCCACACACCTGACAGCTTATTTTGGCCATTTTATCTACACACTTGTTTGCGCTGTGGCCTATGACATTACACGAGTTACATGTTCTTCGTGGACACACTGACGCTTTATGTCCCACTCTTTGGCAGGTATAACATGATCCATATAATGGTCAGTTGTTTGCTAGTCGTATGCGCCTTTCTACTTGTGGTCTTCTAGATACCCTATTATTACCCCACGGTCACGGCTAATAACTCCTATTTGCTGGATTATTATCCCACCTTCTTTGCATTGAAAGTGTGTTTGGTTCAAACTGCCTTTAGTTTGACCAAGATGGTGATGTTTGATTTATTGAATATTAATTTGTGTTTTACTCAGAAATTCTTGTAATCCAGGTATCATAGCCAATTAAGCTAGAGACGCTTTAAAGATAACAGTTGTTTGAGCCAAGTTTGCTGACAGTGTCACGTTCATTGGCAGAGATATCATTTGTCCTACTGTGCTGGTGCTTGGGCTACGAATATCGGTAACTCCTTTTTCTGAAACATGAATCTCACTTTGTGAACTTGTTTTTCTTTAAGTCTGCAACCTTTTCTTTTTACGAGTTCTTGGGTGGTCGACCTCTCTTTTTCCTAGTGTCTACTTCTGAAACCTCTTCCATTATATTTAGCGCTGCAGTGGTCGCTAGCATCTCTAATCCCCTTTCATTTATGAGTGGGTTCCATCCAACATCAATTTCTGGTTAACACTTCCTAATATTGTACTTTATCAGTCTTTCTTTTAAAAATTCGATATCTCCGTAGGTACTAATGTCTCTCTCCAGTTCCAGTTGTTTTATCAACTCTTTTGGTTGTAATGCTTTGATACGTCTGGCTAAATTTCTCAGTTCCCTATTCTCTTTAAAGAGTCATTTCCAACCTTGTTTCTTTCTGCTCGTCGACGCGTCGGTTGACGCGCAATGTTTTATTCTGTTTTATTTCAATTAAAATAAAAATCGGAATATTTTTGGGAATAGATGTTTTCTGTTCCAGGATTGGAAAAAAACACTTTTTTATTAATATTGAATTGGTTGATATGTATTATAAATTATGTTAAGTATAGTAATGGTTATAAATGGCTTAGCTTTACTTTACATATACGATTGTAAAGAGCTTGTCTTTGTCGCTACATGACGCTTGTTAGACTCTGTTCAACAGACTGTCCATGCTCGACTAGAGCTTTTTTTTCTCAGCTAACTTGCTATATCGTATGTATGGTCGAGTACGCATTTACCGACGGATGGCGATACGCATACAAATGAAAGACGCAACATTTACATATTACAACATGTCTCCTTAAATTTGTGGCTTTTATTTCTTTTATTTTTTGTATTTAATTTCGCTCTTACATGCTTTTATAATTATTTAAATTAAATTAAATTCTTTTCTGTTTTTGACAAATTTTTCTTTACGTAGACCTTCGGTTAATATATTTGCTACATTTTTATCAGTTTCAATTTTAACAATATCTATACTCAATTTTCATGATTTTTATTAATATAATGATATTGCACTTCAATATGCTTTGAATTTCTTGTTAGATTACCAAATTTACCCATAGCTATTGCACTAGAAGTATCTTCATAAATTTTAATTGGTCTGTCTATGTTTAATTCAAACGCATTATTTAATAAATATTTTATAAATAGAATTTCTGTCACTGCTTCAGACATAGCAATGTATTCAGCGAAAGTTGAATTTTTCGTTACAGTTTTATATTTATGAGTTTTCCAATAAACTACATCGCCAACTGCTCTAATGACAAATTTCGTCGTGGATTTCCTATCAATATGATAACCTCTGAATCTACCATACAATCTAATTTTTCTTTCTTTACATTGTTATAATAAGTTAGTTTTAAATCTTTGGTTTGATGTGAATATTTTAGTACTCTTGAAGCATATTTTAAATGTGTTTCATTGTAACAACTTTGGTACCTACTCAAATAATTTACACTATATGATATGTCAGGTCTTGTCCCTGTACTAATTCCTAAGAGTTCGCATATTAGATTTCTATAACTTATTCTTTCGTCTATTTCAGTTGCTTGGTCAAGTTTCAAACTTGTTTCAATTAAAGTTTCATGAAGTTTAGCATTTTCTAAATTGTATTTCACAGCCAATGATTCAATATATATTGTTGACTTGAAGTCATTACACATTTTTCTTTATCATGATTAATATCAATTCCAATATATCATGTAATTTTACCTAAATCTTTCATTACAAATCTTTGCATTAATTTATTTTTTATTTTGTTTATCTTATTTTTATCTTTGCATCAAATTGATTATCTATTAAATTAACATATTCTATAAAACATCCTGCTGTTTCAGCTCTACTTTCAATACAATAAACTCTACTACATTTACTATAATCATCTATGAATGTTAAAAAATACCTTTCTCCACTATAAGCAGCTGTGCTATATGAACCATTTAAATCTGTACGAATTAATTCTAAAATCTCAGTAGATCTAGTTTTCTTATTTTCAAACGGTACATTAGCTATTTTACTTTGAATACAATTTGCACATTTCATATTATTGTTTTCTAATCTATCCATCAATAATTTTTTTAGTAAACCATTCAATAATTTTTCATTAACTACTTTATTCAAATATTGAAAATTTACATGGCCTAATGCTCTGTGCCATTTTTCTTTGTCTGTTAATTTTGCCATATTTGCATAAACATTTTTATTATATTTATCTATAAAACTTTTCATTAGATATAAATTATTTATTTTCTTGGTAACAGCTACTAATTCTCTATTTTTGTTATAAATTTTTGTCGTTTGCTGTCTATATACTATTGTGTTATTTACAGTTATTTTAGTACTCAATTCTTTTACATAATAAACATTCTTAGATCAACTTTCTTTTCATTATAATAAGTTTTGAAATACGTTATAATGTTACCTATTTTAGTACTCATGTTAAAACTCTCCTCCATTATATATAATTTAAAAATTGAAACAATCTCTAGGAACGCTGTTGTCTCTAAACATATGCAAAAATATTTTTACGATTTTGACTGGACCAATGCAATAATTTTAGATAGAAAAAGAAATTTTAAAAAGCGCAGAATGTCCGAAATGTTTTATATTCAAAATGTTAAAAATACAATTAATTTGAAAACTGACATTAAATACTTACCGTCAATATATAAACAGATATGTAACGGTGGGAAACTACAATATAAATAGACTAAGAAAATTATATTTTATACATTGATAATTGAGCTTTGCTCGTATAAAGTATTGTTTCGTTTTATTTTCTATGTAAGTATGCTTCTGTAAGAAATTTGTGTGTTGTAATTAATTGTACTATTTATTTATTTAATTTTGTTTTTAAATAAAAGGTGCCTGAAGAGGCCAACAAAAACCGTTGGCGAAACGTTGCACCGGAAGTTTTTTAAATATTTGTTGTTTCTCTTGGCCTTCTCTTCCAGAGATTGTTTCAATTTTTAAGTTACCTATTTTAGTAGCTTTTAAAATTTTTCCATCTGGCAATTTTACATTAACTGGTTTTTTTAATACAATGTATTTTTCAAAATAATTATCGTTGTTTACAATATGGTCAGTATAACTACTATCTTAAAGCCAGTTTATTTCGTTTTAATTTTTACAGTCAGAATTTTCTATTTCTTTTACCTCATTATGGTTTACCAGTGCTACCCATGTTTCTGCATTGCTGTTGTCGTTAGGTTAACTGGAAGATTCTTTTCTTTGCCGACTTGTTCTGTTCTGTTCTTATCAAGTAGAGCTGTGGATTTTGTAGAGTACATGCTGTCTAGCTTTTTTAACATTCGAAAGTTGTTTTGCATTCTCTAATGTACTCTAATTGCTTATCTGATATTGAGCTTATCAGTATATTTTTTGCTTTTAAATCTGCCTTTTTCCAAGCACCTTGATTATCTGCTGCAGTTAATTTTCTTGTTGCTTGCTCTTTACTCTCTTTATATTTCAATATATTCAATAATCTGAATTTCCAGCTAGAATAATTGCATCCATCAAAAATGGGAATATTAATATCATCAATTTTCACTTGCTTAGTCATTTCCCTCTCTTTTTCTAATTTTATATTTTTATCAAATTTCTTTTACTGCACTTAACACGTTTTTCAATTCTTTGAAGAAAACTTTTCTTAAACGATTTCTTTCTTTTTTATTGAGCACTATATTTTCAGCTTTTGTCTGTTTCATTAAACTTTATTTAATTTTCTTATTAATTATCTTATTAAATCTACTTTTTTAAGCTCATCTTAATAATTCCCCCTTTTTAATTTTCTTAGTGAATTTACCTTTCTTAATTCTTTTGTTGAATTCAATTTTTCAATCTACTTATTGAATTGACTTTTTCAATTTTATTTCTCAATTAAATTTTTAAATTTCTTATTAAATGCACTTTTAACGCTTTGTTTTCTGCTTTATTATTTTCTTTATCTTCTTATCAACTCATTTCCTTTTGTTTTTATTTTTCTAACACGTGCTCTGACTTGACCTCAAAAAATTTTAACCTTACTTTTGACGACCGCGTAGCTTTAATTTTTATCCGTTTGCATCAAACGTATTTTCGGCTTAATTTTCTTCAGTTTTCTTTTTCTTGATTAAAAATAATTTTTTTTTTCTCTTTCGTGTATATTTTTTACTTTACTTTTACCTTTAAATTTTTTTTTTCACTTCAATAATCAGCCACGTTTTCGCTTCACTAACAACATTTTTTCTATTTTATCAACCGCGTTATTTTTGTTTTTTTCAATCACGTTTTTTTTTCAGCCACGCTCTTTATTTTCATAAACTTTTCTTTTAATAACCACGTTTTTTGTTTTATTTTTAACCACAGACTGCTCCATGTTGAGAATAGAGGTTTTATGTTCCGGGATCGAAAAGAAAACTTTTTTTTATTAATATTAACTTGGTCGATATGTATTATAAATTATGTTAAGTACAGTAATTATTAATCTCGTTTGTTACAAATGGCTTAGCTTTACTTTTATATATACGATTGTAAAGAGGTTGCCTTTGTCGTTACATGGCGCTTGCTAGACTCTGTTAAACAGACTGTCTGTGTTCGACTAGAGCCAATCATTCTCAGCTGATTTGCTGTATCATATGTATGGTCGAGTACGCATTTACCGACGGATGGCGATATGCATACAAATGAAAGAAGCAACATTCACATATTACAACAAGTATAAAAAAGAAACGGAAAAAACAAGTTACCCACGAACTATTTTGTGTCTCTAAATACTTCAAATAGAGATGAAAACAACGCAAGCAAAGATGCACAACGATCTTCATTTGGGTCACCTTAAGGATCTGAATAGGGATAACGGTGCTACCAGTGATAAAAGAAAATATATATAATAATGATAAATATATAAATATATATAAATATATATATATATATATATATATATATATATATATATATATATATATATATATGTATATAATATAATATGATAAGAGAAACATGTTATAATGAATAAAGTATGCCTATGCGCAGAAGGCAAAACAATTGCGCGTAATCAATGTAATTAATCACTGAATTTAAACAAGATAAATAATTATACTTGAAAAGTTCACTGCGCGACGCTTGAAATTTGCACTTAAATAAACAATAAACAACTAATATTAATATCGCCTGCGTTACGCTGTATAAAAAAAAAGAAATTTTAATTTTAGATCGGTTATTAACGTAATACTATCGTACTCGCAGAATTACAAAAAATGGCCGCCGAGTCGCCTTACTTATACTGTTTAAGGACGTTGCCCTGTTAAATAAAATAATGACAGAAATTGCTGAAATTTGCAATTATGATAGTTTAGTGTATTTCGAACTCACACGCGTTTTTTCGACCTACCTTATAATACTAATAACTAAGAAACATAAGGAAAAAAATTGGAGGTTTAACACGTGGTTATGTGAGACCACGTTTAAAATCATCAATAAAACCTCTTAGAAATGACACATTCAAACAATGTTTTAATAATAAACAAAAAAATATTTGATGATTTCACCCTCAAAGTTTCAACGCATGTTATAAGACCTTTCATTAAAATATTCAATAAAACATTGTCAAAATAATACATTTAAGATGAATTCGGCAACGTCGTTTTCTGTAATAGAAGAAAGAGAGAGAGAGAACGATATTCGACGAAATGTCAATAATGTAGGTTATATAAAATTTTACATTCTAAATAATAATTTATCAACAAAAATAAAAGTATTTTGATTATTCTGAAATCATTTAATAATGTAAGCATTCATTTCATTATAAAAAATGTAGCATTTTTATTTATAAAAATTTATAAAGCATTACACATGAATCGGATATATACGGGGATAGTGTATAAATATCTATAGCCTATAATCAAATATGTTTACATTGTGAAACAAAAAAATTAATAACGCATAATGTTGCCAAGTTAATTTAGATTACTGCTGAAAAATAATCATGACAAGGCAACGTCCTTAACTCATTTTCAGCAATATAAAGAAAAGCAAATAGGATAAAATCAAAACAAACTTTATTTGCGTAGTTACTCGCACTCTCACTAAACCGCACTGATTCTACTTTCTTTTTCTCACGATTTCTACTCTTAAGATAAAAGAAAAGAGACTCCATTATATACAAACAAAAAAACTTATTAAAAAGACTTGTGAGATATAAAACGAAAAACCAATAGAACTACAATTTGCTATTTCTTACTTGCTAATTCGCTTGCTTAGCTCCACTTGTTGTCGCGTCGTTAATGCCCTCTCAATATCCAAAAAAAACGGAGAAGAACGTGAAGAAGTTGGTCAAGAAAAAATGATGAGGTTGAAAAAGGACGGTGTTAGTGTCAGCGGATAGCCACACGCAGGTCGCTGGCTTGTTGTTACCTCCTGGAGCGCTTTAACCTCACTCTTGTTTTCTCTTCCTCCTCTTTCCTTTGGTTCTTCTTTTTTTATATTTGCTTTTTTTCTTATTTAAATGACTCCTTAACTCAGATGTCTTTAGCTGATTCCCTTCCTTGTAATCGTTGATGCGTTCTATTCAAAACAAAACGGACTTGAAGAAACTCTGGTATGCACCGAAAGGCTGCTGATACAAATAGAATCTTAAGAAATACGTATATGCGTCGCGTCCGTAAAACCTTCCTCACTTGCTGTTCGTATGATCAAGATTTTCCGTCTCTTTCTCTTTTTTGTACATCACTTCAGTTGATCACTTTACTTTGTCTTTGCGTCTGTTACTCTTTTTAGTTTTCAGTGAGTTTGTTCTCTCTCTTTAAATATTTAACTTTCAATTTAAATTATTAAATCCTTGCGCTTTCATTTCAATCAACTTTTTTATAACTACTAATTACTTAATTTTATTTTTGGTTTTTCCTATAGCTTTCTCAATCTTCCTTCACATTTAAATTATTACGCTTAAAATCATGTTGAAGAAATTTAAAATAAAACGTAAGATTTCAAAATTAAAAATAACTATGCTTACTTGTGTTAAGTGGGATTTAATCGATACGCACTCCTATGGGGAGTGTGAGGATGCAAATAAATTAACGAGAGAATTAATATAAAGCTGACTGATATTTATTATTAAGCAAATACAGTGAGAGAGAGACTAGTTACTACTGTGTTCTCTTCTTCTTCTTCTTTCTTTAATTTAGCCTTTCGACTTATCATCATAAGCCATCATCATTTTATTTTTTTTTATTAATTATTTTTGCACTGAGGGGACTTTTTATTATTAAATTTTTGTATTGTTCCAAGGAACTCTCTATTTTGTATTTTTGTGTTCTTCGGGTTCTCTTCCCTACGGAAAACTACGAAAATTGTTTTTCCCAATTTTCCCAGGGAGTCGAACCCGATCCACTAGGACGCAAGCCAGCTGCCTTTGGCAACTGAGTTACTTTTCGTCCTTTAACGACGGAGCTCGTAAGTGTGTTTATGAAAAACATAGCACATGTAACAGAGGTGCTAGCTTGAAAAACAGCCGAGAGCGGGATTCTATCCACGGTCCCCCGAGAATACGAATCCAACGCTCCTACCGACTGTGCCACAAACCGGCTCTACTACTGTGTTCTAGCGCGTCCGACGATGGTCTGACGCTCGTCGTCGTCTAAAACGACGATGTAAGTTGCCCGCGATGAAGTGCCGAATTAGCACTTCGCGACTCTTGGTCCGAAAACTCGGAGTCGCATTTCTCTGAGTTTCTACATTATTTTATGCTTTATACTTTAATATACGTACAATATAATGTACGTAGCACGTCCGAGGCTGCGAGGCTTCGGCCCCCGAAGCCAAGAACGTACACATGCATACAATAAAAAAATTTATTAAAATTAAGTCTCTAAAGTGTAACTGAGAAAAAAAAATTTTGTGTACCTATACAGGCCGATGCCTGTCCTGGCTTACAATTTCGCTTTTTATCTATTCCATGTCTGTATGTTGTTATGTATATGCTGTTTGTGTTCTAATTTATTCTACTGTTTATTTTTAAATACTTTTTCATTTTAATACTTTTCCATTTTAACTACGAATTTATGGTCTCTTTCTCTTTTTTTTCCAAAAAGATATGTGACATTTATAATAAAATATTTTACAAAATTGTACAAAAATTAAAATGAATTTAAAATTATTAAATAATATAGCTTTAAATACAAAATTCATTATCTTTTTTTCTAATGTTAAAAAATGTTTATTTTGAAGATACACGTGCGCATCATGTTGCACTCTTGATAAGATAAGAAGTCTTTCACATCACGAAATTCATTCTACCTCAGATAATATTTAATTGTATTCTAAAGTGATTTAAAGAGCCTTCTAATTGTTTTTGTGTGGGTTTGAAGCGGGATTCGGACGTGGATTCGAACTCCTTTTTTTGTTGAACTTTTATGATAAAATTTGTACATGATTTTTCAGTAATTGTATGATTTATTTGAAACAAAAACTAACTTATTAGTAGAAAAGGGTCTCCCCTCTATTTCTAACTGTTTATCCGTCATTTATCTATTTATTTTTTGATTCCTCCTCCTTATAAAATACTTCTTTTTTTTATTAAATTGACCACTGATTAATATTCTATTATGTATCCTCAAAGCTACGTCTTACAAAAAAATTTATTTATTAAGAAGGGGCCGAACTATCTGTCTTTGTCTAATAGCGTTTTTCATCATTTATGTAAACACTATCCGGTATAACAAGAAAAAAATAGCAGCCCCCGCTAGATATTAGTATAATTAGTAAATTTTGTAATAACAACCAAATTTTTTACCGCATAGTTTTTGACTAATTAGAGACCTACTAGCAATCTAGAATATAACCTATCTTTTTTTGGTAGGTCTCTAATTATTCAAAAACTACGCAGTGAAAAAATTTGGTTGTTATTACAAAATTTACTTATTATACTAATATCTAGCGGGGGCTGCTAATTTTTTCTTGTTATACCGGATAGTGCTTACATAAATGATGAAAAACGCCATTAGACAAAGACAGATAGTTCGGCCCCTTCTTAACTCTATGTGTTCTCTTTGACGTTTTTGTTTATCTTTTTTTTGTTAACATTACCGTTTAAGAAGCGCTGCGTCACCTAGAATATGACCACGGTTTCGACTACGATTGGCTTGATAATCGCCTTTTTTTCTAAAATTTTACTTTGCTTCCAGTATTTTCCATGTGTTCTTATTTTAATTTTATGAGCAATGTTATTCAACTCAAAAAACTCATTGGATTTTCATTTTACTTCTTTTTTGAACAAATTTATGAAGGATACTTGCGTTTGATTCCCATGGGTTTTTGGGATATGTTCGGTTGTTAACGGCATGTCGGAGCTACAGCAATCTAGTTTTGCTTTTTTTATTTTATAGATATCTTTTTAAATTCTTAAATTAAACAAATATAATGACTTGTCCGCACTAAAGTTATATTAGTACAATAATTTTTGTTAAAATAAAAAATCATTTGGACTTGTTATTTTTTTATGAGCTTGGATTGGAAATTAGATATCAAACTCGACAAACCTAACCTTAAAATACGATATATTGAAAGTTTTTATTATAACTTTGTATGTATAATATTTTGGTGGTTTTCTTGAGTTGTCCGCACTTGAGTTTAATCTTACAAATTTTTTCTTTATAGCAAAAAAACTCAATTAAACGCATCGTTTATTCATAAGTTAAGATTGGAAATATTATTAGAAGGCGGACAGCTTCGTCATGCTCTTAAGAGGAGGTCGAGTATATCTGTCCTTTTCTAATCAAAGAATTGATTTTCTCACAAAAATTAATGATTATAGCAAAAAATAAGAAGAAAGCCCCATCTCGTATAATAAAAAGCAAGATTCTCTTTTATGAGGAAAAATTATTTTTATCGCTTCGTTTTTAAGAAAACCTTGAAAAATTGAATTGTCCATCCTAACCTCTATTTTTTAAGTTTTTCAAGGTTTTCTTCAAAACGAATCGATAAAAATAATTTTTCCTCATCAAAGAAAATCTTGCTTTTTATTATACGAGATGGGGCTATCTCCTTATTTTTTGCTACGATTATTAGTTTTTGCAAAAAAATTAATTCTTTGATTAGAAAAGGACAGAGGTATACGACCTGCTCTTAAGGTGATATATTTTTTTCAGATCTAAGTCCTTTAGCTGAATTCTTAATGATTTATAATTATTATTAGTATTCAACTTTTTTTACCACGAAGTTTGATAACACATGCCTATAATAGTTCACTGTATTTAACAGTCTTTTTTTGCTTTTTTTCTTAACTTTTATTTCTAATTTTTTTTGCATGTTTTATTTGATTAAATTATTGAATGACGTGTTGCTTTACTTACAACATAGAGAGGATTATCTTCTCGTTATAATTTTTATGTACATTTTATTTATTCTTTTTCTTTGAACTCATGCATGTTATTACCTTTTTTATTCATTAGACTTTTATTTTCCGTAAGGAGTAAGGGATAAAAGGATACTCATAGGGTATCTTAGGCGAGATCCTGCATTTTTTTTATAGTTGTTATTATTATTTGAGTTGCCTAACTTTTGCTAATTTTACAATTTTGTTGATAATAAAAATATTTTTATCACAATTATCCTCAAAAACAATTAGCTGATCTATTATTTTTATTTATTAGTAGAAAAGGTTCCTTTTCTCTTGCGGTCAATTCTTTTGACGCTTTACTGTACAACTGAATCTTACCTACTAATTATTATTCCTATTTATTTTTTGCTTTTATTCAAAAGAAATTTGATTTTTTTTTCACTTATACAATATTTTGTTAAAACGTCGCGCCTTCAAGGATATCTTATTATTCTCATTTCTTAATTTCAACCATTTTTTATATATTTTCTATTTATCTTCTGTAAAATAAGCGGTGATCATATGTCGTTCTTTCTTTTTCCTCGTCCGAAGGCCGCGGAAAAAGAAAAAAAATAAAGCTTTTTGCTATATTTTAATAATTTTAACTGTAATCATTCAAAACGAAAGAGGTTTTATGTTATAATAGTTACTCGTTAGCTTTTATCTGTTGATTCTATTCGCGTATTAAGCATTATATTATGTTTCGCGTGGTTTATTTTTTCGATCTCAAAAGGTCCTCCGTATTGAACATTGTGTTTCCCTTTTCGCTCTTGCTTTAATAAATATACGCTTTCTCCTTTTCGAAAATTTTTGGTATTTAATTTAACATGATTCTGCAATGGTTCCGAGGACTCGTTATTTAGTAGCTTCCAAGGTGGTTTCTGGCGCGGCGGCCTTGCATTCTTTACAAGGCAACGCTTGAGCGCATCACTTATCTTATGTGATTGACTCTTTTCTCCTTGCGCCAGTACGTTTGTTGTAGGTGTAATAGGAGTGCCTGGCTTATTGATATTATTATCCCGTTGTTCATTGTCGTTTTTATTCGACGCTGTACTACCTTCGTTTTCTTTATTATTTTGATGTCCTTTTACTATATTATTTTTCCTTGTATAAAGGTATGGCGTAAAATGCCTTCCTTTTAAATTCATGAATAAAATTATTTGAACTATTTGCCTTGAAATGACAATATAGTGTCTCATCATAATCTGTTATAAAATGCACGCATATGTTTTGATTAAATTCACAAGAAAATATAAATACGCAATCTACATCGGCATGTCTTGTACGTGATGTCAATATAGCTTCTGCTGTTCGCGGGTCTCCGCATGCGCCTAATGATATTGCATCCAATAATATGTCTCTTAACCTTTTGACTGCGGAAAAATTTTAGTACTAAACGACCTTTTATAAAGTGCAAAATGTATACATGAGATCATTGGATTTTTCAGGTAGAGTCCCCACCCTGACTGCTGGTCGATAAATGGACCACCCCCGCAGGCTAAAGGTTAATTCATTTGCGGACATTCCCAAGTTGCATACTTTTATTACTAAGTGAAAAAAACAATTACCGTCTTTCGGTATATTGCCATCCCTTATCAAATCTAACCAGTATTGTGCGCATTCATCACTTGCATCATATACTTCGAATACACCTGCACCATCATTAAAAGAATTACTCCAACTTATTGGTCCATTTTCGTCATCGTTTTGTACTGTTTCTATTATATTCATATGCTCATTTTCTTCATCAGTTTTTTCTTCTTCAAGGTCTTGCGACTCAGTCTCATTTAAATCATTTTTATCTAGCTCTACGTCACTCTCATTCTCTTCCTGCTCCATGCTTTCGTCTTGTGACTCAGATTCACTGACGTCATGCTTATCTTCCTTGCTTTCACTCTCACTTATAATTTCTTTCTCTTGATTTTTACTTGTATCTTGTACCTCAAACTCGTCCTCGAAATATGAGCCTTTGTCTGATTCACTGTCAATAATTTCGACTTCAGAACTTATTCTTAATGATTTTTTCTCTTTATCTTTTTCTGAGCTTATGTTTGGTACTAATTTGTAGTATTCTCTGGGCATTTGAGGTCGAACTTTTTCTCGCTCATTAAAATCTGTTTGATTTATTATTTCTTGAGGTACATTGCCTCTTTGCGCTTCTGCTACTTCTCCTGGTGTTTCTTCCCATATATGTATTTGTACACCTTCTCTACCATTTATCTCTTGTTCTTGCACATCAACTAAAAATCGAGCACGCATTTTTGTTATCATTTCTGGAATCAGATTTAATATACTTCCTCAGCTACTTTCTTTACTTTGCGAAGTGTGATGTGAATCATCCTGAGTCCCCTTCTCTTTTTCTATTTTAATGCCGTTGTGTTTAGATGCTGTCAATTTTACATTTATTGACTCTAATGTCGATTCTACGTCACAGCTGTTTCTATTATTTTTCAATATACTTTGATTTTTTGATATTTCGATCGCTGGCTCATACGTATTCTTTTCTTTTCTTGATGACACTGCATGTGGCTTATCTACTGGTGTACTCGCTGCAAGAATTCTTTCTCGCATGTTTTTGCTTTTCCGCATATATGCGAGCTTACCGTCCTCTTGTGCTTGACTTATTATATTTTTAGCTTCAATTAATGTTTTCTTACTATCTGCTTGAGTTTTACGCATTTTTATAATTTTTTTGTTTCACCTTTTTCTCCTGGAAGTTGACCTCTTCCAAGGGTCTTTTACTCTTTTCCCGTAATTCCAATCTTCTTCAGATCTGGTCATACTCGGAATTTCTGACTCGTCACTTGTTTTTTTAATAAAGATTTTCTTCTTAGGATTTTCGGAATTTTCTGAACTTAAATCTTCTTCTTTAGTTTTATTTGCATTTTTATTTATTGCGCGTGTAATAAAAATTCTTGCTGGCGGACCGCATTCGTTTGCGTTTGGTTTCTGATTTTCTTGCTTATCTGCTAATTGATACATTTCTGCGCGTGGTAATTCAGGGCTTTCTTCGCCATCTGCAATTACCGGATTTCCAGACAATGCATCAGCTGCATTATTTTCCCTTTCTGGTCTATACACTACATCAAACGTATATCCTTGTAAAGCTGCTTTTGATCTATTAAATCTTAAATCAGGCTTTCTGCTTGTATGGAAATGCTTTAACGGTTCATGATCTGTAACTACTGTGAATTTTGTGTCGTATAAATAAGGCCTAAATTGTTCTTTTCCAAAAACTACTGCCAACAATTCTTTGTCATATATAGTATATCTGAGTTCGCTTCCTTTTAAACATCGTGAGGCATATACACAAGGTCGATCTTCGCCAATTTTTCCTTGACTCAATATTGCGCCTATTGCATAATCAGATGCATCTGTTATTACTATAAATGGCTCGCTTAAGTTAGGCGCGGCCAGCACAGGCTCTTCGCATAGCTTCTTACGTAACGTGTCAAATGCTATTTGATTTTCTTCTAGCCACAAAAATTTCTCTTTTTTTGAACTTAATTTATGTAACGGTCTTGCTATGCTTGCAAAATCTTTTATGAATCGACGATAATAACCAACAAAGCCTAAAAATTGTTTTACTTTCTTTTTATTTGTTGTTATAGGATAATCACGCGCTGCTTCTATCTTTTTAGGGTCTGTTTTAATTCGCCCTTTGCCCACTATATGTCCTAGCACCTTCGCCTCGCGTCTTAAAAATTGACATTTCTTTGGTTCTATTGTTAGATTAGCTTTCTCAATGCGTTTTAAAAATCTTTTAAATCTTACTGCATGCTGTTCTAAATTTTCTGCATAAATTATTACATCGTCTAGATAAATCTCTAATTCTGTACCTTGCAAGCCCTGCAAAGCTAGAGCCATAGCCCAACTAAAGGTCATAGGTGCTTCACATAACCCCATAGCCATGCGTTTGTATTGGTATGTATCCGATGGCCCTGAAAACGCAGTTTTATGCGCGTCTTTTGAATCAATCTTTACCTGATAATAGCCGTCCTTAAGGTCTACAGCGGTGATATAATTTGCTGACGCTAAATTTTCTAAGATGTCACAAGTTAACGGCAGTGATTTCATCTAGTTGGCGAAAATCTGTCACCAAACGCCAGCGTTTCTTGCGCTGAGGGTCAGGTTTCTTGTTAACTATCCATGCTGGACTAGTGGAATTCGACATAGATGGTTCTATAATATCTTTCTTCAGTAACTTCTCTATTTCTTGCTGCATAATACTTTTTAATGTTGTCGGGTAACGGTAAGGTTTCACAAAAACTGGCTCTTCATGTGTCGTTTTTATTCTGTGTGTTAAAATATTTGTTGCTGGCAATAATTTATTATCTAACCCGAAGACAAAGGGATTCTCGGATAACAAGCTTCGAACATGCTCTTTTTTTTCTTTATTTAATTCTTCCAAGTCTAACACTTCCATTATTTTTTCAACTCTTTCTTTTATTCCACAAGGAGTTTTATTTGCCATGCATCTGTCTACATATTTTATTTCAGCATCAGCACTTTCTTTCTCTGAATTTTGTTGCGCGTACTCCGACATTGCGCATCTAATCTTTTTGCAATCGGAAACTTCGTTTCCTTCGCGGTTGCCGTCTTCACCAGCATAAAAATTATTATCTTCTTTAATAACCTCGCGTGGAAAAATTTGTATTTCTGGAGTCGGAATTTCAATATTCTTATGATTCGTATTTATACATACTGCATATGCTCTCCATTTTTATTTTCTGTAATATAATTTCCAAATAATATTCCAGGCCCTAAATTTTGAAGTGGCACCCAGCCTACTTCTACATCATTATTTATAACTTTTGCAGCAATAACGTATCTCATTCTTGCGGGAATTTCCACTGTTTCCACCCGCTCAAAGGGAATCGATAATTTTATAAAATCAATGCACTTATGAACGGCATTTATATGTCCGTTGTGCTCACTAATAGTTTCATAGCCTAGTAGCCCATCTGTTTTTACAGAAAAGCTATCTGGGAAAATATGGACATCACACTGTAGTCCTTGAAAAGTCATATCTGCTCTTCCTAACGTATACATTTCCCCTGGTACGACGTCTGTAATCTCCAAAATATGCTGCCTATCTATACTTGTATTTTTATTTATACATTTGGCCTTTATTACGAAAATATCGGCTCCTGAATCAACATAAAATCTTGCACTATTTTCTTTTAAATTCCGATTTCCAGTTTAACGATAGGCGAATTACGCCCTGCGCACGCTAGTTTCATGTTTATTGTGCGCCTAATTTTTACATGCTTTTCACTATTATTTAATATATTCTGATTATTATTAATTAATTCCTGCCCGGCGCCTGAGGATTGCGGCGGACATCCTGTGAGTTTAAAGGCTCGTTCATTTTATTACTTTGATTATTTTCATTTATCTTTGCGTTTAAATCCCGTTCTCTATCCGGGTCGCGTGTTTGATTCTCATTCCTGTTATGCTGATATCTCTCGCGACTATTGTCTCTACTACGACCTCTATTAAAACCTATATCATTTCTGTTATCATTACATGCATTATTATTATAACGCGGTGGTCCTTGAGCATTATAATTATATTCATTATTACGTGAGTCATAGTTTCTGTTTATATTAAACTCACTGTTGAATCTACTATATCTATTTCTGTAATTATTATCCGTACTTCCACTGTTATAATTATTATTGGGATTGCTTCTGCTATAATTATTACTATCAAAATTTCTATTGTAATTATTATTATTGAAATTAGTTCTATAATAATTGCTTCGCGGACCAATCGTATAATTTTTGTTATCGTTTGACTGTTTTCTTTTACTATTATTGACATTTTGTGAAGTATTTTTATTTTGCGCATGAATAATACCATTTTCGGCATCATTTCTCAGTATTTGACACTCTGCCGTCACGTGCCTTATCTTATCGCAATAAGCGCATTGTATTTTATCATATTTTTTCTTAATGCACGCGCCTTCCTTATGGCCTTCTTTGTCACAATAGCTACATTTAACTGCACTTGTACCTGTTTCTATTTTTACAGGCGTAGCTTGCATTGCTTTTATTTGTGCTTCATACACTTTATTTGTATTTAATAACTGATGTTGATTCTGTGTCATTTGCACCATATTATTAATATTCGTTTGACACCATAATGATAATGATTGTGTATTTTGTGCCACCGAATTTGCGGGTTGCAGGCCGTTTATAAATAAGTTTTGCATCTGTGCAGAAAGTCACGTCTTTTGTTTATTCTCAAAATCAGCTGCAAGTTGTATAGCTTTTCTTAATGTTTGAGGTTTTTCGCAACGCATTTGCACATCTAAGGGTGATATTAATTCGAACAAATAATATTGTAAAACGTCTCTTTCTATTAATTGCTTCCTTGCTAATCGATCTTAAACATTTAATATCGGCATTGTATCCTAAATCGTTAATAATCGATTCAATAAAGCTTGTGCGCGCGCGCCAAAATCTGTTGCTGTGTTATCACTTTTAATTGTGTAGATAACTTTTTTAATATTGTTACGTTATTATACTGTGCCTTTAAGTCTGCTATAAGAGCTTCTATCGACTTGTATTGCATCAAACGCGCCATGAAAATATCCGCTGCTTTTCCAATGAGTTTTGTAGCTAACTCATGCACAATGAAAATTTGACAGCCTGGCCCGAAATTATTTACTATGCTACGTAGTACTGAACAGAATAAAGGTAATTTATCTACGCTACCGTCAAAGGTTGGAATTTGTCTGATCGTTTGGTGTAACGATAAATAAGGCGTATTTTGAAAATTTGCGAGCTGCATTCCTGGCGCTGAATTTATTTGTTGGGCGTTCATTGCGTAATTAGAGTTCATTGGCGTATTGAAATTAAAATTTGAAGTAGTTTGCGCTGGTATGTTATTCCACGTCTGCGGGCTATTTTGTGAAAAATTCGTATTCGTTAGAAAAGTACCATTATACGGTATTGACGGACGTGTTAGTTGTTCTGAATTTAAGTTTGCGTTTAGTCCTGGTGTTATCCACGCACTTGCTCTTTTATTAGCTTCCGCCGCTCCAAACTGTTCCGCTCTTTTTAACTGCATATTTGCTTCCGATTCACTATTCGTCTCTATTATATTTGTCCGCTGCATTGCACTTACTGACAGTTCCCTACCGATATCCCATCTCATTTCGTCAATTCCTCTCACAATTTCTGATGTATTTTTCGGCAAATTGGATCCTTGCGATACGGACATTGCATATCTTCTCCTCATTTCTTTCATTCCTTCCTCCGACCCGCCTAGCGATTCCGGCGCGTCCCATACTTGCGTGTTTCCTGAATCGTAAATCGGTATGAATTTCCCGCACGGACACGAAGTTATAGGATCATCGCTGTTTTCGCTAACAACTCTCTTTCCATACTCCTCGCTGCGAGGACTTCTTATCGGAGATAAGGAGCGTCCTCTACGTCTCGGTTTTGCGTCCTTTTTCGAAAATAAGTTAATGAGCGACATTTTCGACAAATGAGCTTTCACAATTTAGCTTTTCCCTAAAATTTTTATTTTTACTCTTTAAATTACGCGTGAGAAGGCGGAGCGTTTACGTTTTCTTATGTGCGCTGATTTTTTTTATCCTGATTTACGGAGATTTATTAGTAAATAATGACAAATTTATGACATAAAATTGTTTCTACAAATCACGTTACTTATGAAATTATTATTAAAATTATTTTCCAATATTTAGACTATAAACTCCTTTTTTTCTCTAACTACGGCAATAACTATTATTTTTTCAGCACTCGAATGATAAGAATTTATTTTATTTTACTAAGAAACTTGATGAAAATTGATGAAAACAAAAATATTTATTTTTCCTTTTCACGTATGCACTTGTTTGAATTATCCCTTTTTTTCACAACATTACTTATAATTTTTAAATATATGCTCTATAATTTTAAATGTATGCCCCGTTTTCTCAAATTATTTTATTAAAATAGATGTAAGTTTATTCTGTAATAATTTACAAAAAAGGTGTGTGATACAATATACAATATATAATACAAAATAATACTGTTGTGTTACGTAAAGTTTTACATGAATATTGCACTCATGATATCAGTTAATTTTCAAAACACTGATTATATTGTATAAGTAAGTCACTTCTTCAGAATTATATCACAGATCAATATTTTTTTTTTTTTTTTTTTTTTTTTTTTTTTTAAAGATTAATATATAAAGGATATTGTTATCCTTTATATAATTAACCTTTTTCTATGGAGATGTCGAGGGAGCCCAGCCCGGAACCGTTTAACACATTACATCAGGCTAGACTGTCAGACACCGCCATACCGAAAACTTTGACTACCGATGGATGGTCAGCCACTTTTGTGACCAACAATCAACCGATACTCAATGAGGTCAGATTTCTTAAGAGTCGCGATATGGGTAGCACATACACTAATTTTCTTTCGGAAAAAAAGTCAGAGGTGCCTGGCCAGGATTCGAACCCGTGCCCACCGCGTTGAAGGCAAGAGCTCTATCCGTTACGCCACCGCGCTCCTATATCACAGATCAATATAGTAATAGAAAACACACATTAATAAATTAAATATTAAAAAATCTGTTGAATTAATATCCACAGGCAGAGACCGTCTAAACCCCCTTCACCCTGGCCGCGGAAGAGAAGCAAGAAAATGCCTCACTTACACGGGGAGGGATCCGTAACGTCCACCGTTCAGAGCCGCAGCGTGGGACTGCGTTAGCATTACTTCACGCTGCAGTCTTGTCCATTGTCGCTCGTCTCGTCCGTCCGTTCAGGCACTAGGCCGCGTCCATTCATACGTCCAAACATGTATACATTTGCCTGTCATCCTTCCTTTCACTCCTCCATTCGCACTTAGCTCGGGTACGTGGGGTCGCTAAGCCCAAGGACTTTCCAGTCCCCCTGCGTATTCACACATTTCCATCCTCTAATTCACCCACACATCCAGTATATCACTCACTCACTCAGCTCGGGCACGTGGGGTCGCTAGGCCCATGGACTGTGCAGTCCCCCTGCGTATTCGTACATTCTTTCGCACGCTTCCATCCACACATTCAGTATACCATTCACTCAATCAGCTCGGGTACGTGGGTTCGCTAGGCCCAAGGACTGTGCAGTCCCCCTGCGTGTGCAAACATCTCCATCCTCTCCTTTATCCACACACTCAATTCACCATTCACTTAGCTCGGGTACGTGGGGTCGCTGAGCCCAAGGACTTTTCAGTCCCCCTGCGTATTCACACATTTTCATGCATACTTTCATCCACACATCCAGTTTATCATTCATTCAGCTCGGGTACGTGGGGTTGCTAGGCCCATGGACTGTGTAGTCCCCCTGCATATTCAAACATTACCACCGTCACTTCCATCCACACACTCCGTATACCATTCACTCAGCTCGGGTACGTGGGGTCGCTAGGCCCAAAGACCGGTCAGTCCCCCTGCGTATTCAGATTTTTTTTTCATCCTCACCAACATTCAATGCACCGTTCACTTAGCTCGGGTACGTGGGGTCGCTAGGCCCAAAGACATTTGTCTCCCTGCGTATTTTGTCTCCCTGCGTATACTACTTTCCTCTACTAGTAGGTACACATTTAGTAAAGAGATGATCCAGAGTATTTATGTACACGATTTCGTACATAAGTACAGCCAAAAAATACTGTCCCCTTGAATAAGTACGCAGCTAGCCGAACGCAGGGCTATAAGAAGAGATATGATCGCCCATTCTGAAACTCAATACATATCGAACACATTGATTTCGCAGTCTCTGTATCCATCTTTTTAACTCTGAAAAAATATCACTACCGAATAGTAATTAAGATGTGAGATCAGTAGGGCGATTGCAAGTTGTTCACACAGAGTCCCCGTGGTGTACTGACGTAAAAACTGCATAGCATACAATACTGTGTTAAATATTTTTGCAACCATATTCGTGCGCGACTTCCAAGAGAGCTTAGAAGCTAGCACAAGAACGAGCCTCGTTACGAAGTAAGAGAAAGGAAACTTGACATCTTTCCCAAGGTCGATCGTCCTGGTCCTTCCAGGATGAGAAGAATTAGCAAAAAAACTTCTACCGAAAACGGTCGCCGAAGTTTCAATAGCATTTAAAGTGAAGAGAATACTCTTTTCCATACTCTTGCAAGGCACTCGTGTGTTAATTTTTAGGTCATCTACATACAGTACATGCTCAACATAACTAGAGTCAAGAGCCTTACATACGTCATTAATATAAAGGTTAAACAATAAAGCTCTCAGTAACGAATCCTGTGGAACTCCTAGGCTAGTCATGAGCCAACTCCATTCCTCATTTAAATTTATGAAAACTATTTGTTCCCTTCCTAAAAAATAAGAGTTAATCCACATGGGAGCAGCTCTGGGAGACCCCATCGATCTGAATCCTGCAAGTAATTTGAAGGGAGAGATTTTGTTAAATATCTTACTAAAGTCAAAAAGCAAAAGTAATGTGACAAGTTTTATTGTCTAGATCTAATATTTTGTCGTTAGATGATTCAAGTACAGCTGTCTGTGATGACTGATGTTTTCTGAAACCAATTTGCATTGAGTCAAGCTTATTTGCTACAATATACTCTTGCAAATGGTCATAACCGATCCTCTCAAGTATCTTTAAAAGGAAACATGGAATAGCAATAGGCCTAAAATCCTTTTAGCACCTAAAAGCAATTTAGATGCGGAGCACTTAATAAACTGAGATAATCGTAAATTAGAGAAAGTGAATTGTAAAAAAATTGTCTGTCATCAAGTAGGTAGAGTTATAAAAATATAAATTGTAAGAATATATATATGCATGATAGTCTAAGCACCAGGTATGGTTTCGTGACCTTTTAAAGTGTGACTATTATGACCAAGTTTTTAAACGTATTTTAATCTTCTGATTCTGAAAATTTCCATCAGAATGTCCACAAGTCGTTTTGTCAGCAATTTAATTGCTAAAATTGCTGCAAAAAAGGCGCTATCAAAAATAATAAAAATAAAAAAACACACAAAATACTCATTTTTCTTTAACAAACATTTTTTTTAGTGTTCTGAAAAATATTAATTAGAGTAAACGTTAATTAAAATTAAGTGCAAGCGTTCTGCATTTACCGCTGTTACTCTAATTGTTTTAAAGAGCAGGCCGGAATCGCTGTCCTTGTCTAATTGAGTTTTTTTTCATTCACTCAAATATTGATCGATGCATCTGCAAATTGAAGGTTGAGAGCAATAGACATTATCATTATAAATATTTATGCACAAGAAAAAAAAATTCTATCGCATTGTTTTTGAGAAAAGTAAGGAACGCTGAAGTAAAAGGTTATGTTTATAATATTTTTGCATTCCTTAATTTTTTTAAAAAGAATGCAATAGAACCTTTTTTTCTTGTGCATAAATATTCATAACCCTTTCAGAACCAATGTACGTTACAATGTACATTGACATATTTTGGTTTTTTTGAAAATGTGCAAAAGCGGCTTCAAATTATAAAAAAAAATATGTGCATTAGATTGAAGTGGACTATTTCCGATCTCAAACTGAGGGCCTAAGTTATTACGCTGAGCGCAGCGAAGTCGTCTCTAGGTCTGTTTTGCTGATTTTTTCACCTTTTTTTGTCTTCGATGGCGCGAAATCCATTTGATATATCTAGTCAAATCGGTTAAAAAATGTTGTAAAATAAGTTGAGGAAGAACCCTATTCTTTTTGGTATCAATAGTCATAATGGTTTCTAAATCTCGTCTATTCGAAAAAAAATTTTTTTTGTATATTTTTGAAATATAATAGCATTTTGGAGTACATTTTCACTTATACGTATATATTCATAATTATTTTTGAATATATATATATATATACATATATATATATATATATATATATATATATATATTGTTTTAATTCCTTACATCATATGCCCACATACCCACATACACATACACATATACACATAAGCATACACACACACATACACACCAGCGATGCCAAAAAGAGAAATTCAAAAACGTATAAAAAAATATATTAAAATAAATAATTCTAAAAAACAAAGTTACTATAACAAAATAATTTTTTTTCTATTTTTTACATTTTTTTGGGTTTAGCAAAATTTTTTTAATTAGAAAAAAATGTTCATAATAAAAGAAAATTAATTTTGCTATAGTAACTTTGTTTTTTAGAATTATTTATTAACAATCAAATTTTGAAAACTATTTATTCTAATACTTTTTTTTATACATTTTTGAATTTCCCTCTCTGACTCTGCCACTTTCGGCATCGCTAATACACACATACACATACACACATACACATACATACATACACATACACACATACACATTCACACATACACATACACACACACATACACATTCACCCATACACATACACATACACATACACACATGCACATACACACATACGCACATACACATACACACATACACACATACACATACACACATACACATGCAATCACATGATTTGTTGATTGCATCAAATCTCTTTTTATCGTAAAATTGAAAAAACATAATATTGACTAAACTTTTCAATCTATTTAAGACTACGCATATTAAATGCGATAAAAATTCTCTAGATCTTATATCAATAACTGTCCACGACAGGTTTAAATCTTGTGTCTTATGGATAGTGATAGCGTATGCCAGTTCAAAAGGGAACTGTTTCCTCGTTATAAAAAAGGAAATAGTTAATGACATTTTTTCCCATGACTGTATAATCGGTTTTATCGGAAATACGTTTTCTTGTACATAAGGTCCATCGTACGAATTAAATTCGACCATGAGATACTTGAGTAAGTTAGGAGGTGTAGCGATTTCATCTGATGAAATATCTAACAAACCCTAATAAGCCATTTACCATTCTTCCTGTCGTCCACTTATTGTAACAAAACATTACTCTACAATCTATGGCTAAATCTATCGCTAAATATAGCGTTTTTGATAAACCTGAAAATTCGTTATGATGATTAGGTAAATCATGACTGCCTATTGCATCGGTTGTTGAAGATTGCGTGGATGATTTTTATTCTTTATCCTGATCATTTCGTTGGTTGGTAATAAATGTATGGCATTTGTGAATCGAATACGATCCTCTTGATTTAAAATACTTTTCCTTTCTATTGATGATAAATGATAATCTTCGGCCGATATATTTCCTTTTGCTAGTCGATCTAATAACGTAGAAAAAGTATAATCCGTATTTTGGCGATGACAAATCGTCAATTTAAAATATAATTGAAATGAATTGAATACGATCATGCCATTTGTGGTCATTGAATCCTTGTACGAGGCATTGAACAAAGTGATATCTTTTACTGGTGGCAATGGTTTCTAATCGCCAAACATTAGTACACATAAACTGTCGAATGGTTCATTGATCAACGAAAACATATCTTGACATCTATTTTCGATTTCATTGAGCATTCTCGCACCAATCGACATTTCATCTACAATAATAAATTTCAAATTTTCTTTTTCCAGTTGAAAAGTGCGCAACACTTCACCCTTCAAAGATTCGAAATTCTTGGTGAATATTGGCTATCTAAAATACGAGTGTAGTGTGGAATCATTCACATTCAAAGCTGATGCGCCTGTTGGTGCCACAAAAATGATAGCATCGGGACCAAGATTGCTCGTTACTTTTTGGACGATTCGATAGATCAATATACTCTTTTCCGAACCAGCTTTTCCTTGAATTAACACTCTTTTAATATCATCATACGAATTGATTTGGCCTATATTTTTATTATTTATATGAAATATTTGTATCATATGTACGTTTCATCAAACGTTGTCTTAATTAATCATCGGATTTCTCATTACGTAATGATGAATATGTTCCAATTCAAATATGTTATAATGAATTTTGTCATTATTGCAGTCACCTGTATCGTTTTCATCTATCTTATTTAAGTTCAAGTTCATCGGTTCAATTGATATTATATCATGTTCTTCATATAATGAAAACCAAGAATATTCATCATAATAGGGTTC
Organism: Anastatus disparis; assembly: GCA_017163975.1. Lineage (NCBI taxonomy): Eukaryota > Metazoa > Arthropoda > Insecta > Hymenoptera > Eupelmidae > Anastatus > Anastatus disparis. Next base: position 753,519 of record JAFFSR010000097.1, on the reverse strand, counting down.
CACATCAATATCATTATTAAGAGTTGAAATTGAATGGACTTGCACAATATTTACTTTTCTACTCTTGGTATATCGTTGACCATATATCGTTAATGCATTTGGTAAATTTTAATAAAGAATAATCATCATATTTTTCTGGACGATTTATATATTTCTCGATAATCGCAATATGATTTTTATCTAGTTTATTATCCTTTGACTATAAGAACATATTATCGAATTAGACAACAACACGAAATGAAAAAGAGAATATAATTAGAATTTCATGAAATTACGAAACAAATATCAAGTATAAAAGCTTACCTTTCAAAAGGTATATGATGGGCAAGTATGCTTAGCGATTTATTTTAATTAATGATTTTAACCATTTTGATACCTTTAACATATTATAAACTATTTTTAGTAATAAAATCTAACCTTGACATTAGAATTTCATGAAATCATGAAACAAATGTCAAGTATTTTTTTTATAATTAAATTTTACATGGTTCACAGAATTAATCCATTTATTTAGTATTTGAAACCATCGAATCTTGACATTATAATTTCATAAGATCACGAAACAAATGTCAAGTATTTATATACTTGACATTTGTATTATTACAGATGATAAGACTATGGCATCTTACCATAATTTTTAACAAAAGATTTTTTTAATTTTTTCCTTCATAAATAAACGTTGAATTTCACTAACGAAATTGTATTACTTCTTGCTATCTTTTTTTTATCATTTATTTAGAAAAGTTCTGAAATTTTTTAAATCTTATTAAATATTTACAAAATTACTTGCCAGGCCCGTGGATAAATATTTAATTGGTGAAATGCTTAATGAATGTATGTTCTAACATTTGAACTAGAAATTATAATAAGTGTAAGATACAGGTAATATACAATTATTTAAATGTATTAAGATAATACGCTCCTGAAAAATACTGAATACAAAATAAAATATTACGTAAGAAAATAAAAAGAAAACATTACAATTTAAAAAAAAACAATATTTTTATAGTTACAATTTTACTATAATTTAATAAAAATTGAAAAAAAATTTTAATCAATTACTCAATTTTAAACTATACAATTTGCTATTTCCAATTTATAAATTTACAGGAATCTTTGCCAAACATGTTAATAATTAATAATAAGAAGCAGCGACACATGACAAAAATTCTATAAAACAAATAGAATTTACTTTAAATTAATCCTTATAAATAATTGCATTATTATATAATATACTATGCAACAAATGCAGAAAATACATATGTTATGTACAAATTTCTTAACTTTAAACATCGCCATAACATGTTTATCCACGGGCCTGGCAAGTAATTTTGTAACTATTTAATAAGATTTGAAAAATTTCAGAACTTTTCTAAATAAATGATAAAAAAAGATAGCAAGAAGTAATACAATTTTGTTAGTGGAATTCAACGTTTATATATAAAGAAAAAAATTTGAAAAACATTTTGTTAATAATTATAGTAAGATGCCATAGTTTTATCACCTGTATTATATACTTGACATTTGTTTCGTGATTTCACGAAATTCTAATTTCAAGGTTTGATAGTTCCAAATACTAAATAAATGGATTAATTCTGTGAACCATGTTAAATTTTATTATAAAAAAAAATACTTGACATTTGTTTCATGATTTCATGAAATTCTAATGTCGAAGTTAGATTTGATTACTAAAATCAGTTTATAATATGTTAAAGACATCAAAATGTTTAAAATCGTTAATTAAAATAAATCGCTACCCTATTTAAGAAAAACACGTGTAAAATACACGTATTTTTTACACGTGTTTTTTACATGTAAAATTTGCGTGTTTTTTCACGCATATTTTTCACGTGTTTTTTTCACGTGTATTTTTCAGGTGTATTTTTCACATATTTTTTCATAGCTTTTCGAAGATCTTCTACCATCTGGGTTCTTATATCTGCGTCTTCCAAATTTGTGTAAGGGATGACAAAACTTTAAAAAACGCCACCTAGTGAATCAAAATCGCTATTAAGAGGAGGTCGAGTATATCTGTCCTTTTCTAATCAAAGAGTTGATTTTTTCACAAAAATTAATAATTTTAGCAAAAAATAAGAAGAAAGCCCCATCTCGTATAATAAAAAGGAAGATTTTCTTTTATGAGGAAAAATTATTCTTATCGCTTCGTTTTTAAGAAAACCTTGAAAAACTGAATCGCCCATCCTAACCTTTATTTTTTAAGTTTTTCAAGGTTTTCTTCAAAACGAATCGATAAAAATAATTTTTTCTCATCAAAGAAAATCTTCCTTTTTATTATACGAGATGGGGCTATCTCCTTATTTTTTGCTACAATTATTAGTTTTTGCAAAAAAATAAATTCTTTGATTAGAAAAGGATAGAGATATACGACCTGCTCTTAATGATCGATTACGTCGGTTTGACTTTAAGTCACTAGGTGGCGTTTTTCTAAGTTATGTCATCCTTTACAAAAATTTGGAAGACGCAGATATAAGAGGCCGGACAGTAGAAGCTCTTCGAAAAGCTATAAAAAAATATGTGAAAAATACACCTGAAAAATACACGTGAAAAAAAACACGTGAAAAATATACGTGAAAAAACACGCAGATTTTACATGTAAAAAATACGTGTTTTTTTTTAATAGGGTAAGCATACTTGCCCATCATATACCTTTTGAAAGGTAAGCTTTTATACTTGACATTTGTTTCGTGATTTCATGAAATTCTAATGTCAAATTTGATAGTTTCAAATACTAAATAAATGGATTGATTCTGTGAACCCATGCAAAATTCAATAATAAAAAAAATACTTAACATTTGTTTCATGATTTCATGAAATTCTAATGTCAATGTTTGATTTTATTACTGAAAATAGTTTATAATATGTCATATTTACCTTGTTTTATCATTTAGATTTATTATTTTTTGTAATTATAAAATTATGGACGTTTATGATTTTAAGTTCTTCAACATCTAATAAAGCACTTAAAAGCATAAACTTTTACAGTTCAAATAAATCTACTTCCTCGTATTTGGCATTTTTAATAAGCATAGAACTAACCGAATTCATAAAATCAAAAAATCTTGAATTAAATTATTATAATATAAACTTTTATCCAACCAATGGGAAGTAAGGCCTTTGTAAATCAATAAGATCCAAAAATCATTTTTAAAAAAATTGTTACGTTTCGTCGGTATGGTTTCCGACCTCTTCAGACTAAAAAGACGTAATTAAAATTTATTAAACAAAACAAATTAAATATACACAAAAATAGTTTTCACTTTACAGTACATACCTAACTTAAAATTAATTCATACACTAAACTAGTTACATGAGAATTACTCATATTGTCGAACTAAGAACTGATACAAGTTGTTGTCTATTTATATTGAAAATCAGAAAGACAGTTAGATATTTGTTTATAAACAGAAGGCAAATACATTATGTCCGTTTTTAAATTTATCGCATTTTTATTTCCGTTTATATATAACATTTCGGATATCTTACGCTTTTTGTTGTTACATTCTTTATCTAAAATTATTGTATTTGACCAATCAAATTCATGAGAGCATTTTTTCATGTGTTCACCCACAACTGTATTTTTATTGATAGACTTTTTATGTTCATTTAATCTTGTTTTTAATGATCTCTTTGATTCCCCAATATAACAAGCTGAACAAGATTTACAGTTAAATTTATAAACAATACCAGTGATATCATCTTTCTTAAGCTTATCTTTACCAATTTTGATAATGTGGTCAAGTTTTTATTAACTAATGGTATAGTATTTATGTTAAATTTTTTAACGATTTTTTGCATTGGTTATATAATCGAGGAACAAAAGGAATCGCTATTGTACATATTGAGTCAGAAAAATTACTTAGTTTTGATTTTTCATTAACATTATTATATTTATAATTTTGTAATCTTTTGTTTATGCATGATATAATGAATTTTTTTGGATAATCATTTTGTTGCAATAACTTTTTAATTAAATTAATATTCTTTTCTTGAAATCGTTTGTCTGAAAGTAAAACTGCTCTATCGGTTAAATTGTAAACAATATTACGTTTTAATTCTATGGTATGAAAAGATTTAAAGTTCAGTAAACGAGAGGAATTTGTTGATTTTTGAAACCAATCAGTTATTAAATAATTATTTTCTCTAATTAAAGTTAAATCTAAAAAGTTAATTTTATTGTTTTTTTCCATCTCATGCGTAAATCCAATACATTTGTCATAATTATTAAAAATATTCAATACAGTTGTGAGATCATCTTTATGAATACAAGTTATTATGTCGTCAACATATCTATAATAAAAGATCGGTTTTATATTATGTTCAAATTTTAATATGCTAAGACACTCGCTCTCTAAATCGTCCATTACTATATTCGCAAATAATGGCGAAATGGGAGAACCCATAGGAGTGCCATAAATTTGTTGATAAGTCACATTATTAAAAGTAAAAAATGTATTATTAAATAAAAACTTAGTAATATTGATAACATCACAAAACGGAATTTTACATTTATTATGAATTGACTCTACACGTCTTTCTAGACTTTTCATTACGAGTTCATATGATACATTTGTATACAAAGAAGTAACATCTAAAGAAATTAAACAAAAGTCTTTCGGAATTATAATGTCTCTAATTTTATGTACAAAATTTAAACTGTTATCAATGTTAGAATTCGGAATATTAAATGTCTTTTTTAAATTATCATATAAAGATTTTGCTTAATTATGAATGGGACTACCAATAGTAGAAATGATTGGTCTAAGAGGAATGTTAATTTTATGTATCTTTGGTAGTCCATACGCACGAGGTAACACAGTGTTTGTTTGTGTTAATTCCATATCTTTATATAATCTGTCAAGAGATTCTAAATTATTTAGAATCTTCATAAATTTATATACTTCTTTCTGTATGGTAGCTAACGGACATTTATTACAAACTTTGTATGTGTCACTATTAGACAATAAAACGTTCATTTTCGCAATATAATCAGATAAATTCATACAAACGGTCGAATTTCCTTTATCGGCTCTAGTAAAAAGTAAATTATTTTCATTTTCTTTTACAAATTTTTTGGTAAATAATAAATCATTATTAAACTTTTTCTCTTCTACTGACAATTGAAGTCTATTTTTTAAATTATATTTAATATTTCTAACAATTGTTGATCTAACATTGTTTATAATATTTGAATCAACATTATTTAAAAATCCTAATTTAAATTCTACATTCTTTATTATGTCTATTGAATCGAGTTTGTTTATATTTGATTTGACGTTAAACTTAGGACCTAGAGAAACAATATTAGTTACTTCTATTGGCAATGAAAAATCTGAAATATTTTTGACCCAACTATTTTTAACAATTACATTATCTGATTCATTAACAGAATTAAATTTATTACAATATAATTTATTAAATTTAATATCGAGCATTTTAGATTTTTTAAAATAAATATTTCTACTTTTTCTCTCAGTCATTGTATAAAAATTATAGAGAGACTGTTTATCTATTTTTAAATGACTAATTTTATATTTCAAGGCGTTCAAACGTTTATGTAAATAATTTAAATGTATGAAACTGTCACACAACATGAAATTGAACATTCTATATTGAATTCTTAAATTAAAAGTTTTCAATTTATTTTTAACCGAATTGCTATAAAATTTAAAACTATTTAACGATTTATCAGCTCTCATTATATGATTAGGAATCAATCCCGACTGTTTACATCTCACCAAAAATTGATGATGGGCGTTAGCAGTTGATAAATTATGTCTCAACATTGTCCAATTTTTCAGATAGTGAACTGCGTGAAAACCAAAATTTATGAAGATAAATCCATAAAAACTCAATCCTCTTTGAGAACGGCACTTTCTAGGTTGTACGCCGTGATTCATTTTAGAATAACTTTTTCTTCCACAATTTAAAACAAATAATATAAACTTTTATCCAACCAATGGGAAGTAAGGCCTTTGTAAATCAATAAGATCCAAAAATCATTTTAAAAAAAATTGTTACGTTTCGTCGGTATGGTTTCCGACCTCTTCAGACTAAAAGACGTAATTAAAATTTATTAAACAAAACAAATTAAATATACACAAAAATAGTTTTCACTTTACAGTACATACCTAACTTAAAATTAATTCATACACTAAACTAGTTACATGAGAATTACTCATATTGTCGAACTAAGAACTGATACAAGTTGTTGTCTATTTATATTGAAAATCAGAAAGACAGTTAGATATTTGTTTATAAACAGAAGGCAAATACATTATGTCCGTTTTTAAATTTATCGCATTTTTATTTCCGTTTATATATAACATTTCGGATATCTTACGCTTTTTGTTGTTACATTCTTTATCTAAAATTATTGTATTTGACCAATCAAATTCATGAGAGCATTTTTTCATGTGTTCACCCACAACTGTATTTTTATTGATAGACTTTTTATGTTCATTTAATCTTGTTTTTAATGATCTCTTTGATTCCCCAATATAACAAGCTGAACAAGATTTACAGTTAAATTTATAAACAATACCAGTGATATCATCTTTCTTAAGCTTATCTTTACCAATTTTGATAATGTGGTCAAGTTTTTTATTAACTAATGGTATAGTATTTATGTTAAATTTTTTTAACGATTTTTTGCATTGGTTATATAATCGAGGAACAAAAGGAATCGCTATTGTACATATTGAGTCAGAAAAATTACTTAGTTTTGATTTTTCATTAACATTATTATATTTATAATTTTGTAATCTTTTGTTTATGCATGATATAATGAATTTTTTTGGATAATCATTTTGTTGCAATAACTTTTTAATTAAATTAATATTCTTTTCTTGAAATCGTTTGTCTGAAAGTAAAACTGCTCTATCGGTTAAATTGTAAACAATATTACGTTTTAATTCTATGGTATGAAAAGATTTAAAGTTCAGTAAACGAGAGGAATTTGTTGATTTTTGAAACCAATCAGTTATTAAATAATTATTTTCTCTAATTAAAGTTAAATCTAAAAAGTTAATTTTATTGTTTTTTCCATCTCATGCGTAAATCCAATACATTTGTCATAATTATTAAAAATATTCAATACAGTTGTGAGATCATCTTTATGAATACAAGTTATTATGTCGTCAACATATCTATAATAAAAGATCGGTTTTATATTATGTTCAAATTTTAAAATGCTAAGACACTCGCTCTCTAAATCGTCCATTACTATATTCGCAAATAATGGCGAAATGGGAGAACCCATAGGAGTGCCATAAATTTGTTGATAAGTCACATTATTAAAAGTAAAAAATGTATTATTAAATAAAAACTTAGTAATATTGATAACATCACAAAACGGAATTTTACATTTATTATGAATTGACTCTACACGTCTTTCTAGACTTTTCATTACGAGTTCATATGATACATTTGTATACAAAGAAGTAACATCTAAAGAAATTAAACAAAAGTCTTTCGGAATTATAATGTCTCTAATTTTATGTACAAAATTTAAACTGTTATCAATGTTAGAATTCGGAATATTAAATGTCTTTTTAAATTATCATATAAAGATTTTGCTAAATTATGAATGGGACTACCAATAGTAGAAATGATTGGTCTAAGAGGAATGTTAATTTTATGTATCTTTGGTAGTCCATACGCACTGAGGTAACACAGTGTTTGTTTGTGTTAATTCCATATCTTTATATAATCTGTCAAGAGATTCTAAATTATTTAGAATCTTCATAAATTTATATACTTCTTTCTGTATGGTAGCTAACGGACATTTATTACAAACTTTGTATGTGTCACTATTAGACAATAAAACGTTCATTTTCGCAATATAATCAGATAAATTCATACAAACGGTCAAATTTCCTTTATCGGCTCTAGTAAAAGTAAATTATTTTCATTTTCTTTTACAAATTTTTTGGTAAATAATAAATCATTATTAAACTTTTCTCTCTTCTACTGACAATTGAAGTCTATTTTTTAAATTATATTTAATATTTCTAACAATTGTTGATCTAACATTGTTTATAATATTTGAATCAACATTATTTAAAAATCCTAATTTAAATTCTACATTCTTTATTATGTCTATTGAATCGAGTTTGTTTATATTTGATTTGACGTTAAACTTAGGACCTAGAGAAACAATATTAGTTACTTCTATTGGCAATGAAAAATCTGAAATATTTTTGACCCAACTATTTTTAACAATTACATTATCTGATTCATTAACAGAATTAAATTTATTACAATATAATTTATTAAATTTAATATCGAGCATTTTAGATTTTTTAAAATAAATATTTCTACTTTTTCTCTCAGTCATTGTATAAAAATTATAGAGAGACTGTTTATCTATTTTTAAATGACTAATTTTATATTTCAAGGCGTTCAAACGTTTATGTAAATAATTTAAATGTATGAAACTGTCACACAACATGAAATTGAACATTCTATATTGAATTCTTAAATTAAAAGTTTTCACTTTATTTTTAACCGAATTGCTATAAAATTTAAAACTATTTAACGATTTATCAGCTCTCATTATATGATTAGGAATCAATCCCGACTGTTTACATCTCACCAAAAATTGATGATGGGCGTTAGCAGTTGATAAATTATGTCTCAACATTGTCCAATTTTTCAGATAGTGAACTGCGTGAAAACCAAAATTTATGAAGATAAATCCATAAAAACTCAATCCTCTTTGAGAACGGCACTTTCTAGGTTGTACGCCGTGATTCATTTTAGAATAACTTTTTCTTCCACAATTTAAAACAAATAATATAAACTTTTATCCAACCAATGGGAAGTAAGGCCTTTGTAAATCAATAAGATCCAAAAATCATTTTAAAAAAAATTGTTACGTTTCGTCGGTATGGTTTCCGACCTCTTCAGACTAAAAGACGTAATTAAAATTTATTAAACAAAACAAATTAAATATACACAAAAATAGTTTTCACTTTACAGTACATACCTAACTTAAAATTAATTCATACACTAAACTAGTTACATGAGAATTACTCATATTGTCGAACTAAGAACTGATACAAGTTGTTGTCTATTTATATTGAAAATCAGAAAGACAGTTAGATATTTGTTTATAAACAGAAGGCAAATACATTATGTCCGTTTTTAAATTTATCGCATTTTTATTTCCGTTTATATATAACATTTCGGATATCTTACGCTTTTGTTGTTGTTACATTCTTTATCTAAAATTATTGTATTTGACCAATCAAATTCATGAGAGCATTTTTTCATGTGTTCACCCACAACTGTATTTTTATTGATAGACTTTTTATGTTCATTTAATCTTGTTTTTAATGATCTCTTTGATATTTATGTTAAAAAAATTTAACATAAATACTATACCATTAGTTAATAAAAAACTTGACCACATTATCAAAATTGGTAAAGATAAGCTTAAGAAAGATGATATCACTGGTATTGTTTATAAATTTAACTGTAAATCTTGTTCAGCTTGTTATATTGGGGAATCAAAGAGATCATTAAAAACAAGATTAAATGAACATAAAAAGTCTATCAATAAAAATACAGTTGTGGGTGAACACATGAAAAAATGCTCTCATGAATTTGATTGGTCAAATACAATAATTTTAGATAAAGAATGTAACAACAAAAAGCGTAAGATATCCGAAATGTTATATATAAACGGAAATAAAAATGCGATAAATTTAAAAACGGACATAATGTATTTGCCTTCTGTTTATAAACAAATATCTAACTGTCTTTCTGATTTTCAATATAAATAGACAACAACTTGTATCAGTTCTTAGTTCGACAATATGAGTAATTCTCATGTAACTAGTTTAGTGTATGAATTAATTTTAAGTTAGGTATGTACTGTAAAGTGAAAACTATTTTTGTGTATATTTAATTTGTTTTGTTTAATAAATTTTAATTACGTCTTTTTAGTCTGAAGAGGTCGGAAACCATACCGACGAAACGTAACAATTTTTTTTAAAAATGATTTTTGGATCTTATTGATTTACAAAGGCCTTACTTCCCATTGGTTGGATAAAAGTTTATATTATTTGTTTTAAATTGTGGAAGAAAAAGTTATTCTAAAATGAATCACGGCGTACAACCTAGAAAGTGCCGTTCTCAAAGAGGATTGAGTTTTTATGGATTTATCTTCATAAATTTTGGTTTTCACGCAGTTCACTATCTGAAAAATTGGACAATGTTGAGACATAATTTATCAACTGCTAACGCCCATCATCAATTTTTGGTGAGATGTAAACAGTCGGGATTGATTCCTAATCATATAATGAGAGCTGATAAATCGTTAAATAGTTTTAAATTTTATAGCAATTCGGTTAAAAATAAAGTGAAAACTTTTAATTTAAGAATTCAATATAGAATGTTCAATTTCATGTTGTGTGACAGTTTCATACATTTAAATTATTTACATAAACGTTTGAACGCCTTGAAATATAAAATTAGTCATTTAAAAATAGATAAACAGTCTCTCTATAATTTTTATACAATGACTGAGAGAAAAAGTAGAAATATTTATTTTAAAAAATCTAAAATGCTCGATATTAAATTTAATAAATTATATTGTAATAAATTTAATTCTGTTAATGAATCAGATAATGTAATTGTTAAAAATAGTTGGGTCAAAAATATTTCAGATTTTTCATTGCCAATAGAAGTAACTAATATTGTTTCTCTAGGTCCTAAGTTTAACGTCAAATCAAATATAAACAAACTCGATTCAATAGACATAATAAAGAATGTAGAATTTAAATTAGGATTTTTAAATAATGTTGATTCAAATATTATAAACAATGTTAGATCAACAATTGTTAGAAATATTAAATATAATTTAAAAAATAGACTTCAATTGTCAGTAGAAGAGAAAAAGTTTAATAATGATTTATTATTTACCAAAAAATTTGTAAAAGAAAATGAAAATAATTTACTTTTTACTAGAGCCGATAAAGGAAATTTGACCGTTTGTATGAATTTATCTGATTATATTGCGAAAATGAACGTTTTATTGTCTAATAGTGACACATACAAAGTTTGTAATAAATGTCCGTTAGCTACCATACAGAAAGAAGTATATAAATTTATGAAGATTCTAAATAATTTAGAATCTCTTGACAGATTATATAAAGATATGGAATTAACACAAACAAACACTGTGTTACCTCGTGCGTATGGACTACCAAAGATACATAAAATTAACATTCCTCTTAGACCAATCATTTCTACTATTGGTAGTCCCATTCATAATTTAGCAAAATCTTTATATGATAATTTAAAAAAGACATTTAATATTCCGAATTCTAACATTGATAACAGTTTAAATTTTGTACATAAAATTAGAGACATTATAATTCCGAAAGACTTTTGTTTAATTTCTTTAGATGTTACTTCTTTGTATACAAATGTATCATATGAACTCGTAATGAAAAGTCTAGAAAGACGTGTAGAGTCAATTCATAATAAATGTAAAATTCCGTTTTGTGATGTTATCAATATTACTAAGTTTTTATTTAATAATACATTTTTTACTTTTAATAATGTGACTTATCAACAAATTTATGGCACTCCTATGGGTTCTCCCATTTCGCCATTATTTGCGAATATAGTAATGGACGATTTAGAGAGCGAGTGTCTTAGCATTTTAAAATTTGAACATAATATAAAACCGATCTTTTATTATAGATATGTTGACGACATAATAACTTGTATTCATAAAGATGATCTCACAACTGTATTGAATATTTTTAATAATTATGACAAATGTATTGGATTTACGCATGAGATGGAAAAAAAATAAAATTAACTTTTTAGATTTAACTTTAATTAGAGAAAATAATTATTTAATAACTGATTGGTTTCAAAAATCAACAAATTCCTCTCGTTTACTGAACTTTAAATCTTTTCATACCATAGAATTAAAACGTAATATTGTTTACAATTTAACCGATAGAGCAGTTTTACTTTCAGACAAACGATTTCAAGAAAAGAATATTAATTTAATTAAAAAGTTATTGCAACAAAATGATTATCCAAAAAATTCATTATATCATGCATAAACAAAAGATTACAAAATTATAAATATAATAATGTTAATGAAAAATCAAAACTAAGTAATTTTTCTGACTCAATATGTACAATAGCGATTCCTTTTGTTCCTCGATTATATAACCAATGCAAAAAATCGTTAAAAAATTTAACATAAATACTATACCATTAGTTAATAAAAAACTTGACTACATTATCAAAATTGGTAAAGATAAGCTTAAGAAAGATGATATCACTGGTATTGTTTATAAATTTAACTGTAAATCTTGTTCAGCTTGTTATATTGGGGAATCAAAGAGATCATTAAAAACAAGATTAAATGAACATAAAAAGTCTATCAATAAAAATACAGTTGTGGGTGAACACATGAAAAATGCTCTCATGAATTTGATTGGTCAAATACAATAATTTTAGATAAAGAATGTAACAACAAAAAGCGTAAGATATCCGAAATGTTATATATAAACGGAAATAAAAATGCGATAAATTTAAAAACGGACATAATGTATTTGCCTTCTGTTTATAAACAAATATCTAACTGTCTTTCTGATTTTCAATATAAATAGACAACAACTTGTATCAGTTCTTAGTTCGACAATATGAGTAATTCTCATGTAACTAGTTTAGTGTATGAATTAATTTTAAGTTAGGTATGTACTGTAAAGTGAAAACTATTTTTGTGTATATTTAATTTGTTTTGTTTAATAAATTTTAATTACGTCTTTTTAGTCTGAAGAGGTCGGAAACCATACCGACGAAACGTAACAATTTTTTTTAAAATGATTTTTGGATCTTATTGATTTACAAAGGCCTTACTTCCCATTGGTTGGATAAAAGTTTATATTATTTGTTTTAAATTGTGGAAGAAAAAGTTATTCTAAAATGAATCACGGCGTACAACCTAGAAAGTGCCGTTCTCAAAGAGGATTGAGTTTTTATGGATTTATCTTCATAAATTTTGGTTTTCACGCAGTTCACTATCTGAAAAATTGGACAATGTTGAGACATAATTTATCAACTGCTAACGCCCATCATCAATTTTTGGTGAGATGTAAACAGTCGGGATTGATTCCTAATCATATAATGAGAGCTGATAAATCGTTAAATAGTTTTAAATTTTATAGCAATTCGGTTAAAAATAAAGTGAAAACTTTTAATTTAAGAATTCAATATAGAATGTTCAATTTCATGTTGTGTGACAGTTTCATACATTTAAATTATTTACATAAACGTTTGAACGCCTTGAAATATAAAATTAGTCATTTAAAAATAGATAAACAGTCTCTCTATAATTTTTATACAATGACTGAGAGAAAAAGTAGAAATATTTATTTTAAAAATCTAAAATGCTCGATATTAAATTTAATAAATTATATTGTAATAAATTTAATTCTGTTAATGAATCAGATAATGTAATTGTTAAAAATAGTTGGGTCAAAAATATTTCAGATTTTTCATTGCCAATAGAAGTAACTAATATTGTTTCTCTAGGTCCTAAGTTTAACGTCAAATCAAATATAAACAAACTCGATTCAATAGACATAATAAAGAATGTAGAATTTAAATTAGGATTTTTAAATAATGTTGATTCAAATATTATAAACAATGTTAGATCAACAATTGTTAGAAATATTAAATATAATTTAAAAAATAGACTTCAATTGTCAGTAGAAGAGAAAAGTTTAATAATGATTTATTATTTACCAAAAAATTTGTAAAAGAAAATGAAAATAATTTACTTTTTACTAGAGCCGATAAAGGAAATTTGACCGTTTGTATGAATTTATCTGATTATATTGCGAAAATGAACGTTTTATTGTCTAATAGTGACACATACAAAGTTTGTAATAAATGTCCGTTAGCTACCATACAGAAAGAAGTATATAAATTTATGAAGATTCTAAATAATTTAGAATCTCTTGACAGATTATATAAAGATATGGAATTAACACAAACAAACACTGTGTTACCTCGTGCGTATGGACTACCAAAGATACATAAAATTAACATTCCTCTTAGACCAATCATTTCTACTATTGGTAGTCCCATTCATAATTTAGAAAAATCTTTATATGATAATTTAAAAAGACATTTAATATTCCGAATTCTAACATTGATAACAGTTTAAATTTTGTACATAAAATTAGAGACATTATAATTCCGAAAGACTTTTGTTTAATTTCTTTAGATGTTACTTCTTTGTATACAAATGTATCATATGAACTCGTAATGAAAAGTCTAGAAAGACGTGTAGAGTCAATTCATAATAAATGTAAAATTCCGTTTTGTGATGTTATCAATATTACTAAGTTTTTATTTAATAATACATTTTTTACTTTTAATAATGTGACTTATCAACAAATTTATGGCACTCCTATGGGTTCTCCCATTTCGCCATTATTTGCGAATATAGTAATGGACGATTTAGAGAGCGAGTGTCTTAGCATTTTAAAATTTGAACATAATATAAAACCGATCTTTTATTATAGATATGTTGACGACATAATAACTTGTATTCATAAAGATGATCTCACAACTGTATTGAATATTTTTAATAATTATGACAAATGTATTGGATTTACGCATGAGATGGAAAAAACAATAAAATTAACTTTTTAGATTTAACTTTAATTAGAGAAAATAATTATTTAATAACTGATTGGTTTCAAAAATCAACAAATTCCTCTCGTTTACTGAACTTTAAATCTTTTCATACCATAGAATTAAAACGTAATATTGTTTACAATTTAACCGATAGAGCAGTTTTACTTTCAGACAAACGATTTCAAGAAAAGAATATTAATTTAATTAAAAAGTTATTGCAACAAAATGATTATCCAAAAAAATTCATTATATCATGCATAAACAAAAGATTACAAAATTATAAATATAATAATGTTAATGAAAAATCAAAACTAAGTAATTTTTCTGACTCAATATGTACAATAGCGATTCCTTTTGTTCCTCGATTATATAACCAATGCAAAAAATCGTTAAAAAAAATTTAACATAAATACTATACCATTAGTTAATAAAAAACTTGACCACATTATCAAAATTGGTAAAGATAAGCTTAAGAAAGATGATATCACTGGTATTGTTTATAAATTTAACTGTAAATCTTGTTCAGCTTGTTATATTGGGGAATCAAAGAGATCATTAAAAACAAGATTAAATGAACATAAAAAGTCTATCAATAAAAATACAGTTGTGGGTGAACACATGAAAAAATGCTCTCATGAATTTGATTGGTCAAATACAATAATTTTAGATAAAGAATGTAACAACAAAAAGCGTAAGATATCCGAAATGTTATATATAAACGGAAATAAAAATGCGATAAATTTAAAAACGGACATAATGTATTTGCCTTCTGTTTATAAACAAATATCTAACTGTCTTTCTGATTTTCAATATAAATAGACAACAACTTGTATCAGTTCTTAGTTCGACAATATGAGTAATTCTCATGTAACTAGTTTAGTGTATGAATTAATTTTAAGTTAGGTATGTACTGTAAAGTGAAAACTATTTTTGTGTATATTTAATTTGTTTTGTTTAATAAATTTTAATTACGTCTTTTTAGTCTGAAGAGGTCGGAAACCATACCGACGAAACGTAACAATTTTTTTTTAAAATGATTTTTGGATCTTATTGATTTACAAAGGCCTTACTTCCCATTGGTTGGATAAAAGTTTATATTATTTGTTTTAAATTGTGGAAGAAAAAGTTATTCTAAAATGAATCACGGCGTACAACCTAGAAAGTGCCGTTCTCAAAGAGGATTGAGTTTTTATGGATTTATCTTCATAAATTTTGGTTTTCACGCAGTTCACTATCTGAAAAATTGGACAATGTTGAGACATAATTTATCAACTGCTAACGCCCATCATCAATTTTTGGTGAGATGTAAACAGTCGGGATTGATTCCTAATCATATAATGAGAGCTGATAAATCGTTAAATAGTTTTAAATTTTATAGCAATTCGGTTAAAAATAAAGTGAAAACTTTTAATTTAAGAATTCAATATAGAATGTTCAATTTCATGTTGTGTGACAGTTTCATACATTTAAATTATTTACATAAACGTTTGAACGCCTTGAAATATAAAATTAGTCATTTAAAAATAGATAAACAGTCTCTCTATAATTTTTATACAATGACTGAGAGAAAAAGTAGAAATATTTATTTTAAAAAATCTAAAATGCTCGATATTAAATTTAATAAATTATATTGTAATAAATTTAATTCTGTTAATGAATCAGATAATGTAATTGTTAAAAATAGTTGGGTCAAAAATATTTCAGATTTTTCATTGCCAATAGAAGTAACTAATATTGTTTCTCTAGGTCCTAAGTTTAACGTCAAATCAAATATAAACAAACTCGATTCAATAGACATAATAAAGAATGTAGAATTTAAATTAGGATTTTTAAATAATGTTGATTCAAATATTATAAACAATGTTAGATCAACAATTGTTAGAAATATTAAATATAATTTAAAAAATAGACTTCAATTGTCAGTAGAAGAGAAAAAGTTTAATAATGATTTATTATTTACCAAAAAATTTGTAAAAGAAAATGAAAATAATTTACTTTTTACTAGAGCCGATAAAGGAAATTTGACCGTTTGTATGAATTTATCTGATTATATTGCGAAAATGAACGTTTTATTGTCTAATAGTGACACATACAAAGTTTGTAATAAATGTCCGTTAGCTACCATACAGAAAGAAGTATATAAATTTATGAAGATTCTAAATAATTTAGAATCTCTTGACAGATTATATAAAGATATGGAATTAACACAAACAAACACTGTGTTACCTCGTGCGTATGGACTACCAAAGATACATAAAATTAACATTCCTCTTAGACCAATCATTTCTACTATTGGTAGTCCCATTCATAATTTAGAAAAATCTTTATATGATAATTTAAAAAAGACATTTAATATTCCGAATTCTAACATTGATAACAGTTTAAATTTTGTACATAAAATTAGAGACATTATAATTCCGAAAGACTTTTGTTTAATTTCTTTAGATGTTACTTCTTTGTATACAAATGTATCATATGAACTCGTAATGAAAAGTCTAGAAAGACGTGTAGAGTCAATTCATAATAAATGTAAAATTCCGTTTTGTGATGTTATCAATATTACTAAGTTTTTATTTAATAATACATTTTTTACTTTTAATAATGTGACTTATCAACAAATTTATGGCACTCCTATGGGTTCTCCCATTTCGCCATTATTTGCGAATATAGTAATGGACGATTTAGAGAGCGAGTGTCTTAGCATTTTAAAATTTGAACATAATATAAAACCGATCTTTTATTATAGATATGTTGACGACATAATAACTTGTATTCATAAAGATGATCTCACAACTGTATTGAATATTTTTAATAATTATGACAAATGTATTGGATTTACGCATGAGATGGAAAAAAACAATAAAATTAACTTTTTTAGATTTAACTTTAATTAGAGAAAATAATTATTTAATAACTGATTGGTTTCAAAAATCAACAAATTCCTCTCGTTTACTGAACTTTAAATCTTTTCATACCATAGAATTAAAACGTAATATTGTTTACAATTTAACCGATAGAGCAGTTTTACTTTCAGACAAACGATTTCAAGAAAAGAATATTAATTTAATTAAAAAGTTATTGCAACAAAATGATTATCCAAAAAAATTCATTATATCATGCATAAACAAAAGATTACAAAATTATAAATATAATAATGTTAATGAAAAATCAAAACTAAGTAATTTTTCTGACTCAATATGTACAATAGCAATTCCTTTTGTTCCTCGATTATATAACCAATGCAAAAAATCGTTAAAAAATTTAACATAAATACTATACCATTAGTTAATAAAAAACTTGACCACATTATCAAAATTGGTAAAGATAAGCTTAAGAAAGATGATATCACTGGTATTGTTTATAAATTTAACTGTAAATCTTGTTCAGCTTGTTATATTGGGGAATCAAAGAGATCATTAAAAACAAGATTAAATGAACATAAAAAGTCTATCAATAAAAATACAGTTGTGGGTGAACACATGAAAAAATGCTCTCATGAATTTGATTGGTCAAATACAATAATTTTAGATAAAGAATGTAACAACAAAAAGCGTAAGATATCCGAAATGTTATATATAAACGGAAATAAAAATGCGATAAATTTAAAAACGGACATAATGTATTTGCCTTCTGTTTATAAACAAATATCTAACTGTCTTTCTGATTTTCAATATAAATAGACAACAACTTGTATCAGTTCTTAGTTCGACAATATGAGTAATTCTCATGTAACTAGTTTAGTGTATGAATTAATTTTAAGTTAGGTATGTACTGTAAAGTGAAAACTATTTTTGTGTATATTTAATTTGTTTTGTTTAATAAATTTTAATTACGTCTTTTTAGTCTGAAGAGGTCGGAAACCATACCGACGAAACGTAACAATTTTTTTTAAAATGATTTTTGGATCTTATTGATTTACAAAGGCCTTACTTCCCATTGGTTGGATAAAAGTTTATATTATTTGTTTTAAATTGTGGAAGAAAAAGTTATTCTAAAATTAAATTATTATATTTGAGAGGATGATTTCAAACTGGTATATTACAATCTAGTTTCATTAGTTAGTTTATTTAATCATTTGAATAATTTAACTAAAATTTTTTCTTCTTCGTTTTGTTTTTTAAGTTGCGATTTTATTATTTGTTGTACTGTTCTATGTAGAAAAAGTTTATTATTCCGTATGTGCATCATTGAATATTGTTTTAACAATTTAGTAGCAAAATTCAAATTCGTTTTATTTTCTTTAACGTTGTTTTTCTATGTTCAAATTTGATTTCTGTATATCTATTATTATTTTAAAAAAGCTTATTGTACTTGTAATGATATTCAAATTAAACAAATTGGTCCCATAAACTTTAAAATTTACACTTTTTTATGCTTTAGGTAATAGAACTATATTTTAAAAAGAAAGCCAAAAAAATACTTTTTATGTTGGATTTATCTATGATTTTATCTTTTTTAATAAACATCTTAATATACATACAGAATTACTAAATACATATTTAAATTGTTACATCAATTCATACTAAATGTTATTTGAATTTCTTATTTTAAATATTTATCAAAAATATAGTCTTCTGAACACAGTTTACTATGACCATATTTTAAATTTTATATCACAATCATAACTTAATTTACTTAAATTATTGACTAAAAATTGTATTCCATACGCAATTAAAATCTTTTATTTTTCATGTTTATCAAAATTTTATCTTTCACCTTTATTTTTATTTAAATATTTCATAATATAAGTGAATCTTTATATCTAATAAAGAGGTTATAAATTAATATCAAAACAAACAACTCTTGTTGAAACTGAATAACTTACAACTTTTATTAAAACGTAAATAATCACTTTTTGCAGGTTTATTTTTTTAAATTTTTTTTATTATTGAATTGCTATAAAAGCTTTCGTTCGTTAGTTAGCATAAAATGTAGCGGTTATAAATCTATATAAGGTAAAACACCCAAAAGTAAGACATTGCAAAAAATGATACTAATAGTAGGACATGAAAGAAAAGCAGTAATTTTTAACAGTAAAATAATACCAAAAAATATTCATTTAAATATTTATAGATCCTACGTACTCTCATTAAAACGAATGTTTGAGTCATTTTTAAACACCGGTTTACTGAAAAATAAAAAAAAATGATTATGCAAAGCGTGTATTCCGGTTGTAAATTACTTCTTAAATTTTCTAATTTTTATGTAAAATTGCAATGTCGTTTTTGCTTAATTATAGATATAACTCATATGTAACCTACATAAAATAACTAGTTGTATCGAATCTGATTACATTTATGAGTATTATTTTATATTTTATTATGGTTTAAATAATTCTTTTTTTTATTATTTCATTCGTCTTAGTATACCTTCAAATTTTTATTAGAGTTCCCGAAAGTAAGACAGAGCGCAATATCTGTCCAACAACAGCTGACTAAGTGACCGAGAAGTAGGATGTAGTTTATTTAATCATTTATTATTGAAAATAAAAGCCATTATTGACAAAAGTTTATATCGTTTAAGTGCCAACAGAGATAAAATGTTTCTCTGTGTGTAAATCGATATCGATTGTGACTTTAAACATTCAAGAAATACGATTTTCGGAGGTAACCTTAAAACTAAATATTTAACTGTCTCGTATTGTTATTAACCTAAGGCAACTTTTTATATGTTACTAAAATTTATAAAATATTATTAAAAATGTGTATATTACAATTTTTGAAGAAAAAATTAATGCTTTACAAATAAAGAAAAAAATTAAACAAGAAAAATTATAATCAGTAATAAATTTTAGAGCATGCAATTGAACTTACATTCATTTTTATTAACTTTGCTTTCTTATATTAATTATAAAAATTTTGATATTGTTAGAATGTTTAGAACTTTGTAACTGTCCAATAAATTATATTGTTTAAGGTTATGTGTAAACGAATTTATATAGTCCTACTTTTGATCTAAGTGCTGTCTTAGTTTTGGGTTTAGTAAAATTTGCTGTCCTACAATTAGGGATTCTTACTCATGTGAAAATAAGACGATAATTTAAAATTTTTTAATGTAAATCGGTTCATTTTTCTTTTTACATACTTTAAAATATCTAATTATCCAACTGAGATAATTTTATTTTGCAAACAACCCATGACATATCAATAAAAATCAAGTATATATACTTATACTGCCGTAACTGTCCTACAATTGGGTGTTTTACCTTATGTATAAGTCGAAAGAATGATAAACTGGATATAAAAGCATGATAGTATATCTATATTTATATGAGTTCAAGAAACTAGAGAAAAATAATAAGGGAAATAGTAAAGTCGTCTGCTACGAACTTAAAACTTACATTACATAAAAAGTATTGATTATATTGTGTTGAATGTTTTTAGAAGATAAATAAAATAGTACTATAAAGATTCAGCAATAATAAAATATAAAAATATCTTGTGAAATAATAGTATATTATTCACCTAGGGAGTTAATTTCAAAAATGTCTTAAATCGTATGTAATTGTCACCCGAGCCCAAGGCGAGGGTGACAAACATACGATTTAAGGTATTTTTCATTAACTCCCGTGGTGAATATGCTATTTTTTGTCATACCCAGACCAAAAGTACCACTTCGTCGATTTTGAGTCGGGAGGAGAAGTGGTACTTTTGGGCAGGGGATGGCAAAAAAAATTTTTTTTTAATTGCAAGGTTAAACTCGAAAAAATAAAGTATAAAAGGCTTAAGAGGCGGCCGTATTATTCTGTCCTTGTCTAATCTAAATTTTCGTTATTATTAATAAATTAAATATTTTCATAGAAAAGTAAGACAACCGCCCAATAGAGCAAAAGATAAGCAAACGATTCTATTCTATGAAAAAATATGAAATTTTGATTATTTTTCGAGTGAAGTCTGAAACGGAAAAACAGTTGAATCAACTCAATCAAGTTCGATTGTTTTTCCGTTTCAGACTTCACTCGCAAAATAATCAAAATTTCATATTTTTTCATAGAATAGAATCGTTTGCTTATCTTTTGCTCTATTGGGCGGTTGTCTTACTTTTCTATGAAAATATTTAATTTATTAATAATAACGAAAATTTAGATTAGACAAGGACAGAATTATACGGTCTCCTCTTAAAGCGCTCCATTGCTTCGCCTATTTGCCATCGGGGGCGCTGCCGCGCCCCTTGATTATAAAAACATCTTAAATATCTTTCAATTATCTTTATAAATAATAAGTACAACGAAATTTTGTGATGATTTATGTAATCCCTGTTGAAAAAATCCACGTGGATTTAACATGGATTCCATGTGGATTCGCATAGGAATCCACGCGGATTACCCACGTCGATTTCCATGTAAAACAATCAATATGGATTTTATAAAATCTTTGTGGACTGTTGAAGAATCCACATGGATTTTATAAAATCTGTGATAATTTTTAGTACTCCTCGTGGATTTTTAAGAAATCCATATGAATTTTGTGAAATCCATGTGGATTTTTAGATAATGTACGTAGATTTTTTACTTAGATATCCAGGTAGATTTAAATGAAAATTCACGTGGAAATCCACATAGAAGTTTAAAATAGGAAATAACTTGATATTTATTTCGCATTCAAAGTAAAAACAAAAAACGAGGTAAACCTCGCAATTTCAGCTCTTTGAAGATCAGAGAGCTTCTATGATTCAACTGAGAGTATTCTGATTTTATATATCTGCGACTTAGATACTCATATGATGGATCACAAAACTTATAGAAACGCCACCTTGTGACTTACTGTCGAATTGATGATTGATTACGTCGATTTCATTTTGAATCTATAGGTGGTGTTTTTCTAAGTTTTGTGATTCCTCATTCAAATTTCAAAGACGTAGATATATAAGGCCAGAATCCTCTTACTTAGTTCGTAGAAGCTCTTTGATCTTCAAAGAGTTGAAACTACGAGGTTTACCTCGTTTTTGGTTTTTACTTTGAATGCAAAATAAATATTAAGTTATTTCCTATTCAAAATATCCATATGGATTTCCACGTAGATTTTCATTTTAATCCACGTGGATATCCAAGTGAAAAATCAACGTAGATTACCTAAAAATCCACATGGATTTCTAAATATCCACATGGATTTTTCTAAATATCCACATGGATTTTTCTAAATATCCACATGGATTTCCAAAGATCTACATGGATTTCTAAATATCCACATGAATTTCTAAATATCCACATGGATTTTCAAAATCTATATGGATTGCTTAAAAATCTACGAGGAGTACATAAAATTAACACAGATTTTTATTTAAATCCACGACGATATCCAAGTAAAAAATCTACGTAGAGTACCTAAAAATCCACATGGATTTCCAAATATGCACATGGATTTCACAAAACCCATATGGATTTTTTTTAAATTCACGAGAAGTATGTAAAATTAACACAGATTTTATAAAATCCATGCGGGTTCCTTGAAAGTCCACATAGAATCTATACGGATTCTTTAACAGTCCTCGAGGGCTTTACAAAATCAACATGGCTTTCATAAAATCCACATGGAATCCATGTAAGACCCATGTGGATTTCTACATGGGTAATCCACGTGGAAATACAGGTGGATTTTTTCAGTAGAGATGGCCATCACATTCAAATATGAACAACTTCTTGGGCAGAATAATCTTTTTCGTTAATAGAGGAAATAACCAATTGCATTAACGCCTCACGTGCAGTCATATTCTTCGAATTATTCTTACAAAATTTTTCTATAAGGTCCTTATAAGTACGAGAAGTTGTTTTACCCTTACTTGTATATTTAACCCCACATAGCATGAAATAAAACAGTGAAACATTTCAAAATCTTTCAGTGAAAGATTTCTTATTAATATTTTATAAATATTGTTGAAAAATTTCGTAGCAAAATATAACGAACGAATAAAAAATCTTTCAATGAAATTTTTCAGCAATATTACAGTAATATTATATTGAAATATTTCATGAAATCTCGATGAAGTATTACAAACAATATTTCATAAATCTTTCAACAATATTTCTCTGCAAGATTGTTGGTTAACTTATATCACAATGAAAGATTGCTGAAAGCTTTCAAAGAAAGTTTTCACGAAACATGATTGAAAGATTTATGAAAGATTTCTCACAGGCGTTCTCCTAGCTGTACCTCGAAAACTTCACGCAATCTTTCATAAATCTTTTATGCAACATTGCAAGGAAATATAATAGCAATCTTACAGAGAAGGCTTCACGGAATATTTCATAAATCTTTCAACAATATTTCACTGTAAGAATTTGGTTTACTTAGACTGCGATGAAAAATTGTTGGAAGCTTTCATTGAAATCTTTCAGGAAACATGTTTGAAAGATTTATGCAAGATTTCTCCCATACGTTTTCCCTACTGTACCTCGAAACCTTCACGCAATCTTTTATAAATCTTTAATATAATATTGCAACGAAACGTAGTAGCAATCTCACAAAGAAGGTTTCACGGAATATTTCATGAAATCTTTCAACAATATTTCTCTGCATGATTTATGGTTTACTTAGACTGCGATAGAAGATTGTTGGAAGCTTTCGTCGAAATCTTTCAGGAAACATAATTGAAAGATTTATGAAAGATTGCTCCTGAGCGTTCTCCATGCTGTTCCCAAAAATCTTGACGCATTATTTCATAAATATTTCATGTAATATTGCAAGGAAATACAGTAGTAATCTCTCAAAGAAAGCTTCATGGAATATTTTATAAAATCTTTCAACAATATTTCTCACGAGATTTTTTGTTTACTTAGACTACAACGGAAGATTGTTGGAAGCTTCCATAGAAATTTTTAAGGAAACCTGTTTGAAAGATTTATAAAAGATTTCTCTCCAGTGTTCTCCATGCTTCAGCCAAAAACCTTCACACTATCTTTCATAAATCTTACATAAAAGATTTTTAAAACTGTGGTAATTTTACAATGAAAGATTGCAGAAATATTTCATAAATATTTTCTTGAAATATTACTGTAAATATTGCTGAAATCTTTCATAAATCTTTCATAAAAGATTTTTACAACTGTGATAATCTTACAATGAAAGATTGTAGAAATCTTTAATAAATATTTTCTTGAAATATTACCGTAAATATTGCTGAAATCTTTCATAAATCTTTCATGAAAGATTTTTGTAACTCTGATAATCTTGCAATGAAAGATTGTAGAGATCTTTAATAAATATTTTCTTGAAATATTACCGTAAATATTGCTGAAATCTTCCATGAATCTTTCATAAAAGATTTTTAAAACAGTGATAATCTTGCAATGAAAGATTGTGAAAATCTTTAATAAATATTTTCTTGAAATATTACCGTAAATATTTCTGAAATCTTTCATAAATCTTTCATGAAAGATTTTTGTAACTCTGATAATCTTGCAATGAAAGATTGTAGAAATATTTAATAAATAGTTTCTTGAAATATTACTGTAAATATTTTCTTGAAATATTACTGTAAATATTGCGGAAATCTTTCATAAATCTTTCATGAAAGATTTTTAAAACTGTGATAATCTTACAATGAAAGATTGTGAAAACCTTTAATAAATATTTCCTTGAAATATTACCGTAAATATTGCTGAAATCTTCCATAAATCTTTCATAAAAGATTTTTAAAACAGTGATAATCTTGCAATGAAAGATTGTGAAAATCTTTAATAAATATTTTCTTGAAATATTATCGTAAATATTTCTGAAATCTTTCATAAATCTTTCATGAAAGATTTTTGTAACTCTGATAATCTTGCAATGAAAGATTGTAGAAATATTTTAGAAATATTTTCCCGAAATATTACTGTTGATATTGCTAAAATCTTTCATAAATCTTTCATGAAAGATTTCTATGATAGTTACAATATTGCAATGAAAGATTTATTTGATTGCTTAAATTTGGCCACGATATATTGTGTAACTTCTGCAACTTATGTACATATTTCATATAGAATTGTGTTATGAGGCTATTGTGTTATAAGACTATTGTGTCATAATTACGACAAAAGTTTAGTTGCATTGCATTCATATGATTTATAAGTATTTATTTTTGAGTTATATTACAATTTATCTATGTTATAATTATAACGGAAGGTGAAAAAGTACGATAATAGACCCGGTAATTAAAATGTACCTGACGACTCTTCGCTCAGCGCCGGCAACGGTAGTTGCCACTAGTTATATCTTTGATAGAAAAGGAGAAAACTTGAAAAGAAAAAAGCGAAAAAAAAATTTTTTCATCGCAAAAATTGCTTAATAAATGAAAACTTATCATCGCTAAATGGTTATCAGAACTTTTCATGATGAAATAAAAATTCCGTTCTGAAAAGGATAATAATAATATCTATTGCGCTTAAGGGGTGTCCTCATACCGGTAAAGAGATCTACCTTATCTACATTTGAATTATGCATTTTAATAAAAATTTAACTATTTTTGACTAAAATTCATAGAAGAGGCATATTCTTAACATTCTAAAGAATTTATTGCAACGTCAAAAGACAGAATAAAAATGAAAATGAAGACAAAAACTGCATAATACGATTATTCATAACTACATTGAAAAGTTAATCGTATTAAGCAGTTATCGCCTTTATTTTTACCTTTATATTGTCTTTTAACATTGCAATAAATTCTTTGACATGTTAAGAATGTGCCTCTCCTACGAATTTCAGTCATGAATAGTTAAATTTTTATTAAAATTCATAATTTAAATGTAGATAAGGTAGAACTCTATGTCGGTATGAGGATTCCCCTTAACCTTCAATTTTCAGATACACCGATTAATATTTGAGTAAATAAAAAAAAACTCAATTAGACAAGAACAGCGAATCTGGCTTGCTCTTAATATATTTATTACGTCATTCTTCGTAGGCGCTAATATAACTTTATTATTTAAATTTATTTTCTTGTATTATTATATCATTAGGTATTCCGACTATTTCATTTTATTTTTTATAAACATTTGTATGGTTACCTTCACCTACATTCAATAACCATTCTCTAAAATTGTTGTTATCTTTGGATACCCTGAGGTTTTTATTTAATGTCATACGAATAAATTTTGGCGACAAATAACTGTTCTTGACAGAATTTTCAATAACATCAGTGCGATTGCCATGTTCTACAATGGGTAATGTTTGTCTAAAATCCCCTGATACAAGTAATATTCACCACCAAATATTTCCTTAACATCAGATAAATCTTGAAACAAACGGTCAACTGCTTCAAAAGCATATTTTGATGTCATTGGCATTTTATTCCATATTATTATTTGTACTTCTCTTAATTTTTTACCTTCTGTTGAGTTAGGTTTTACGTTGCATGTTGTAGACTCTGTGATATTTAGTTGCAATTTGAATGTAGCGCGTATTGTTTTTCCATTCTCCGATAAATTAACAGCAATTCCTGTTCAAGCAATAAAAATGATATACTTGAAAAATTTGAATAATTTATTAAAACGTTAACTTTTTCCACTTCCACCAGGCCCATCAATAAAATACAATTGTTTTCCTTTTTTTAAACATTCTAAAATACTGTCGTAAATAATTTTTTGTTGATCTTTTAATGTATTTTCTTTGATTTGTAAATCATTTTACATGTCATATTTTATAGAAAATTCTGTTGTATCGATAGATGCGCATAAATCATCCATATAAGTTGATATATCTGGTAAATTAAAATCACTTGAACAATATCCATTAAATAAATTTTATGGATAAAGTAAATTTTCTTTAATAATATTTAATGATTTATTTTCACCTACATTTTTTTCATATTTTGGATGATGAAAAAAATGCTTATATTTTTCATATAAATTTCTAGCATATAGGATTATAAAATATACAAATACATGCAAATATTGTATAAAGAACAACTGGAAACTGTATTTGGGATGCTTTTTCTAAGCATCAATCCCTTGCTTCATCTTCATTAACCAAATGTTTGGCTACGGCAGCCTCGAAAAATGAAGGATATGTTATATCATCGACAGTACGTAAATCTTGGAATAATGTTGCACCTTTGACATGTCAGAGTAATAATCTTATTAAATATCTTTGACGATCTTTTGGATTTACCAAATACATTTTGCTCAGTATTGGTTCTATAAATCTTTGCCTTTTATTCCATACTTTCAATTTTTTATTAAATGCATAATGCAATGGGATTTTCGCATATGTATAATTTTTAGTTTTAGGATCTATCTTATTTAATTTAAAGTATTTTGTTAAAGTTGTTTTGACAATTATGTTTTTTATTTCTTCTTCTTTTCCTTCTTCAAGATATACTTCTTGCTAATTTTCATCGTGAAGAGCTAATCGTATTATAAAATGGAACATTTTTCAGCATAAATATTCATAATAATCATATCTATTGCGCTCAACCTTCAATTTGCAGATACATCGATTAATACTTGTTGCGTCGCAACACAAATTTATGTAAAAATCAAAACGATGATGAGCGGCAGCACTTACAGTCGCCTGTTCTCACCTCCCTTAAGTCAGCTCATAGACGAAAGGGGGGAGAGAACAGGGAGACTTTGCAAATGCCGCGGAAAAATAGTTTAGTATCAAGCGTGACATCGCCTCGAGCGGTCTTGTCTCTTGCGAGAACATCAAATTTCGTTCTAAATTTCTTTCTTTTCAAAAGCTAACTGGGGCTTTTACTGGTGCGGACAAGTTTCCGTACAGCGACGAACGGTCGATTGCGAATCAACGCATCACCTTCGCCCACCTAAGCCGCGGCTATACAAATTTCATTGTGTCTTTTTTCTTTTCTCTTTTTGCGTGCGTGCGTGCGAGTAAAATATAATCGTGCGGCAAATAGTGTGTAAAATTATAGGAAATAAATCAAGGGTTTTTTATGCCACATGGCTTTTTCCCTTTATATTTGTGTATTTATTGAGTGAATCCTTTCCCGATAAATAAAGTGTAAATTTTAGATAAAATCAATTAAAACAAAGCAACTACAACCGCAAGGTTAGTTGCTTTGTATCAGTAAATTCATCTAATTTCTCTTTGCAAATTAATAGATCTTTGTGTGCAAAAATTTAGTGGTAAAGTTAAATACAGTGTAAAATTTAAATTTAATTCAATTAAAAGATTCAAAGTTAAAGTAAAATCAAGTGTCAATTCATTTTTATTCAAACAAGGGTAAATTCAAAATAAGATTAGTTAGGGAATTTCATGAGTAGATAAAATTTCAAAGGAAAAGAATCACGTTCTTTTCTTTCTAAATCATCCAACAAATTTAGTTAAAAAATTCGTTGGAAAAAGACTACGCGACTTTTCATGGTGCAATCCTGTGAGGTCAGAAATCACGATCCCCTGGTTTACGAAAAAATCATAACCGCTAAAGCGTTCGACGAACAAAGCGAATTCTCAGAAAGTCAAAACAGGCGCCGGCCGGCGAGCATAGCTATAGGTATACAAGCCACAAGCCACCGAGCAACGCCATCCCCGACAAAGGAGAGCTTCAACTTAGAGACTTCTAAGAAAATAAGATAAGTATTTTATACAATATACGAGGTAACAACATAATATTTTCTCAACTTCAAAATAATTTGAAAATTAATACAAAATCAAAATTTCATTTATTCAAATCTGAGATTCATAAATTAGTTCATTTCAAAACTTTTATTGTAGAAAACGTTTCTTTTAATTTATTTTTTGTTTATTAAAATTTAAGACAACTTAACGTAAAACTTAAAATTTAATTTAAAAATTTCATTTTTCATTTGAAGTTTCATTTTGAAAAACTTTACACTTAAGTGAGAATTTTATTTATCAGTTTGGTTAGAAAAAATTTAGTTTCTAAGAAATATCAACGCACAAATAAAAATTAAAATTGAAATTTATATTTTAATATTTCATTTAGCATTTTCAAAGAAAAATTCATCTCAGTCTAAAATATAACTTTCAGAAAGTTACATTGTTCAAACCAAAGTTTAGCATTAAAATAAAAGGTTCATTTTTAGAAAATCTTACACAATTTCAAAGTCTATTAAAATTAAACAGTAAATTAAAATTTTGTTTGTTGAATAAATCTCATACATTTAAAATTTTTTACTTTTGAAAATTACATTTAAAATTTTTACTTTTGAAAATTGCATTTAAGTTAGAAATTTCTTTTTTAAAAATTTGTTCTTTTCATAAACTTAAGATTTAGCATCATAAAATTTAGTTCATAAAATTCTTTTTTTTGAAAGGTTAACAACAAAATAGAATATAGAATTTTATTTTACAAAGCACAAAAGGTTCTTTGTCTTACAAAGCGAACATTTCTCAGATTGAGATCACGTGCTCTCAATGAGATAGAAAGTTGTCCTTTACGATTTTACGAAAGTAAGACGTAGCAACTTAAAACTATTTTTAAGAAAATTTTTATGAAAGATTAAGTTGTGTAGTGACGGCTCCTGGCTCAAGGGAGATTACGTTAGCTAGGTGTAATATAAATTCATCGATTTGCGAGAGGAAAAGCGAGTTGATAAATTTATCCATTTTAAAAAAAAAAATAAATTTTAAATTTCATAAAGGTACATTAAATTTTGAACAACTTCACATTTATTATTCAAGTAAATTTTGTTTGATAAATTAATTTATCGTTACATTTACATTTAATTTTTAATTAAATTCATTATACATATCTGACTTCAAAATTGATTTCAAGTTAATTTTTTTTTCACATTAGTTTTTTCTAAATTTAAATTTAAAATTAAATTTAATAAATTTTGCTTGATTGTTTGTAACATTTACTGTCAGTTTTTACAGTTTGAGGTAATTCATGTAGCTAGGGTCGCTTTAAATAAAGGTTTCAAAACAACACTAGATAGTTCGAAAAAATTATCGCTGTTGCCCAAGCCGCGCCATTCGTGAGGAGGTTTCGTCGCACCAATAGTGACGGAATTCTCTTCGTGACAGTAAGAGCGCACGCACGGCGAAGGATCAGCGAAAAATTCTGTTTCTTTTCAAAAAACAGCGGGCAGGTAGCAAGGTTTAATTGAGACAACATATAGTTGTATATTTTGACAATTTATTACTTAAACTCTTATTAAGTTTTACACATTCAAAATGAATGATCCAGCAGGAATAAATGTTGTGAATGCAAAGCTAGGGATTTTTAAAGATCAAATAAATGCGTTACAAACGTACATATCAAGTCCCGACACAGAATCGGAAAACATTAAAACACGTTTAGAACATTTATCAGACTTGCACAAAGATACATATGTAATGAAAGTTAAAGCAGTAGTTGCTAATTTAGGTGATGAAATAATAAATGAATTTAAGGTAGTAGAAACAATGTATTATTCTACAACAGCTTCGGCTAAGAAATTGTGTCAAACTAACGAACCAATAGCTAGTTCCACATTAAACAATTCTAACATCACTCTGACACGAAAACACACTTTACCGAAATTAACTGAAACAAAGGTACCAAAGTTTGATGGCAAATCAGAAGAATGGCTTGCTTTCAAAAACCTTTTCACTGCATTAGTACACTCTCGTGATGATTCAACTAATACAGTAAAACATGCACAACTCTTAGAAGCTCTTTCAGGTCCGGCTAAATTAAAAATAATAGAATTCGTGCCTAGTGAGGAAAATTATCCAAAGGCTTGGCAAGCCCTCTTAGATTTTTACGATCATAAAAGAATAGTTAGTAATAAACATTTAGACGCTATTTTAGATTTACCAGTAGTACCAAATGCAACAATAGAAGGCGTGTCATCTTTGTTAGACAAGATGCGTCAGCATCAACATATTCTAAAACAGTTAGGTGAAGCTTCATTTGACAATATGTTAGTTAGGATAGCAGAAAGAAATCTACCACCAGGGTTAAAAGGTAAATGGCAGGATAGACTTCAATTAGATAAACTTCCTACAACAAAGGAAATGTACGACTTTTTACAGAGTAGCATTTTTAAGCTTCAATCTCTTGAAAATACAAAGAATCACGATAGGACAAATTTAAAAAGAAACTCAAAGGATAGTGTAGGGGATTTTAGAACAAAAAGGGGCAGAGATTTTGTATTAGCAACTTCAGCATCAACAAGCAATAGGTTAGTTAGTTGTCCGAAGTGTAGGCAACCTCATGAGTTGTACAGATGTTCTGAATTCTTAGGATCAAATGTAGAACAGCGATGGCAATTTGTAAAATCACAACTACTCTGTTTTAATTGCTTAGGCAGACACACCTTTCCTTGCTCGAGCAAGAAAAGATGCAGAACATGCAACAAACATCATCACACTTTGCTTCATGAGATTAAAAATAAAGAGCCCACACAAGTTACACAGTCAGACACTGTAGAGGTGTGAATAGATTATTGATCGTACTGATCGGTAGCTTTTCTTTTAGGATACAACTTAATGACTACAGCTGTAGTCACAATTCAAAATAAAGAAGGAAACTTCATTGCGGCTCAGCGTATTATTAGACTCTCATTCCACACTCAATTTTATTACAGAAACTCTTGTAAATTCTTTAAATTTAAATAATCATTATTGTTCAATTGATATAGGGGCAATTAATGGGTTATGTACTCTTTCAAAACATTACGTAAAATCAACTACTCAATCAAATTACAATCAGTATAAATATCAACTTAGTTTTTTAATTGTACCGAGCATAACGGACACAGTACCCAATGAAGTTTGTTCCTCGTGACTTATTGAACATACCTAAGAACATTCCTTTAACTAATCCACGATTTCATATACCAAACCACATAGATATTTTATTAACATCAAATGTAACACTTTCTAATCTATCTATAAATCAAATAAAAACTGAACACACTAATCTCTAAATTACATTACAAAAAATGAGTTTTAGGTTGGATAGTAGCAGGCGGAATCAACAATAAAATTTAGGATAAAGAAGTTAGCTGTAATGTAATTAAATTAGTTAGACTGATAAAACAATTCTGGTTTAGAAAAACTTTGAACAAAACCCAATTAGATCTAGGGAAAACATGGCTTGCAAGCAGCAGTACGATGCTCACACCAAAAGAGATAATTTAGGAAGGTATATTGTTAGGCTTCCATTTAGAAATAGTAAATTTGACTAAGGTGAATCAGAACAACAAGCAGTACGTAGATTCTATGCACTCGAAAAACGGCTCGAAGTTAATCATAACTTAAAATTAGAATGTAGTAAAGTAATGAATGAATTCATTGCCTTCCTCATCATGCTGTAGTAAAAGAATCTAGCGAAAAACTAAACTTCGAGTAGTTTTCGATGCATCAGCTAAAACATCAACAAGTATTTCATTGAACGATACACTCATGGTAGGGCGTACACTACAAATGTACTATATTCTAACAGGTGTTTAGTTTTCGTATACATACATACGTAGTAACAGCTGATATAGACAAAATGTGTAGGCAGAATTTACTTCACTAATATGATAGGAAAACAAACTTAGAACGTTTTAATTAAATACCGTAACATTCAGCATAGCTTTAGCTCCATTTTTAGCTAGTACAACCATTTAATAGTTGGCACGCGACGAGTTAGGAAAATTTCCAATAGCTAGCAAACTATGATTGCGTGAGTTTAAAGTAGATGATTCTATTTCAGGAACAGAAACTTTAGAAGAATCAATAAAAATTAAAATGAGATTATAGAATTATTAAGTAAGGGAGGATTCGCCATACGCAAATGGTAATCCAATTGCACAGAGATTTTAGATGGGCTTGACAAAAGAATTTCTTATTTAGATTGTATAGTAACGAATAACCTTATTCAAAAAACGTTAGGTATAGTATACGATTAAGTCCTTGATGATTTAAAATACAAGCAGTAGAAAACCAAGTTAGTTGGCGTTACGTTCGATCAGAGAACAACCCAGCTGATGCATTGTCCAGACGACAATTGCCTTCAGACTCTAAAAAGAATCAACTTTATTCTTAGGGCCGAAATGGTTAGCACAATCAGGAAATACATAGCCAGAATTAGTAGAAACGATTAGTTTAGAAATTTTAGGTACAACTGGAGAAAAATGTTTTAAGAGTTAACAATTTAACTCATAAACAACTTAAGATTTTTATATAGAAATATACACATTTTAAATTTGCAACTATTGTATGCAATCTCCGCTGATCTTAATGATCGCTTAGTAATAACATTAGCATATTTTCTTGTAGGTAGACCATTCAATTTCTTACCAGAAAAACATTTGTTTTTAGTTTCAGATAACAAACTATCAGCTTGCAATTTCATTGCAAGAGCTTGTCAACATTTTTTGGGCCCACTGGCATCAGGAATAATTATCCGAATTACAAATCTAAACAAAATGGTATTGTCTTGGAAGTCTCTCCCGGGGACGGCGGCATCGCTCGAGTGGCTTCTGTCAAGGCCATCACTGGCGTTTATCAGCGTAACATCACAAGACTTTGTCTTTCACCTGTATATTGAATCTTTGATTCATGTTTCATATCTGTACATATCTATTTTTGTTGTGAAAAACGAAAAAATTAACACAAATTCAACTTGCGAATATTGCGAATAAAATCAATCAGCAACAGTCACTCCAAAGGAAACTGCGATCATTTGTAAAACTTGCATTCAGCAAAACAGTCACTCCAAAGGAAACTGCAATCATTTCTAAAACTTGCATTCAGCAAAACAGTCACTCCAAAGGAAACTGCAATCATTTGTAAAACTTGCGATCAGCGACGTAGTCACTCCAAAGGAAACTGCGCTCATTCATAAAACTTGCGATCAACGACGTAGTCACTCCACACGAAACTACGCTCAAACATATTTGTTTAGTCAAACACTTGTCAAATACCAATTAATGTAAATTTAAATTTTAGGTTAGTTGCGAAATCGAAGCTTCGATCTAGTTTAACTCATTTCATTTACTACAAAATCAATTTTAACATAAAACTTTATTTTGCAGCTTGCGCCCGCAGTATGTTGCGTCGCAACACAAATTTATGTAAAAATCAAAACGATGATGAGCGGCAGCACTTACAGTCGCCTGTTCTCACCTCCCTTAAGTCAGCTCATAGACGAAAGGGGGGAGAGAACAGGGAGACTTTGCAAATGCCGCGGAAAAATAGTTTAGTATCAAGCGTGACATCGCCTCGAGCGGTCTTGTCTCTTGCGAGAACATCAAATTTCGTTCTAAATTTCTTTCTTTTCAAAAGCTAACTGGGGCTTTTACTGGTGCGGACAAGTTTCCGTACAGCGACGAACGGTCGATTGCGAATCAACGCATCACCTTCGCCCACCTAAGCCGCGGCTATACAAATTTCATTGTGTCTTTTTTCTTTTCTCTTTTTGCGTGCGTGCGTGCGAGTAAAATATAATCGTGCGGCAAATAGTGTGTAAAATTATAGGAAATAAATCAAGGGTTTTTTATGCCACATGGCTTTTTCCCTTTATATTTGTGTATTTATTGAGTGAATCCTTTCCCGATAAATAAAGTGTAAATTTTAGATAAAATCAATTAAAACAAAGCAACTACAACCGCAAGGTTAGTTGCTTTGTATCAGTAAATTCATCTAATTTCTCTTTGCAAATTAATAGATCTTTGTGTGCAAAATTTAGTGGTAAAGTTAAATACAGTGTAAAATTTAAATTTAATTCAATTAAAAGATTCAAAGTTAAAGTAAAATCAAGTGTCAATTCATTTTTATTCAAACAAGGGTAAATTCAAAATAAGATTAGTTAGGGAATTTCATGAGTAGATAAAATTTCAAAGGAAAAGAATCACGTTCTTTTCTTTCTAAATCATCCAACAAATTTAGTTAAAAAATTCGTTGGAAAAAGACTACGCGTCTTTTCAATACTTAGTAAATAACAAAAACCTCAATTAGACAAAGACAGCAAATCCAGCCTGCTCTTAAGGTATCTTTGTTTCCATTTAACGGATTAACATCTCATTTTAAAGGTTAAGTATTATACTATCATGTAGGATAGTTGCAGATGTTAAATTTTTACAAAAGGTTAAAAGTCATCACAGGTTAAGTAAAAACAGCTAAGGTATTAGAAACATCCACATACAGAGGTGGTGTAGGATGCAAGTATACAGCCCATATGCTGTAGATACTGGGACCACTGGGGCAAATTTGACATGAAAATTTGACTAGTGCCTGTTGATATATGAACAAGATAAATATTAGAATTCATCGCGCAATATTACATTGTGTAAGTGATATAGTGATCTACTTTACCAACTTCACTCTGTAGAGTTATACTCTATGTTACTTGAATGAAGATTCAATCTATACACATGTGATCAGTTTGTTTTATTTAACATTTACCTGGTCATTATGGATAATATCCAACAGGATTATGGACCCAGATGCGTAAACAAAAGCAATCTAAAGAATTAAAAAAGGATTTTCTGAAATTAGGTTAAAATATATAACGAGGATTATCAAGAAAAAAATTTGCGACTTATTAGTGCAACATTGCAACTGCATAATAACCTCCTATCTGAACACGTTTTGAAGTCAAGAAAAATTATAAGCTATAAAGTTGAATAAAGACGATCATTTTATGCGATTGAATCTTTTGTGCAAAATAGTATCACAAGCCAGTAGCTGAGTGAAACAGTTTAATAATAAGCTTCTTGTTGAACATGTTCTTGAGGTTAAGAAGATCATAAGCAACGAGGCTGAACATAAAATGATATTTTCATACGTTTGAATCTTTTCTACAAAATAATATCACAAGCCAATAGCTGAGTAAAGTAAAACTGTTTGAAAATAAAATTAAAATATAAAGCAGGGCACAACAAGCTAGATAAAATAATCTACGAAACATGGGCTCTGCAAATGTAAGTAATTTTAACTAAAAATGATGTATGGGGATACACAAATGGTACGATAACTCGTCCTACGGATACAGCTAATTCGTCTAGAAATATCGTTGGCTCATCTGCAAAAGATATAGCTCATTGGAAACAATATGATAGAAAAGCAAGGGCTGATATCATTTCAGCCATAAGTTCATCTGATTTGTACAACATTAAGTATTTATCTACATTTAAGAGAAAAAAAATTAAAAGATTTGCATCAATCAAAAGGTCTTGCTCGCAAAGAGACTTAATTAAAACAATTAATTTTTTGCTAAATGAATGACGGCGATAATATGACCGATCATTTAAATATCTTCACGTCGACTTAAGATAAATTAGAAGAATTGTATATCATCGTAGCAGACGACTTATTGAGCATTTTGATGCTGTACAGTAATACCTCCTAAAAAAACTTCAGGTATGCAATAGAATCCAGGGATGAACTACCAACACCTGAGGCTTTAAATCGACGCCTCCTAGCCATATAATTCTATTTGGAATATCAGTTCCATAAAATTCTTATTAAAAATATTTCAATATACGGCTATTTCAATGGAAATTCAATATAATTCTAACTGATGTCGACGTATTATATAATTCTAATTAAAAATGCATTCAATATTCTAATTGAAAAAGCCGTGTAATATAATTCTAACTATAGCAGTCGTGCATTATAATACTAATTCATATAGTAAAGCCTGATTTGAATGAAAATTAACATCAAGTTAGAATTATATTGAACGCATTTTTAATTTACGGTCGACATCAATAGGAATCATATTGAATTCCCATTAAAATAGCCTTATATAGAAATATTTTTAAATAAGAATTTTATAGAACTGTTATTTCAAATAGAATTATATGGCTAGGAGGCGTCGAAATGTAAAGTTAATTGAAAAAGAACAATTACGTAAAGGTTCTTAGGTAAATAGAGAAAATGCTGATGCTCTGTTCACAAAAGCAAACCCTAAAAAACAAAAATTCAAAAATTTTAACTATAAAAATAAAGGGAATAACACTTCTTATAACAAAGTTATTCAAAATAAGCAAAATTAAAGTTTCAAACTATATATTTGTAATTTCTGTCACAAGCGAGGACTCAGTGCAGCGACTGTTAGATAAGAAAGACATATCAAAATGAAAAATCTCATCAAGCAATGAATATAAATACAAAAGAAGAAAGTTTATTATTATGGCACTTCAGATATGGACATCTAAATTTTTCTGACCTAAAAAGGTTAATAACTAACCAAATAGTAAAAGGTATATCAAATCATCTAGTTGCTAAAGAATTAAAATCTGAAACCTGCATTAAAGGTAATAAAGTAGCAACGCCAATGCCAAAGAAAGCTGATCGCACCTCTAATTAACCATTAGAATTGGTATACTCTGTCCTCTGTGGACCAATGAGGTCAAAATCCACTGGTAGATGGCTTCACTTCGCTACTTTTACCGATGACTTTACGCGTTTTACTGATGTTGCACTTTTTAAATCTAAAGATGAAGATAAAGAAGCATTTTAAAATTATAAAGCAAAAGCTGAGAATTTACTTGAAAAAAGAATAAAAATTTTAAGAACAGATGGTGGTTTGGAGTACACAGGAAATGAATTTAATGAATATTTGAACAATTATGGAATGAACAGATAAATCACTGTGAGCTACACGCCCCAATTAAATGGCATAGCTGAAAGAATGAACAAAATTCTTTTAAATATGGCCAGGTACATGCTATTCCAAGCAGATGTATATCCACAATTTTGGGCAGAGGCGATAAACACTGCTGCATATATAAGAAATAGATGCACAACTAAAGCTCTCAATAATATTACACTATATGAATCATGGCTTAACCGTAATCCTAGTGTAAATCATTTCAAACCTTTTGGATGTAAAGCATTTGCACTAAATAAATTGCCATCTAGTAGTAAATTTGAACCTCCTTAAGCAGAATGCATTATGCTTGGTTATTGTACACAATCAAATGCATATCATTTATGGGATGAAAACAACCAAAAATTAATCAAAAGCCGTGACGTGAAATTCATCAATGAATCTACTATAATAAAGAATCGTAATAAAAACTTCAATTACAAATATGATCTAATGAAACTAGATTTATGTACTATTGAAAATGAAGAATGTAAATCTGAATCAAAACATTCTCATTCCTCAGACTCTGAAGAACAGGATAAGATGGAAAAAATGACACAAAGAATAGATAAAAATTTTCAAAATGAGCAAAACATCAAGACCAATACAAATGAAGTTAATTCATCTCTCAAAGATCCTCCATCAATAGTTAAAAGAGGACCTGGTCAACCGTCTACTGTAAAATTTGGTAAACCAGGAAGACCAAAAAAGGTTTACAACATTATACCCAAAAAGATTGACTTTGCATAATTCGAACCTGCTAACTTAGCGATTAGTCATCCGATTGAACCTAGTTTAGAAGAAGCTCTTTTTGCACTTCATATATTAGATTAGTACACTGCTATAAAAAATGAATATCAAGAGCTAACCAATGCAGGAGTATGGAAATTAGAAAAATAACCACAAAATAAAAGAAAAAGTAGTTCAAGGTGGCATTAAAAACTAAATGCAATCCTGATGGCTCAGTCAAACGTAGAAGAGTCCGATTAGGCACCCAAGGATGTTCCCAAAAACCTGGTATGGACTGCAAAGAGGCGTTTTTCCCTGTCACCAAATTATAAAATTAGCAGTTGAGTTAAATTTAACTATACATCATATAGATACTGCTATGGCATACACATATGGAGAACTCGAGGAAGACATATATATGGCTTAGCCATAAGAGTTCATCGTTAAAGGTTATGAAGATCATTGTCTTAAATTATTAAAATCACTATATGGTTTAGCACAATCTGGACGACAATGAAATCAAAAAATAAACGACTTCTCACTTAAATTTGGATACTGACATTTTTTTAGTTTTTAGTCTACTGACACAGAAAATTGTGTCTACATCTTTAAAAGTAATGAAGATATTTTAATTCTCATAATGTATATAGATGACTTATTCATAGCATTAAATAATGAATCATTATATACAGAATAAAAAGCTGTGTATAACACAAATTTTCTGAAAGAAACTAAATTGACACCAGAATATAATCTACCAGTCGCATTATACTGTGACAATCAAGGTATTACCAAATTAGCGGAAAATCCCACATATCACCAAGAATCGAAACACATAAACATTAGATATCACTACATAAGAAGCTTATACAATCAAAAGAAATTAATCATTGACTATATATCTACGAACTAAATGGTAGCAGATATTTTAACAAAAAGCTTATTGGCACCTAAACATAGAAATTGTTTAAAAGGTATAGACTTCATTTTAACATAAAGAATTTTACTCAAGAGAGGGTGTTGATTTATGAACAAGATAAATATTAGAATTTACCGCGCAATATTAAATTATGTAAGTGATATAGTGATCTGCTTCACCAACCTCACTCTGTAGAGTTATACTCTCCATTACTTGAATAAAGATTTAATCTATGCGCATATGATTAGTCTGTTTTATTTAAAATTTTCCTGATTATTGTAGATAATATCTAACAGTGCCATTAATGACCAAAGTTACAAATTAAAAAGTTTACCTTGTTTTGGCAGATAAAAATAATTTATATGAAAATTTCAAAGAAAATTAATCGTACCTACTCTAAAAAATGATTCATCAACTATATTTGCTAATATTTTTTATATATTCAAAATTTAAATGATAAACTAAATTTTTTTTCAAGGAAGATAGAGGAAAAAAGATATAGTTAGAAAGAGCTCTAGAGCAAAAATATGACTACTTAAGCAGACACAAATATTAAAATAAGAATATTACTTTTAAAACTCTGTTAAAAAATGTATGTACCTATTAGTGGAGGATGGATTGTAGGCAGAGTCTATGGTATAACAAGGAAATATATGGACACTCATGGTTGTAAAAGCCTATAGGCGATAGAAACCAGGGTTTTATTTTAAGTAATTATATGAAAATAATTAGTAAATTTTAATCAACTTTAACATGCCTTGAATTGACTTCAAATTATTGTTTATTTTATATAATTGTTTGAAATAAAATAAAAAAAACTAACACACCTTAAAATACTATATATTGTTTAATATTCGAATTCTAATATACAGCGTGTCCAAAAAGTAACGATACACCTAAGAAATTTCCGAAGTTGATAATTTTTTCAATCAGGTGAAGGTCGTTTTTGGAGTAACTTTTTACGAGGTATCCGATGGTGACCTTGGATTTGACCTTGAACCTCATTTTCAAGGTTATTTTGGGGTCAACCTCATTTTTTAGAATGTGAACCCCTACTTTTTATAGCGGAATCGAAAAGAGCGGAAAATTTTACATCCGGATATGTATTAACGTAAAATTTTCTAAACAACAGTACCTCTTTGGGTGGTGTGAAAATCTATTATTTTTATAAAATTAGAATATTGAACAATAGTTAAGTTAATATACAAGTAAATTTAAACAGAATGATTAAAATTTTATTACAAATATAGAATAATAAAAGCAATCGATGATAAAACAGTACCTCTTTCAAATATACAATGGAAAAGGTTGATAATAAATTATTTAATGTAAGATATAAATAACAGTATCTCTTTGGATGGAAATGGAAATCTGTTATTATTATGAAATTAAAATATTAAAAAATAATCCTCCATCAATAACTATGAATTTAGAAACATAATTCTCTATTATCCGATAATTTATTTAATAATTGCTTATAGCAATTTTTATTCATAGAGATATTCGACATGAAAATTTAACTAGTGCCATTAATGACCTCAAAATTTTTTTTTTATTTTTGAAATACTCTAAAATTAAAACTACGAAAAGAAAACCAATTATCGATGGCTAACGCACTCGTTAACAAGAAAATAAATTGTATGAAAAAATCGAAGAAAATCCATTAAGTAGTTTTTGAGATCTAATTGGCTTAATGTATACTTTTTTTTCAATGCTCTAGAAATTAAAATTACACTAAGAAAATTATTTTCCAAATTTTTTTTTTAATTTGGCAATCACATGTAAAATATTACGTTTAAATTATTTAAAATTTAGGAAATTTAAAAAAAAAAAAAATACTTTTAGATATTAAGTATATGGCGCAATAAAATTAAGCAATGCAATTCAATTTTATTTTAAGCTTATATTTAATCCGTAGCCTAATCTGTACTTAGAACAATCAAACCCACCCTCTTTCAGGACCTTTTCAATAGATGACAATAAACTAATTTTGCGCACAATAGCATTTAAGAATAACATAAACAGATTTTAAAATAATAGTAAGATATAACGGTACGTAATGTTATATATATATTAGTCTCCAAGAGGCTGGGAAAAACCGAAAAACCGTTACACATGGCTACACGTGCAAGTCGTAAAAATGCAGATAAGATGCACTTGTGACTATGTGGGACCTTTTTGAGCGTTTTTCCAAGCCTAAAAATTTTTGTACACGAAAAAGTTTTTAAAAATAATATTTCTATTTTCATTCATTTTATTAAAAAATAATTAACATTAAGCAAATTGTATTTACCTTATTTCATTACAATAATTTTTGCCTACCAATAGATATAAATTTCAGGTTAAAATTCAAGTTTTAATAGTTAGAACAATAATAATTATTAATAGATTATTAAAAATATTCTAATTAAATTTAAATAATTTCTTTTTCTCTTTAAAACCTTTTTCGTTCATTTTTTCTTTGCATAACCAAATATTTAGTTAAGTTAGCAATTATTTAGTTATAAAACAGATATTTTTAAACAGTTATTAATAGTAATTTAAGTTCTTTTTCTATACATATACACTAGTTAATATTTTTAAATTCAATATATTTCTTTAATTACATTATAAGGCCTACAAGCTTAATTCTTTATAATAAACAAATTTCATTATTTCGTTTTACGACATTTTATACAATTATATAGTTTTAGGTAGTTTGTTCAATAGCTTTTAGAAATATCATATATTTTAAACAATAAGACATTCAGCTATATTTTATTATAGTTTCTAAATTAGTTAAGGGATAGTAATTAAAAATTATAATTAATGTAAACGTTTCTATGCTTTTATATGTTCTTTTTTTTGGAATAATAATTAAAATTATTATGTATTCTTAATTTTAAGTTTTATGTATAACTTTTATATTTTTATATTTTTCATAATTTTAAGAAATTTTGTATTTAATACCATATCTGTAAAAGATAGAGGAAAAAGATGCAAGCAAGTAGAAGGAGAAAAATCTTTTTTCTTCGTCTTATGCATACTCTTGCTTCTATCTTCTTTCTCTCTCTTACCAATATTTTTGAAGGAAAACTAAGGAAAGTAGGGGTGATGCATAGGGAAGCATATAGATTTGGGGACTACACCCACTACTAC
Source organism: Anastatus disparis (assembly GCA_017163975.1). NCBI lineage: Eukaryota > Metazoa > Arthropoda > Insecta > Hymenoptera > Eupelmidae > Anastatus > Anastatus disparis. The sequence goes on along the minus strand of JAFFSR010000097.1, from coordinate 710,561 downwards.
ACATGCTTTTCTATGTATATGAATACTCCAAGCGGGGTATATAAGGGCTGGATAAACCAGTAACATCATCATTTGATCATTGTCTCTCTTGGTAGAGATTTCTATTTCATTTCCAAATCTTTTCTTTTCTATTTTCTAAATTTTTACTTAAAAATTATTTTTCTATTTTCTTTTCAAATTAAAACAGTCATTTAAGGCTTAAAAATTTATCAAAGTTTTACAAATTTTCTAAAATCAAGATTTTCAATTGAACACTAGAAATATTCTAAGTTCAAAAAAAAAAAAAACTTAGTTTTCCATTAAAAAAAATATTTTTAATTTTTGTACTTTCTTTGATCAAATAAAAACTACTGCAATAGCAACAGTAAGTATTTTTAATACGCATATAAACACACTTTGACGAGTGTATATGCGTATGTATAACAAGGGTTCTAAGAGAGTGAAAACGCAAGTTGCTCACTCTCTCTGATGCCTAGAATATAAAGAGTAAGGCCAACACTGTCCTTTGACTGTTGATACTTACTCAGTATTCAGGACTCTAAGAGGTACAGAACTTTTGTTTAACTACCTCCCTGATGTCCGCAATTATATATACGTATGTACACATATGCATTGTGTGCATAAGAGTATAGATCAATCCTTCTTAATTCTAATTTTTTTGATTTTTTATTTTTTTTATTTTATTTAGTTACGAAAGGTTTAGGGCAATACGGGTCACGCCGTCCTTTGACCGTGAACGATTGCCACGAGACCTATAAGGAGTCCTTATCGGATTCAACACTATAGGAGAAATCCGGTCGGCGCAAAGGCCTTACGGAGCCTTCTATAGTAGGGAGACATATCTATTAGAGATACGTCCCCCCGTCTTAGAGTAGAGTGTAAAGCGTTCAGGAACGCTGAGGCACGAAGCTCTAAGCAAAGCCAAGTCAGGAGAAATCCGGTCGGCGCAAAGGCCTTACGGAGCCTTCTGACTATTTAAAGAGTTAGGTAGGAATTATTAATTAAATAATTTTAATCAAATCGCGGTAATTCCTTTTTCAACTCTATCTTCTCCCTTTTATATTCATTTCAATCTTTTTCCTTATACGAATCACATTTAACTCTTTATCGAAGGCTCAATCCCTGCCCGTGAGCGAAAGCTCAGGCAAAAAGTGAGCGTAATTAAAATAGTTTCGTTCAGTGAAAGCTGGACGTTACATAATTTTTTGGGGGTTCGTCCGGGATATAAAAGATAAAGAGTTAATTTTCGTCTTTATTATTATTATTATTTATCTGAATTTCTTATTTTCTTTTTTTTAATAATTTATCGTTATTTGTTTTTTTTTTATAGTGCATCAACAAAACGACGGTAACAACTACGGGTACTACACCGCCGAGTACGCCGCGTACGTCGCGAACGCTCAAAAAGAGAGTAATAAAAAGGAATGCAAGAGATTAAAAAACAAGCGTAGGAGAGAAAGAAAGGCTGCTAAAAAACAGCTTCATAATTCTTCTCAACCTACGAGTAATCAGAATAATCCACCGCCTACGCAAGAAGGGCTTTCAGCAGCCCAAGTTGCTCAGGTGGTAGGAATTGTCCAAGCTTTTGTTCCGCAAGGCAACTCAGCGAGAATTGGACAGAATCTGAATAATAATAATCAAGCGCAACTTAGCTCTTTTTCTCAAGCGAGTAGCTCGTCGGTGCAACAGCCAAGGTTAGTGTTGTCATCATTAACTCCGCCTTCACTATCGGCAGTTAGGCCTACTCAACAACAGCAGCAGCCACGGCCCGCCTACATAGTCACTCCACCCGCACTCAAGCCGGAGAATAGGCCTCAAACATCTTTGAGATCGAAAAAAACAATATCGCCTAAGGAGGGGGCTAAGAAGTCAAAACCTCCGACGCCAAGAGTTCCGAAGCGTTTGAGATCGGACCCTCAATTTAAGAGAAAGCCTACACGTCCTTTAAAAACGGACAAGTGCATAAAAAAATTATTTAAGGATAATAAAGATTCCAAGAAGAAGGAATCCAGCAAAAATAAATAAAAAAATTGTTGTTGTCAATTTTTAATAAAAATAAAACTCTTTCTCTACTTTAAACACATATTGTGAGTTTTTGTATGATCTACCTCATACAATTTTTCTCTCCTTAACCTTTTTTAAAAAAAATCCAATTGAAATTTTTACTTTCAGCTCTATCTTTTCTTGAGGAAAAGGGGAAAAGATTAACTTAGATCGGTTTTATTTTTTCTTTTAAGTTAAATAGATCATAATAAAATCTTAGTAGATAATTATTTTCTCTTTAATAAATTATTTTATTTTTAATAATTTCTGTTTGAATAGTAGAAAAACAGTCGTTTATAAAATAAAATAATATTAATATTATATAATTTAATTATAAAAATCATTGTAGCTTGATTAAATATCATTCTTTGAAACAAATAAATCTTTTTATTTAAACTTTATTTAAATAAATAATTTTTTTTTTAAAAAATTACTTTTGTGTAAAATAATTTAAAATATATATACAACTTTATTTTTGATTATTTGTATTTGTGTTTTTCAGGAGAGTGAGAAATTCGTTTTCTTATATTTAAGTTAAAGATAAAGTGGAATCGTTTTCCTTGATTAAGGGAAAAGTGATATACACTTTAGGCTGATGCACTATACTTTTTCTTTCTTCTTTTCTATTTTTTAATTATTGCCTTTCCTCGTTTAAAATATTTCTTTTAATTTTATCGTTTTAAATTTTTTTTGCGTTGCGTTATCAACATTTAAAAATTTCAATAAATAATTAAAATTATGATGCGTATAAATGTAAATTTTAATAAAATAAACATTATTAATTAATTTCTAATACATTTTTTATTAATTATAATTCATTTCATTTACCTAAAAACAAAAAACGCATAAATTTAAATGATACCAACGCATGACGCCAATCAATTCAGTTCGCAGTCGTATAATTGGTTACGCAATTTAACTGAGAGAATCGAGCGTTTAGAAGCATTTGATCGAGAGCGCTGGACAACAGTCGCATATACTGTAGACGAACTTGACTATTTGAAACAACAATATAGTCTTTTACGTCAAACAGTTAAGCAACAGAACGCTCGCCTAGAAGAATTAATTGCATCCCATAGCGTAATAATAAATTCGGTCAACAATTTAATACAGAAAAAGGAGAAAATAGTCGTCCATTTGGGCCTTAGCACCAGCAATACTATTAAACAGTTTGCTGAAGTTAAAGAACAAAATGACAATTTAAAAAAGCAAGTAGGAGAATTAACTAACGAAGTTAAAAATTTAAAAATCAATCAAATTTATCTCATTCTTTTTCTTAATTTCTTCTTTTTTCTTTTTATATATATATATTGTAATTAATTTAATCTTTTTGGGCCAAATTCATAGACTATTCAGCTGAGAGGCTAAGTCTATGGGATACCTGAAAGTGCCGAAAGGTGCAAAAAGGTTTATTGGTATCTAAAAACTTTAAATTTCTTTCTTTTCAAACCAACATTTATAAGTTTTAGCTGAAAGGCTAAACTTGTAGATGCCTTAATTGCTGAAAAGTGAAAAAGGGTCAGTGGTGAGATAAGGAAAGTTAATCAATAATATATATAAATATTGATATTGATTTTCTACTTTTCTTTTTATCTTTTATCAATAATAATAATAATTTTTCTCGGAAAATTATTTTCCTACATTTAATGCTTTTTGTCTTGTCATTTTTTGTAAATGCCTAAATCTGGCCGAAACTTTAAGATTCGCCAAGCAGCAAATCGCTTAGGCTTAACTGGCGAAAAACGTGAGCGCTTTATCACTTGCGTAAAAGAAGGTAACACGAATCTAGAGAGGCGCATCCTAGTGCCCAGAGATCCAGTCCCGCCTCACAGAATTAGCTTAGTAGGACCGGTACAAGAAGGTATACGGGCACCACCGCCACCACCACCTCAGCCTCAGCAACAAATAGTAAACACAATACCGGACCATATAATAGAAAGAGCAAGGCGAAATAATATTGAAATAATCACGCTAGATTAAAAAAACATATAACTGTTTACCTTTTTTTTTTAAATAAAAATGTTTTAAAATATATTTGGTAAATTATTCTTATATATTCCTAATAACTATTACCGATCTTTTGCGATAAATTTCAAAATTTATGAATAGAATATATAAATAATTATTATTGATAAATAATTATTAAGTTAAGAATAAAATAAAATAATTAGTTTTAACCTCATTGTTAAAAAAAAAATTTTTTTTTAATTAATAAATAATTAATTATAAAATTAAAATTATTTTATAAGGATAATATAAATGCGTTGCGTAATTATAAGGCTTAAGGTTATCTTTTAATTATTCTTTAATAAATATAAATAAATATATACTTAATTATTTTATATAATAAAAACAAAAAATTTTAGTTTTTAATTAAAAACATAAAGACAAGCAATAGTATTAAAAATTAGTGAAATATTTAATACCTAAATTCAGATAATAATTATTAAACTTACCTTACATAAGGGAGTCCAAAAGGCAGTTATAAGAACATTAAGCTATAAGTATACAAGTACGCTGAGTTCGTACTAAGTACTTTTTATAATAGCGCCACCTAACGGATAGACAATTAACTATTACCTGCCTCACTTCGAGCGCTAAATTCAAATAATTGTTATACTTAAATTGGTTTATAGAGGATTTAATTTACCTTGAATAAGTATACATAAAAAAAACCAAAAATATATTGAATTTTTTCTAACCACTTTATTTTAAATTGTTGAAACTTGCATACAAGGACAACGTTAAATAACAATTTTTAGGAAGAAAATTTTGTCGAAGAATATTCGTAGATGCATCCCGCTATAAAAGAGTTTTTTAGATATAGAGCACTTATCAGGGCACAAAGACTGGTCGATAGGATCAGTAACAACTGTTTTTGGACAGCAAAAAACAAAAACACAAGTGACGTCTATAATTTTCATTATTTATTTAATAACGATCGTGGAATCGAGCCAACAGAGAGAGTACCTCCATTTGGTACGTGGAAAGATCGTGAATACCCAATTAACAGAAATTTAAAATTTTATTTTCTACATAAGAAAGAAGTAGCTCGAAGCCGCAAATTATATAGAAGGGAGTTAGAAGGACTAATCGATTGTGATTGGGACCTAGAAAACTTCTTTTCTATAAACGAAATAAAGTTACAGATCGGCAACCCCAAGAAGCTTATTACTGTCGAATACTGTAGAGCCTCAACAATCATAAAAATAGGCAACATCAGAATTTTCAAGGAATAAATGAGTTCTGACAAACCGCTGGGCCCTATCACGAGAAATCAATCAAAAAATAACGAAGAATTGCAGCAAATTGTAGAAAATTTTAACCCTTTCGCATCGAGAGACAAAATTCCTCAAGAAATAAGCGAAAACAATTTATTAACTGATAACGAAGGCTCAATAAACGGTATATGTTCTGACGATACACTTGAAAGTAGTAGTGTGTTGAACGTCACTGTCTTGGAGAGCTCAGGCTCAGACACTAGTTTCAAAGTGGAAGGCATACAAGAAAATAACGCAACATCTGAAGGTACTAATAATTTGCCAGCTGTTCAAGTAGTTACCATGGCAGCACAAGTCGTGACCTTAAAGGACGCCTTAAGGGTTGTTCCCGAATATGACGGGAAGAATATTCCTTTAAGTGTGTTTCTTGAGGGCTGCGATGAAGCTAAAGAGATGGTAGGAGCAGAAAGTCAAGCTAGTTTGGCTAAACTACTTAGATCTAAAGCAATAGGTGAAGCGAGAAGTGCCATACATGGCCAAGCATTCACTACGGTAGAAGGATTTAAGGATTACTTAAAATCAATATATGCACCAGCAAAGACTGTGCACCAATTGCAAGGCGAACTTGGCTCAGAGTTCCAAGCAGATGACGAGCCTGTTATTACGTTCGCAAATAGAATCAAAGAATTAGGTAGGCGTATTTTAGAAGCCAATAGAATAGCGAACGAAGAAAATCAGCCTGCTTTTGAAACAAGTATCAAGGCATCAATGATAGAATGCTTTAAGCAAGGCTTAAAACCGGAAATCGAACGCCGTCTTGATGACGCAAACGATATGACTGATATCGTCAAGAATGCAATCAAGGCTGAAAGAGCTTTAGAAGCTCAGCAAGCTTTAAGAAATCCCAATAAAAGATATGCAAATCAAGCTATAAATAAAAAACATACATTTGCTTGCGAAATTTGTAGATCAACAAATCATGAAACAAGCAAATGTAATATCGAGTTAAGACCAGCAATCAGTTGTCAGATATGTAAGAAATCTGGACACACTGCTGAAAAATGTTTATTAAGACAAAATAATATACAGAAATGCCAAATATGCAACAATTTAGGGCATAGTGCAGCTAGCTGTAGAATATCTTTTCCTAACAAAAAATGCCAACTATGTGACAAAATTGGACACGAGGCAAGAGACTGTCAAGCTAAGGGTGCAGTTGCTCAGAGTTGCCAATTATGCAACAAGTACGACCATACAGCAAAAAACTGTAATACTAACTTAAATACTAGTATTACTTGCCAATTATGCAGCAAAGCTGGACATACAGCAAGACAATGCAAACCTCAATTCAGCAAAAAAAACATGCAATTATTGTAAAGTAGAGGGACATACGATTGAAGAATGCCGTAAGAGGCAATACAATCAGCAACAAACGGGAAACGTAACCGGTATCTCGAAAGTGAGCGCCAAGGAGATACCGCAGGATCGTATGCGCTCAACAAATGTAATAACGAACTGTATCGAGGAACCTTTAGAGTTTCTACAATTACAGTAAAAATTCCGTGCCGGCTCATTCCATTCCTCGCGTTTAGATGCGAGCACAGTATAGCAAATTTAATGCTAGGTTCTGGGTCGCAGGGAAACATACTAAAACTTGGCTTAATACCTGAAAATCATACAATAAATTATAGTAATGTAGTATGTTTAAAAGGTATTAATAACGAACTTGAATACACTATAGGCACTATAGATATTAAAATAGCTGGATCTATAGCAACCTTTCATGTTGTAAGAAACAACATCGCCATTCCGTATTGTGGAATTTTAGGCGCTAATTTTTTTAAACAAACCAAATCAATTATTGATTATGGAACAAAAACAATAGCGTTTAATGGTAAACTTATGAAATTTAACCAAGATAGAAGGAGTAATCATGAATGGGCAATCTCTCGTATTGTTAATATAAATTTAGAACAAAATGAGAGCTTACCATTCATTGAGGTTAAAAATTATTGTGGAAATGACAATGGAATAATTTTAGTAGACACTGGATCAGAAGGGAGTGTCGTTAAGAAGAAATTGATTCCAGAAAATTATAAAATAGACCATTCGGATATTGCTTATTTGCAAGGAATAAACGGTAAAACTACTCCAACCTTGGGAGTAGCTCGTATCAAAGTTAATGGACACCTGACCGATTTTCAAGTCGTACCCAATGAGGTAGAGCTTCCCTGCGACGGCATATTAGGTTCGGATTATTTTGATCAAACAGGTGCAAGAATAAACTTTGAGACAAACACTCTTGAAGTTTTTGGCACATCGATACCTATGTTATATAGGGACGAGCTGAATGAGAAACGAACTTTCAAAAATAAAATAAACTCGGATATAGAAAATCTAGAAGAAGAACTAGACATACAAGAAGTTGATTTGTCGAGTGGTCCTGAGATAGAAAACGACTATAATTTTATGATTAATAATATCAGTATAGACAACAAAGAACTATCAAGTATTGGAGAAGCATTTAGTTTTGCTGATTCCGAACAAGATGTTTTTGAAGAGCTAGGAATAAAAACAATCAAACATTTTAATGTTTACCTAGTAAATGACAAAGTAGAAAAGGTTACTTTAAATGAAGAGAAATCTCGAGCAGAGCGAATACTAGAAATTATTCACCTGGACCATTTAAGTAAAGAAGAGAGTGAACAAGCTAAAAACTTGATAGAAAAACACTCTGACAGATTCCACTTAGAAGGTGACGAATTAACAGTTACAAACGTAACTAAGCATAAAATAAGAACGACTGATGATGTACCAGTCAATAATAAACAGTACAGACTCCCTCATATGCTTAAAGAGGAAGTCGAAAGACAGATCCAAGACTTATTAGATAAAGGTATTATCAGACCTTCAAGATCTGCATACAACACGAGTTTATGGGTTGTACCTAAAAAGGCTGGTCCTGATGGCAAGCCGAGATGGAGAGTCGTACTAGATTTTCGACCTCTTAATGAGAAAACCATACCAATGATACACCCACTACCGAATATAACTGATATATTCGATCAAGTAGGGTCAGCATCATACTTTACAGTACTTGACTGCGTTTCTGGTTTTCACCAAGTACTTCTACATGAAGAAAGTGCAGAAAAAACTGCTTTCTCTACGCCGTGTGGACACTACGAGTTCATTCGTATGCCGTTTGGCCTCAGAAATGCAGCTACTGAATATCAGCTAGCTATGCACACTACGTTCGATGGAATGATTGGAAAGGGCGTATTTGTGTATATGGACGATATTGTAATATATGCACGTTCATTAGAGGAACATGAAAAAGTCTTCGAACAAGTGATGGATCGATTACGGAAGGGAAATTGGAAATTAGAACCAACAAAGTGTGAATTATTGCGACAAGAAGTCGTATATCTGGGGCATATAGTGAGTAAAAATGGCCTCAAGCCAGATCCAAAAAAAATTGAAGCTGTTAAGGAATTTCCACGACCTAAGACAGTTAAAAACGTTAGACAGTTCTTAGGATTAGCCGGTTACTATCGGAGATTTATTAAGGATTTTGCTAAAATATCAAAACCTCTAACCAAACTGTTAGAAAACGATCAAAACTTTGATTGGAACGAAGATGCTGAAAATGCATTTAATCTGCTAAAAAACACATTGTGTACAGCACCTCTTCTGCAGTTTCCAGACATGACGCAACCTTTTGTGATCACTACTGACGCATCAGGATATGCAGTAGGTGGTATACTATCACAAGGAAAGATTGGTAGCGACAAACCAATAGCATATACGTCACGTGTGCTCCGAGGGCCTGAGTTACGATATGATACGTACGAAAAGGAAGCCCTCGCGATGATACATGCTGTGAAAACCTTCAGACCTTATATTTTTGGTCGATCTTTTACAATAGTCACAGATCATCAACCACTAATTTGGTTTAAATCTGCTGACTTAAACACAAGAGTTCAAAAGTGGCGGTTTAAGCTTTCAGAATATGATTACCAGGTTATATATAAACCTGGGAAAATCAATCTGAATGCCGATGCTCTTTCCAGAAACCCTGTAATAACAGAAAACGTTAATGTTATTACACGCAGGCAAAAGAAATTGCAAGAAGTCAACGAGCAGATTAAAGCTACTAACGCTCAACAAACAGAAGTAAACGATCCGTTAATTATAGAAAAAGAAGCTGATAAAGAAACGATAAAGGACATCAGTAAAGAAGAAAAATTATCAGAAACAAAAACGAGAAAGAAACGGTTAATAAAACAAAAAGAAATAAATTACGCAGAAAGTAGTGAAAACAGTGATTGCGAAGCAACACTCAAACCACAACCTGTAGTAAAAAGACCAAGAGGTAGACCTCGTATTAACAAGGTAATCAGTACTGAGCATGACTCAACTGCAAGTACAGATGAAAGCTCTTTTGATGAGCATACAAAGAGAATCGAGAGAAAAGCTGACGTTAAAGTCGCTGAAGAACGCTCTGAAAGTGCTTCTAGTAAGGAGACTGAAGAAATCGAGATCGATTATAACCTTACTGATATAAATACAGATTTTAACCTACCTAAAGAAAATATAGTGAAAACTAGAGAATCAGTATCGCACCGGAACACAACGGTTGTATATTTTACTTCAACCAACGGTACACCGTGCGATGATGGCGCGAAAGAACTAATAAATAATAATAAAATACCGGAAAAGCAAGAATTAGAATATTGTAGCGTCAATGAGCTTAAAAGAACAAGTAACAAGAATTTATATGGCTTATGCATTAGAGGTGAGGAACCCGAATCACAAGCCATTATAAAGACAAATATCTGTACGACCTTGAATAAACTAAAAACAATACTATCAGAAAAGAGCATTAAAGAAATAAGTATTGCAAAAAGCACAGCCATAGAAAACATAGAATGGTTGACCATTTTAGAATTAATGAAATTCGTATTTAAGGATGCAGGGACTAAAATAATTATTTGTTATGGAACACTGATATACGTTCCTCTAAATAAAAGAGACGATATTTTTTACGAACTTCATAAATCACCCATAGGAGGTCATAGAGGTGTATCAAAAACTTATAATCGAATTCGTCAAAAATATTTTTGGGAAAACTTAAAAGAAGATATTCAGAGACGAATACAGCAATGCCTTGAATGTCAATTAAAAAAATTGGTTAGGCTTAAAACTAAGCAACCAATGATGATTACTGACACACCTGGTACAGTATTTGATAAGATAGCATTGGATATTGTTGGGCCTTTACCTAAAACCAAAGATAATAATGAATATATCTTGACAATGCAAGATCAGTTATCGAAATATTGTCTCGCAGTGCCTTTGCAGAATGCGCTAGCAACAACTATAGCAGACGCATTTGTAAAGAAATTTATATGCATGTTTGGTGCACCTCGAGTCATCTTAACAGACCAAAGAAGTAATTTCCTTAGTACTCTTATGAAAAGAGTTGCAAAAAGGTTTAAAATTAAAAAGGTTAGAACAACAGCTTTTCACCCACAATCAAATGGATCCTTAGAAAGGTCACACCATGCTCTTGGTGAATTTCTCAAGCAATATGCAGATAAGGACAATGAATGGGATCAGTGGGTGGATATAGCTATGCTAAACTATAATACGTGCGTCCAAGAAAGCACAAAACATACACCATACGAGGTAATTTTTGGGAAATTAGCAAGATTACCGTCAAGTGAACCACTACAGGACAACGATTTACTTCCAACGTATCAAGGGTATATCAAGGAGTTAGTTATAAGGTTAAATGGAATTAGGAATTTAGTTTATAATAATTTGATAGATTCTAAGAATAGAAATAAGAAATATTACGATAGGAATATAAATCCTAGGAATTTTAAGATAGGCGACTATGTATTTTTATTAAAAGGCCCTAAGCCTAATAAATTCGGGGACCACTATACAGGCCCGCATAAAATTTTAGAAATTATTAATAAGAATAATATTAGGATACAATTAAATAAGGGCTCAAAGTTAGTAAACGCGAATAGGTTAAGAATCTCTTATATTAATAACGAAATTAAGATTAAGAAAAAGAAAAAGAGAATTGCGAGTAGTAATTAATAGATTAAATTTGCTTCTTTTCAGATGTTTATTTTTGTGTTAGCATTTGTTCTTCAACCCGCATGGGGAATAATAGGCTACGACTGCGGCGCTAGAACATTGAACATTACAACTTTATCATTATTAGAAGTAGGATCCTGCGATATACCGAAGAATAACTTAAACCTATATAAACCATATATACAATTGCTACAAGTAGATCAATTTACCGACACAACTGCGATCCAGTGTAAAATTGAATACCGTAGAACTGTATACCATTGTGGTATGCACTCGCACGTATCTATTGTAGATCAGGGACAAAACGAGTATATTACAGAGATTAGCAGAAGGGCCTGTTCGCAATTATACAGCACAGGAACCCTTAGATTAGGACAGAGACACGAGTTTTACGGCATTAAGATAAATCAAACAACGACTAAGCCAATAACATTTGCCGGTCATTTAACAAGTGACGGAGCTTGCAATGGCGAAGCATATTCAGATCCCTATGGATCTTGGGACAGTGTAGTTGTCCAAGGAACTGTAAGAATTACCGTAAGGGAAGTTACAGTTAGAGTGAACCTAGAAGATAATAGAATTCACCTACCCTCAGGGACTAGCTGTAGACTATCCGACGGAGAATGCGTTGATTTTGAAGGGGGACAAACCTTTTGGAACCCTCTCCCTACAGATCAATGTAAATTTTCAAGCTACAGTATCTTATTCGAAGGATTCGTTGAGAAAGTAGTAGATTCCAATAAAAAGGAACATACAGTATACTCCATCTCTTCGAGTGACGTCACTTTTGCGCTAGCAGCGAAATCTAAAGATTCGGTTTGCGGATATAGTGTAGTGATAACGGAACACCCTAAGTTGGTTATTTTTGAAACTACTCGTAACGGAGAATCTTTTGCTAATCGAAAGGGAAAAACGGTAGATAACCTCGACATATTCACGTACGTCAATTCTAAATTTGTATTCGTAGAAAGACACATTAGGACTCAGGTTAGGCAATTGTATCGCGATGTGATGATGCAACAGTGTCGTATAGAAAGAGAGACGATAATGAACGCTCTCGCGATAGCAACACAAGCGCCAGATCAATTCGCGTATAATTTGATGAGAGGACCAGGGTACATGGCCATGACAGCAGGAGAAGTAGTTCATGTCATTAAGTGTATACCTGTTGAAGTAAAAGTAGAACATAGCGAAAATTGCTATGCCGAATTACAAGTGAGTCATAAGAACGAAACACGGTTCTTAACACCTAAGACTCACATACTTAAATCTAAAGGTACGCAAGTAACTTGCAATAGCTTGTTACCAGCATACTACCTCTTAGATGAAAATTGGTATAAAATCTTACCGAAACCTACCGACGCAAAGTCACCACACATTATCCAACCATTAACAAAGCCAACATGGAAGTATATTGAACCTGCGTCATTAGCGACCAGTGGTATTTATACAGAAAAGGATTTGAATGAACTTAACGATCATATAATGTTCCCAATAGAAAAAGCAGCCTTATTAAACGAAGTTGCTAGGGAAATTCATGGACATCCAGCAACGGACCATGAAGGAACCATCGGTAAACTCCTTAATGAAGGTGTTATGGAACGAATAATGGAATCCACTTGGTCGAAAATGTGGAAAAAATTTACAGATTTTGGTATTGCTAGTGCAGGAATCATAGCAATATTTATTATCATACAGATAATCAAATCAATAGTTCAAATAATAGTGAACGGTTTTGCGTTACACCGCATATATGGATGGTCAGTTCACATGCTTGGAGCATTATGGACATCCATTGCACAATTACTCATATACATCAGCAATCCGGTACCAACTCAAAACTCAGACTCTTATAGAAGGTCACCTGACCCAGAACAAGATGTAGAATTAATGCCAAGAAATTCTAGTAATAACGATGACGAACAACCATCAGCAGCAGTTCGAAAACAAAAACCTCAAGGACCCGACTTTTTTACTCTACCTGCATAAATTATATGCGAATCGACTCAACTTGTGTTGCATCTATAGGCATTGAGCATCATCATCATCAGGAGAAGGAATGGTTATACAACCGAGCATACGATTGCTAGCTATTCCTTTTCAAATTACCTAGCAACCGTTTAAGGATGGGGGTGTAAAATATTACGTTTAAATTATTTAAAATTTAGGAAATTTAAAAAAAAAAAAAATACTTTTAGATATTAAGTATATGGCGCAATAAAATTAAGCAATGCAATTCAATTTTATTTTAAGCTTATATTTAATCCGTAGCCTAATCTGTACTTAGAACAATTAAACCCACCCTCTTTCAGGACCTTTTCAATAGATGACAATAAACTAATTTTGCGCACAATAGCATTTAAGAATAACATAAACAGATTTTAAAATAATAGTAAGATATAACGGTACGTAATGTTATATATATATTAGTCTCCAAGAGGCTGGGAAAAACCGAAAAACCGTTACACATGGCTACACGTGCAAGTCGTAAAAATGCAGATAAGATGCACTTGTGACTATGTGGGACCTTTTTGAGCGTTTTTCCAAGCCTAAAAATTTTTGTACACGAAAAAGTTTTTAAAAATAATATTTCTATTTTCATTCATTTTATTAAAAAATAATTAACATTAAGCAAATTGTATTTACCTTATTTCATTACAATAATTTTTGCCTACCAATAGATATAAATTTCAGGTTAAAATTCAAGTTTTAATAGTTAGAACAATAATAATTATTAATAGATTATTAAAAATATTCTAATTAAATTTAAATAATTTCTTTTCTCTTTAAAACCTTTTTCGTTCATTTTTCTTTGCATAACCAAATATTTAGTTAAGTTAGCAATTATTTAGTTATAAAACAGATATTTTTAAACAGTTATTAATAGTAATTTAAGTTCTTTTTCTATACATATACACTAGTTAATATTTTTAAATTCAATATATTTCTTTAATTACATTATAAGGCCTACAAGCTTAATTCTTTATAATAAACAAATTTCATTATTTCGTTTTACGACATTTTATACAATTATATAGTTTTAGGTAGTTTGTTCAATAGCTTTTAGAAATATCATATATTTTAAACAATAAGACATTCAGCTATATTTTATTATAGTTTCTAAATTAGTTAAGGATAGTAATTAAAAATTATAATTAATGTAAACGTTTCTATGCTTTTATATGTTCTTTTTTTTGAATAATAATTAAAATTATTATGTATTCTTAATTTTAAGTTTTATGTATAACTTTTATATTTTTATATTTTTCATAATTTTAAGAAATTTTGTATTTAATACCATATCTGTAAAAGATAGAGGAAAAAGATGCAAGCAAGTAGAAGGAGAAAAATCTTTTTTCTTCGTCTTATGCATACTCTTGCTTCTATCTTCTTTCTCTCTCTTACCAATATTTTTGAAGGAAAACTAAGGAAAGTAGAGGTGATGCATAGGGAAGCATATAGATTTGGGGACTACACCCACTACTACACATGCTTTTCTATGTATATGAATACTCCAAGCGGGGTATATAAGGGCTGGATAAACCAGTAACATCATCATTTGATCATTGTCTCTCTTGGTAGAGATTTCTATTTCATTTCCAAATCTTTTCTTTTCTATTTTCTAAATTTTTACTTAAAAATTATTTTTTCTATTTTCTTTTTCAAATTAAAACAGTCATTTAAGGCTTAAAAATTTATCAAAGTTTTACAAATTTTCTAAAATCAAGATTTTCAATTGAACACTAGAAATATTCTAAGTTCAAAAAAAAAAAAACACTTAGTTTTCCATTAAAAAAAATATTTTTAATTTTTGTACTTTCTTTGATCAAATAAAAACTACTGCAATAGCAACAGTAAGTATTTTTAATACGCATATAAACACACTTTGACGAGTGTATATGCGTATGTATAACAAGGGTTCTAAGAGAGTGAAAACGCAAGTTGCTCACTCTCTCTGATGCCTAGAATATAAAGAGTAAGGCCAACACTGTCCTTTGACTGTTGATACTTACTCGAGTATTCAGGACTCTAAGAGGTACAGAACTTTTGTTTAACTACCTCCCTGATGTCCGCAATTATATATACGTATGTACACATATGCATTGTGTGCATAAGAGTATAGATCAATCCTTCTTATTTCTAATTTTTTTGATTTTTTATTTTTTTTATTTTATTTAGTTACGAAAGGTTTAGGGCAATACGGGTCACGCCGTCCTTTGACCGTGAACGATTGCCACGAGACCTATAAGGAGTCCTTATCGGATTCAACACTATAGGAGAAATCCGGTCGGCGCAAAGGCCTTACGGAGCCTTCTATAGTAGGGAGACATATCTATTAGAGATACGTCCCCCCGTCTTAGAGTAGAGTGTAAAGCGTTCAAGAACGCTGAGGCACGAAGCTCTAAGCAAAGCCAAGTCAGGAGAAATCCGGTCGGCGCAAAGGCCTTACGGAGCCTTCTGACTATTTAAAGAGTTAGGTAGGAATTATTAATTAAATAATTTTAATCAAATCGCGGTAATTCCTTTTTCAACTCTATCTTCTCCCTTTTATATTCATTTCAATCTTTTTCCTTATACGAATCACATTTAACTCTTTATCGAAGGCTCAATCCCTGCCCGTGAGCGAAAGCTCAGGCAAAAAGTGAGCGTAATTAAAATAGTTTCGTTCAGTGAAAGCTGGACGTTACACACAAATAATTTATATGCAAATTTTTGAGCAAATTAATCACGTAGTTTACGTGAAATACCACAAAAATGAGTGAATGAAAATTTTATTCAAATTTTTCAAAATTCTCCAAAATTAAAGCTACGCTTAGAAAATCAGTTAAAAAATTTTTTTTTATTTCGGCGATCGCAAATAATTTTCATGTAAATTTTGAGGCAAATAAAAAAATTAAGAAATTAAAATTAAAAAAATTTTTTTAATGGCTCTAGAATTAAAACTATGCCAAGAATATCAATTTTTTGTGATTTCATGTATTTTAATCTCTATATATGAAAAAAATTTCTGGAAATATTTGTAAATAACTGTTAATAACTGTAAATAAATGTAAATCAATGTAAATAACTGTAAACAACTGTAAATAAATATTAAAAAATGTCAGAATTGAGACATAAATAACAGTTATTTACATTTATTTATAATTATTTACTGTTATACTTACAATTATTTATAGTAACGTATATTTATTTACAGTTATTCACTTTAATTCACAGTTTTTAACAATCATTTACAGTTATTTACGATAGTGTATAGTTTTTTACAGTTATTTACATTTTCGGAAATTTTCACAAATTTACTCAATTTTTTTATATATACGTAAAAATTAAAAAAATCTTAATAACTATGATTAATTGTAAAAAACTATGAAAAACTATAGATAATTGTAAATAATAATTATAAATAACTGTAAAAAACTGTGAATAATTGTAAATAACTCTGAACGATTAATCGTAATAGCATTAAATTATTTTATAGTTCATAATATTTTTGAAAATGTAAATAACTATAAATAATTATGAATAATTGTAGATAACTACAAAGAATATGTGAATAATTGTAAATAATTGTAAATAACTATAAATAATAGTTGCTTACAGATTGTATTCACATTTTTAAAAAAATGTGTTTTTTAACAAAAAATACTGTAACTCTGATAGAAAATAACGAAAACAAATGCTTGATCCCTCATTTTAAAGCTTAATAAATACAAGATAAAACTTTTAATTCAAGCTTTGTTGCATTAAAAAATCTCATATGGTTCAAAAGTTACAGGCGATTAAATTATACTAATGGAATAGGGTAAAAATTTGATCGTATGTTACGTGCTAGAAATATTAATAAATATGTAGTAATTTTCAATTAGGCACAACTTTTGAGCTACGAAAGCTTTTTTGATGCAATAAGGCTTAAAGTTTTTAACTTGTTTTTTCTTCTATTTTCCATACATTTATCTGTAAAAGTTTTAGTCGTTTAGTTATTCAAGTTCATATAAACGCTTTTTTTCTCTACATTTTCGAAAAAATGTCTATATCTCCGTCTATAGGGCCTATTAGCACAAAAAAAACATGGGTTCATTTTTTTTCATTAAGGAACCATATCCTGCAGTTTCAGCCGATACCGTTTCCCGGGGACCAAATACTCTTCTTGTAAATCTACAGCAAATTAAAGAAAGTCTAATTTTTTTCTTTTTCTTTATCTTTTTTTAACTTTTATAAAAAACCTAAATTTAAGTTTTTTAAAATCCACAATAGTATTTTTAAAAGCTTTTTGCTTGCTCTTTTGAACGCTATTGGATTTTTTAAGCTACCACTTTTGGCTGCTATGTAATAAAACTTTTTAATTCTTACAATTTTTTCGTAGGGTGCGCAAAAGTATGTGGATGACATCCGTGTGTAAAGTTTAGATTATTTTATTCTGTTTGTGAAGTAAAAAGCCGTGCGTGAACTAAAATCACCCCACACACAGCAATCATAACAAAACAAATATCCATGTACGTCACAAGAATAATTTTGTTAATTCTTTAATTTACGCTTCAATAGTTATTGTTGGCAATAATAACATTTCATTTCAAGATCGATGGATCAATGGACTAGCTAGAAATTAATTTTCGCCCTTGTTTGAAACTTATGTGAATAATATTTTATATGTAATAAGATCTAAATTATATTTTCATATATTTTAAATTTATTTTATTAATTGTTTTTTTTTCATTTTAAAAACTATCATTTTTTTTGTAGGCTGGAGGCTCCACTTTGCCCTTCTGATTCTCTCGGTGGAGGTTTTGCCCCTTGCAGCCCTACCAGGGACTCCACCCCTAGACCCCGTCTTCATTCCTGCCTTCCCACACTAGATCACGACAAATCATTGAAAATAATTTGCTTTCTTTGCTTTAAAGCAGTATATAAAATACTAATGCGAATTCTCACGTTCATCTGTATAACTGCTTTCTTATTTTTCATTGATTCAAAAATGGACGCGCAGTATACTGCGCGTATATTTTTTATATATAAAAAAATATAGTATGCAACTCGAATGTGACATTTTTTCACTCGAGCGATCGCATGGCTACTCATGGAAAAAAGTACACTACACACACTTGTTGCATAAACTACTATTATGATCTGAGATGGCTACAGCTTAATATAAAATTACGGAGATATAAGTAGATTTGATAAAAACGCATAAAATATAATTTATTATTAGATTATTATATATAATGCATTTTGAAATGATTTATAAATTGATGATTTAGTATCATATTATTATTTTTACCATATGCTATGACTGTGACAAAAATCTAATGCTGAAATAATTTGACGGAAAAATCGCCGTGCTTCTTTAGGTGTAAGTCTTCCTTTTTTGACTAAATAGTCGAATAATTCTCCTCCTGATACGTGTTCTAAAACCAAATACCTGAAAAAATTAATATTATTATTAAATTATAAGGGTAAATCTCAGAAGTTGTTAATTTTTTAACACTTGCTTATAGCCAAAAAAAATGTATTATTATCTACTGATAAAAATCAAATTTGAGAGAACAAAGTTAAAAAAAAAATACCTTATAATAAAAAAGTAGAATATTTCAAATACTAAACAATAAATGGCTTCTGAAGGTCGAAAAACGTCAAAAACATGCAATTACTCGAATTTAACACTCGAAAAAACTGGAATTTCTTTTCATAACTTTTTGAACATAGAAAATAAGCTCTCAGAAATTGGCGATCTGAAATCAGATGCAAAGACTGACATTTTTGTGTCATTATTATGAATGTAGCTATCAAATAAAATAAATGACAGCATGGAACCTAACTGTCACTACTTCTTGTAGAATTTCAATTTTCTGCACTTTTTTGCCTGTAAGAATTTGAACATTTATCCAAATGTAAATTTCATTACATGATCTTCTTCCTTTCTTAAAAAAAAACAATTCTATGAGTTTAAATTAAGCGTACTTTCGAAAAAAAAAAAAAAATATATATGGGTATATATTTTGTAAGAATATTTTTTCCTAGTAAAAAAATTTTACATTTTTTAACAGTTTAATGATTAATTTGATTATACGACCTTGATACCACTTTTGACTGTCATATTAAAAGCTCTTTTAAACCTTAAATTTTTATGATATAATTCATAGAATGTCTATTAAATTATTTTTATTTTTATTTGAAAAATTACTTTGTATAAAAACTTTAACCTTTTATAAATAATGGTTATCAACCCATACAGCATGAAAGGACTTTAAAAGAATTCTGAAAGGATTCATGAAAGGACTACAATCTTTCAGAAATATATCACTGAAAGGATTCTGAAATAATTCTATGTCCGAGGTATTATTCTTTTAAAAATAATACAAAAAAATATTTCATAAAGAGTTTACAAGACATTTCAAAATCCTTCCAATGAAAGAATTCTGTAAGGATCCATGAATTCTTTTGGTAATAATTCGTAAATCTTTTCATACATCTTACATTGAAAGGATTCTGTAAGAATGATAAGAAATATTTAAAAAATATTTCATTCTATTATTTCAAAAAGGAATATACTCCGGACATAGAATTATTACAGAATCCTTTCAATGAAAAAATTCTGTAAGGATCCATGAATTCTTTTGGTAATAATTCGTGAAACTTTTCATACATCTTCCATTGAAAGGATTCTGTAAGAATGATATGACATATTTTATTGTATTATTTCTAAAAGGAATATACCTCGGACATAGAATCATTACAGAATCCTTTCAATAAAAGAATTCCGTAAGGATCCATGAATTCTTTTAGTAATAATGCATTAATCATTTCATATATCTTTAGTTGAGAGACGTGTAAAGTTGTAGAAACTTAATTCTTTCCTGTATTATTTAAGAATCAATTTAGAATTAATACATACACACACACATACACACACACACACACACACACACACACACACACACGCGTATATATATATATATTTATAACGGATATGATGATATAATTATTTATAGGGTTACGAAGAGTTTCACAGCGGTTAAATCGAAGTTATCATAACACAGACATCGCATGCATAGCAATTTATAGTTTCTATTTTAGATTGTTAATTTCCTTATATATGAAACGGGAAGCACTCTTACCGCTTGCGAGAGTAAGAGATACCGCCATCAAGCGGATAAATTATAAACTAATCCCGAAAATATTTCTAAATGATTCTGTTATATTTCACGTTTTCTTTCAATAAGTCCTTTCAAAGTCCATTCAGTAAGGATTAATGTAATAACTTTTATTCCCGTCATGATAAGTTCTTTCATGAATTATTTCAAAAAGATTTCAAAATTATTTCATGTATGATTTCTTAAGACTTTACCAAAATATTGCATGAATTATTACATGAATGCTTTTTGAAAGAATCTCGAAATGATTCGGTGAAAGAATACCTTAGATCATTCCGAAAATCTTTCTGAATTATTTTACGACTGGAACCTCCAAAAAAGTTCTGAGTTCTTTCTTGTTTCCTTTCAAGAAGTCTTTTCAAAGTCCTTTCAGTAAGCATTTATGGAATGACTTTTATTCTCATCATAAGTTATTTCATGAAATATTTCAAAAAAATTTCAAAATTATTTCATGTAAGATTTTGTGCGACATTACCAAAACATTGCATGAATTATTACATGAATGCTTTTTGAAAGAATCTTGAAATGATTTGGTTAAAGAATACCTTAGATCATCCCAAAAATCTTTCTAAATTATTTTCTGAATTTAATCGTTGGAAGATTTCAGAGTTGTTTCTTGTTTCCTTTCAAGTAGTCTTTTCAAAGTCCTTTCAGTAAGGATTCATGTAATACCTTTTATTCTCATCATAAGTTATATCATGAAATATTTCAAAAAGATCTCAAAATTTTTCATGGAAGATTTCGTGCGACTTTATCAAAACATTGCATGAATTATTACATGAATGCTTTTTAAAAGCATCTTGAAATGATTTGGTTAAAGAATACCTTAGATCATCCCAAAAATCTTTCTAAATTATTTTCTGATTTTAATCGTTTGAAGATTTCTAAATTGCTTCTTGTTTCCTTTCAAGTAGTTTTTTCAAAGTCCTTTCAGTAAGGATTCGTGTAATATTTCATGTCTTAACTTTTGTTTCCTTTTCGGTATTATTTTTGTAAAGATTTTGTAATCTTCTTGTGTATTATTTCATAAATTTTTTTCAAAAGAATATAGTTATCTTTTTAAGTTGTTTTTAAATGCTTTCAACGTATTATTACTTGTAATATTTCATGAAATTATTTCAAAATTCTTTCATGCTGTGTGGGTAAACATTTTAGTGTCAATACACTGAAAACATCTTTAAGTATGGGAGTATGGGCCTGGCAAGTGTGTTTATAACTATAACATTACTCTCTTTAATTTTTAGTTTTGCATTAGATGTTTAAATAACAAGTAATTTCGTCATCTTTATTTCTATTATGACTGCATTTTTTACAAAATTTTTTAATTAACTTTATTAATTTATTAATCCACATGAAATCTTAACATAAAAATAAAGCTATTATCAATTTCTAATAATATATAATATACTTTTTAAAGCTTTAGAAAGGAGTAACCCATCGTTATCGTTTAAGGTTTCCAAAAATGAAGCTACCATTTAAGGGTTAAGCTAAACTTTGTAAAGTATATTTTGGTAAATGGTAAATGTTTCTGATAAATAAGTCAATCTTTATGAAATTGTTGTATTATATATATACGTGACAATAAAAACTTGACTTACTCATATTGATTTCAGAACTTTCTATGGCGTATTTTTGTTATTAATATTGTATATATGAACATTGTTTTAATGTTAATAAAGTTCTTTAATAAAATTAAAAGGTATATTTGGAGAATGTAATTAAAATTATTTGTAATTTAAAGAATTGTTTATGAAGATAGAATTAAAATTCTTATTATTTAAGAGAAAAAAGCAAACTTGCCGCACTTTTACCTTTTTAAGAGTTAGCTGTATACCGACACAGTTACCTGTTTTACCGAATCTATTTAAAATTTATTTTTTATAAAAACTAATAGCTTCAGGCAGAAATAAAGAGATGGTTTCGATTCGTGCAATAGAAAGCAATATTTTCTCTGATAAGAATAATTTAATTCCACCGCTTTATTTTCAAGAAAAGTTGGAATAACTTGAAAATCCCATTATTTGACACTAATTTCTAATTTTTTAAGTGATTCCAACTTTTCTTAAAAACGAAGCAATAAAATTAATTCATACTAATCAAAGAAAATATTACATTTTATTAAACACATCAAAACCATCTCTTTATTTTTGCCTCCCCGCGTAAAAAAAATTTGTATTGCCAAGATATTGGTGAAACAATATCCAATATATTGCATTTATTTAATAATCCCTTGGCAAAATTTTTCCAATATTTCGCCAACATTTAGCATTTATCAATCCCTAGGGCCAAAACCCACATTATTCCCACATATTGGCAATATATTGGATATTGCTGATATATTGGATATTGCTATATCAATATATGATAAATAATTTCAAATAAAAAATCAAAGTTTTACCACATTTAATTGAAAACTTTTTAACTTTTTTTTATATCATATCTATAAAGTATACAATATAGGTGATATTAAAATCTTTAATATAATATATAAAAATAAAATATTGGTAAATCAAATTCAGAAATCTTATTTTGCAAAACAAAAAATATATTTAATAAAATAATTTTTCAAGTCAAATTTTACGAATATAAATATAACAAAAATCTATTATACTAATTGTATATTTACATTACAATTTGGTTGAAATAATTTCTGAGTAACAGAAATGTTAAATCAAATTTAATCAACACAAATCGACTTATGTCATTTTTGTAAATAAGAAAAAGATTAAATCATTTTTAATTTTAATAAATACAACTTAAAGAAAATAGTTCATATATTTTATTGTTCAAAATGTTTCATTAATTTGAATAATGACGATTCTTTATGTCTTTAATGTAATAATAATTCAATAAATTATTTTCTTGAAATTTCTTTAATTTCACAATTAAAAACATTATATAAACGACCTTATTTTTACGAAAAAATAATTAAATGTCCTAGAAATCAGTCACTTCAAGCTCAAAAATTTTCTTTCACACTCAGGGCGTGAAGTTCAATTTTTGATGTCTATTCTTAGAGGCTAAAATAGCTCTTTTTTACCCAAGGGCAAAAAAGTAATTTTCTAATAAGCGTAATTGATTTTTACCAATAAGAAATTTACTTTTCGTGTCTCAGAGTTATACTGAATGGTGGATGAGTCGATGTATAAATTGAGTAATGGGTGCATGGTGCAATGAATTCATAGGTGGATTCATGGGATGATAAAATTACGGCTCAATGGTTCGATGGACAGATCGATAAATATGACGATAGGTCGATGGGCGGATAAATATTAATGTCGATGGACCACTAAATGAATACATCGATGGGTTGATAGACTGATTGGTGGATAAATGAAATAGTCGATGGGTTAATGGGCGCATAGATGAATTTTTTCGAAGGGTTTATGGGCCGATGGGCGGATAGATGAATTTGTCGATTGGTTGACGGTCCGTTGGGCGGATAGATGAATTTGTCGATGGGTTGATGGGCGGAATTTGTTGATGAGTGGAAAAAAGAATTCGTTGATGGGTTAATGGATGGACGGATGAATTTTTTGGTGGATGTCAGAAGTTGAATGGGTCGATGAGTTGATAGGTCTATTGATCGATGAATTCATGGGTAAATGGGTTAATTGGTCAATAAATCAATGGGTCGATAGGTTCATGGTTCAATAAATTGATGGTTGCATGGGTAGATGGGTCAAAGAGTACGTGGATCAGCAGGATGATGGGTCAATGGATTCATGAGTCGATGGGTCATTGGTTTTGATGAGTTGATCTGTCGATGGGCTGATGGGTTCGTGGGCAATTTCTTTAATTTTCCTCCTTTCGTACCCAACTGCTTCTTGCCGAGGCAAATTCGACAGTCTTATTTTCTCATTTTCATTTTAATTTTATCATCTATTAATGCCGTTATTTTTTGTAATATTTATGAATTTATTTTTAATGTGGCTAAATTTCACGCCCTTGGTGTATGAAAAAGTAATATGTTATCTACGGAAGTAAAGGTGTTTTTGCCCTCGTCTTTATTGTCGCCCTCGCTTCGCTCAGGCTTCAAATTCGACTCAGGCAAAAATCACCTATTTTACTCCCTTGGTTAACAATGTACTATTCTGATATTTATGATGGTTTGCTGTATCAAGAAATGCTCCGTCCAAATAAAATATTAAGTGATCCCAACAATATATCTTTTACATGGTATTCTGACGGCGTTAGAATTTTTAAATCTTCCAAATACAATATTTGGACGTTTTATTTAACAATTAATGAATTTCCTTACAAAGAACAACATAATATTGAAAATGTGTTGTTAATTGGCTTGTGATTTAATCTTTTTCTTATTTACAAAAATGACATAAGTCGATTTGTGTTGATTAAATTTGATTTAACATTTCTGTTACTCAGAAATTATTTCAACCAAATTGTAATGTAAATATACAATTAGTATAATAGATTTTTTGTTATATTTATATTCGTAAAATTTGACTTGAAAAATTATTTTATTAAATATATTTTTTGTTTTGCAAAATAAGATTTCTGAATTTGATTTACCAATATTTTATTTTTATATATTATATTAAAGATTTTAATATCACCTATATTGTATACTTTATAGATATGATATAAAAAAAAGTTAAAAAGTTTTCAATTAAATGTGGTAAAACTTTGATTTTTTATTTGAAATTATTTATCATATATTGATATAGCAATATCCAATATATCAGCAATATCCAATATATTGCCAATATGTGGGAATAATGTGGGTTTTGGCCCTAGGGATTGATAAATGCTAAATGTTGGCGAAATATTGGAAAAATTTTGCCAAGGGATTATTAAATAAATGCAATATATTGGATATTGTTTCACCAATATCTTGGCAATACAAATTTTTTTTATGCGGGTCTTGTTGCTAATTTTGGGAAAAAAGTCAATTTTTAATTAGAAAAGAACAGAGATACAACGGACTCAAAGGTTTTTTTTGGGGAGATTTCATAAATTTTTCAAAGTCTAAAATTCTTCTACTTTTCATATTGAATAAATACAATATTGCAGAGTTCTGTAAGATCATCATGACCTTTATTAACTCTAAGAGCTTGATTTTGTAATTGCCTTGTATGATCTATCATGAGTGTAATAATTACATGTAACGTTTACAGTATTATCTCATTTCTGTATTTTATTATGTATATTATATATTATATTATTTGTTACACACTTTTGTAAACTTCTACAAATAAATACATATCTATCTATCTATCTATGTGAATTTCAGTACTTGGGCCACAGGGACCTGTTGGGGTTCTACTTCACTTATTCGAATTCTACTTTAAGATTTCATTTTTGTCAGTGAATTATGCAGTATTTCCCAGTACTTTAT
This sequence comes from Anastatus disparis, assembly GCA_017163975.1. NCBI lineage: Eukaryota > Metazoa > Arthropoda > Insecta > Hymenoptera > Eupelmidae > Anastatus > Anastatus disparis. Next base: position 684,678 of record JAFFSR010000097.1, on the reverse strand, counting down.
TATTGTCAATATTCTATGAAGTATTTTCTTACTTATTATGTAATATGTTGAAAGTTTATTACAATCCACTTAAGTAAAGTAGAATGTAGTTATGTAATATTATATTTTATGCATATTCAGATTTAATAAGCATACACTAATATGTCAAAGATATATACTTATTGATTAAGCTCTTAAGGTAGGCCTGGAAAAAAATCAAATTTGAATGTAACGATACATTTTTTTTATATCAATTAATAAAATTTCTTTTTACCTTAAATTTATCTTAAATACAAGACTTTGGTCCATGAATAATTTAAAAAAATCTCATCCACTGATCAAAATCTTTTCTTTTATTCAAACACTTGATTGTGGTGGTTATCGTAAGCTTTCTTAGTCAATTTTCAACAAAATAACTTAAATGTTTCCATAGATTTTCAATTTTTATATTTTCACAAAATAATAGTTCTGATTATAAAAAATAATTTAAAAGTTTAGTTTAGAAAAACCTTAAAATATGGGAAAAAATAGATATTTTTGTGAATTTCATGTATGTAATTCAGTTCAACATTCACTTGAACTTATATTATCATAATTCTAGCATTATTATTTTGTAAAGATATATATATTGAAGATCTCTGAAAATTATGAAGTCAATTGGTTTAAAATTAACTGAGAACGTGTCACCAATAATTTCTTTGACTTTTTCGAATAATCTCTTTGATCAATAATAGTATTTTTTGATACAAGGGTCCTATGAGTCATATTCTGGCACGGCGAGGTTAAGCGCTCGAGCGTAGCGAGAGCGCTTACGTCGTGCCGGGAAATGACACATATAAAACTTTTGCAATTGATTTGTGCTCAAAAAAACTTGAAACCGATTTGAATGCGCTAAAGACTTACTAATACTTTCATTATTGACATATTTTTACACTCAATAGTTATGATGTAAATATATTATCTATTTAGTTTGCAAAAAATGATCAAGTATGTACGTTGACTACATTCGAGACAGTCGAATAGCCTTTGTATTCAGACTTGATCGGGATTCAGCTTCAACTCGAACTGAAAAAGCTAACAGTAACCGAGCGCGTGTTTTGAAAGGAGGCAGGGGAAAAAGAAAAAGAGGGAGTAACCAAAATACATTCTTATTATGATGGTAAAATAGTAATTTAAAAAAAATTAATGAATGTTAAAATTGTAATATAATTTGTGAGTCTTTAAAACTATTAAAAAAGAATTTCAACTCCAAATCTAATTATTTTAAACAACTAGGGGGCAGATGAGCATGTATCATTTCATGTCGATGATATTTTTAAGTAGGTTTGGTCGAGTGCGCAACGTTTACGCTTTTCCTTTGGAGTGTGCGAGTTCAACTCTTGGTCAGGATCACTTTTTTTTTTTTAATTTTTTTTTATTGTTTTAAAATTTTTTATTAATTTTTTTATTTATATTTTTTTTCTTATAATATTAAAATCTAATTCTTCACGAGTATATTAAGTATACTCGTTTTTTCAATGAATATTTTTTAAAAATAAATTATTTCTTAGACGTAATGATGAAAAATATTAATAAATAAATAATAATAATGTTTATTTTATAATACTATAGTTTAATTTATTCATAATGTAATTTGTAAAATTTACATAATAAATAAATTAGACTATAATATTAATTTATTTATGTTAGAATGTATATTACATATTAATATATATCTTAAGACAAAATTTAACATTAAGCATTATAAACCTAACTATTATTCATTTATTAATATTTTTAATTATTACATCTAAGGAAAAATTTATTTTTAAAAAATATTTATTGAAAACATAAGTCTACTTAAAACATAAAAAATTTTTTTTTATTATACTATAATACTATATAAATACATTTAGAGAAATATTGATGGTTTATTTGATCTATGACATAGTTAAACCTTCTCTAAAAGTACTACAAAAATTTTCCATTTAAATTTTGTTATTTATATTTTTTGAGCTGTGTAAAGTAAAAAAATTTGATCCTAAAAATTCAATAAATTTTTGATAGATTTCTTGATGTCCGTTAAAGTAATCATTATGCTGTTAAAATTTCAAATAAATAAAAGGTACAATTTTTCATTTTTTTTTGAACTTTCATTATAAATTACACTTTATTATATTAAATGCATATATACGACACGTATTTATTATTACATAAAAGCTTACCTAAAAGGTATATGGTAGTCAAGTATGCTAAGCGATTTATTTTAATTAATAATTTTAACCATTTTGATGTCTTTAACATATTATAAAATATTTTTAGTAATAAAATCAAACCATAATATTAGAATTTCGTGAAATAATGAAACAAATGTCAAGTATTTTATTTTTATAATTGAATTTTGCATGCGTTCACAGAATTAATCTATTTATTCAGTATTTGAAACCATCAAATCTTCACATTAGAATTTAATGAAATCACGAAGCAAATGTCAATTATATAATACGGATGATAAAACTATGACATCTTATACTATAAATTTTTGCAAAAAATTTTTCGAATTTTTTTCTTTATAAATAAGCGTTTAATCTTATTAACTGCATTACTTTTTGTCATCATTTCTTCTATCATTTATTTAAAAGTGTTCTGAAATTTTTTTAATCTTATTAAATATTTACAAAATTACTTGCCAAACCCGTGTATAAATATTTTATTGGTGAAATGTCTAATGAATGTATGTTTTTAACATTTGAACCAGAAATTATAATAGATGTAAGATATAGGTAATATGAAATTGTACTAAGATAAAATACGCTCCTAAAAAAAACTGAATACAAAACACCATATTACGTAAAATAATGAAATTAGAAAATTACAATTTTAAAATTAAACAATATTTTTATGATTACAATTTTTTTTTAACTAAATAAAAATTTAAAAAATTTTATACACGGGCCTGGCAAGTAATTTTGTAAATATTTAATAGAATTAAAAAAATTTCAGAACACTTTTAAATAAATGATAGAAGAAATGATGACAAAAAGTAATGCAGTTAGTGAGATTAAACGTTTATTTATAAAGAAAAAGATTTTTTTAATTTTTTGCAAAAATTTATAGTATAAGATGCCATAGTTTTATCATCTGTATTATATAATTGACATTTGCTTCGTGATTTCATGAAATTCTAATGTAAAGATTTGATAGTTTCAAATACTAAATAAATAGATTAATTCTGTGAACGCATGCAAAATTCAATTATAGAAATAAAATACTTGACATTTGTTTCATTATTTCATGAAATTCTAATATCATTGTTTGATTTTTTTACTAAAAATATTTTATAATATGTTAAAGACATCAAAATGGTTAAAATCATTAATCAAAATAAATCGCTTAGCATACTTGACCACCATATACCTTAAAGGTAAGCTTTTTACAGCATTTAGGTGGTTGGTTACAGAGATTGAATAAAAAAAAAACAGTTGCAGTTGTAAAAAACACTTCAATAGCAAGTAGAAAATAATCGCTGGTGAAGTAGTGATTTAATTTTAGTAGGAAATTATAACTATTCATTATTAATAATAAAACATAATAAAGTATGAAATAACAAGAAGATTTATTTTGCAAAAATTATATCATAGAAATCAAAAGTTTTGCACCAGCGATTATTTTTTACTTGCTATTGAAGTGTTTTTTACAACTGCAAAAGTATTAGATCGATAACTTTATATGCTTAAAACTTGACAAAATATAAATTAAAAATTTTTGTAAAAATAGCTGCAAATAGCATTTTTTTAGCCCTTTTCAAATCTTTTTTCAAATTTTTTCTAGCTCAATTATTTAAAAAACTACAGCTGATTGAAAAAAAATGCAAAAATGAAAAAAATTTCAAAATTGCCAAAGTGATTATTTTTTTTTAAATATTGTTAAAAAATGTAAGTAAGCTGAAAAGAAAGCATTTAAAGAATACTTTAAAATGCTTTTTTTTAATTTTTTCTAGGATGAAAATTGAAAAAGATACGCTTTTTCAAAGTCGGAACAAAAATTTGATAACCTGTCTAGAATTATTGCCCGGTACTATACTATCAAATTCTATTAAACCATTCGAAATGAAATTGGATACAACAAATTATTATATTACAAATTTAAATAATGCATTTAATATTTGCCATCTGTTCAATGATTTTATTGGCATTTTAATATCAAAGTTTCATAGTTTTATATGACCAATGTATTTAAGAAATTCTCTAAAACCATTATATAAATTCAATTCGTAAAAACAAATTAGTTTTAAACTTTCATTTTTTTACTAAGGTAGTCGATAAAATCTCCCTTTTGGTTAAAAATTATGATTTCATTTAATAAAAATAATAGTCTAAAATATGAAGTATTGAATACGAAACGAATTATTGAAAAAAAGATAAAAAGTTAAAATCATTAATTAAAATAATCGCTACCCTGGTAGAAATTTACTCTAGATCTGTCTAGTTTTGTATGTTAAATAATCAAGGCCTCGATAAAACTAGACAAATTTTTTACCAGGATAAGCGTACTTGACCACCATATGCCTTTTTAAAGGTAAGCTTTTATACCCTGGTAGCACAATCTGACGCAAGTATCAGTGCGCAGATCTTATATAACATGCTTCCTAAATCAATAAGAGTTCTGCAGTCAGAACATTGCATCAGATACTTGCAGCAGATTTGCATCATACTTACAGCAGATAAAGTGCACCCTAAGTGTCTCATGGGATGCACGGATCTTCGCAGCAGACTTGCATCATACTTATAAAGGTCACGTGCAGCAGACACTTTGCAGCAGATGTGCGCCATACTTGCAGCAGATAAAGTGCACCCTAAGAGTGTCATGGGATGCACGGATCTTCGCAGCAGACTTGCATCATACTTATAAAGGTCACGTGCAGTAGACACTTTGCAGCAGATGTGCGCCATACTTACAGCAGATAAAGTGCACCCTAAGAGTCTCATGTAATGCTAAAGATGCCATGCACAAAGCTGCTGCAATTATGACGCCCAAGCTCGTGATCAAATCATTCAGATTAAGCACCCTTAATTGCACAAGACAATCTAATTCTGCTGCTCAGTGTCTGACGTACGTGTTCGAATGCAATTTCATCGCAATTCTGCTGAAAGTCCCCGTGCAGTTAAAAGTCCTTGTGTAACTGCACTAAAGCTGCTGCAAGTCTGATGCAAGTATGTCGCAATTAATCTGCTAAAGATGCCATGCACAAAGCTGCTGCAATTATGACGCCCGAGCTCGTGATCAAATCATTCAGATTAAGCACCCTTAATTGCACAAGACAATCAAATTATGCTGCTCAGTGTCTGACGTACGTGTTCGAATGCAATTTCATCGCAATTCTGCTGAAAGTCCCCGTGCAGTTAAAAATCCTTGTGTAAGTGCACTAAAGCCGCTGCAAGTCTGATGCAAGTATGTCGCAATTAATCTGCTAAAAATGCCATGCACAAAGCTGCTGCAATTATGACGCCCGAGCTCGTGATCAAATCATTCAGATTAAGCACGCTTAATTGCACAAGACAATGTAATTATGCTGCTCAGTGTCTGACGTACGTGCTCGAATGCAATTTCATCGCATTCCTGCTGAAAGTCCCAGTGCATTTGGAAACCCTCTTGTAAGTGCACTAAAGCTTGCGCAAGTCTAACGTAATTATGATGCTTAGAGCCGGGTGCAATCATCTTAGCGCAGAAATATAGTTGAAATGGGAAGCATGTTAGTTAAGATCTGCTGTAGTTTGACTGACAGACAGAGAAATTGCAGCAGAATTGCACAAGAATTGAAAAAGTTGTGCTACCAGGGTATATAATAATAAATACGTGTCGTATATATGCATTTAATATAATAAAGTGTAATTTATAGTGAAAGTTAAAAAAAAATTAAAAATTGTACCTTTTATTTATTTAAAATTTTAACAGCTCAATGATCACTTTAACGGACATCAAGAGATCTACCAAAAATTTATTGAATTTTCAGGATCAAATTTTTTTACTTTACACAGCTCAAAAAAATATAAATAACAAAATTTAAATGTAAAATTTTTGTAGTACCCTTAGAGAAGGTCTAACTATGTCATAGATCAAATAAACCATCAATATTTCTCTAAATGTATTTATATAGTATTACTCAATAATAATAGAAAAAAATTTTTTTATATTTTAAGTAGACTTATTTTTTCAATGAATATTTTTTAAAAATAAATTATTCCTTAGATGTAATAATTAAAAATATTAATAAATGAATAATAGTTAGGTTTATAATACTTAATGTTAAATTTTGTCTTAAGATATATATTAATATGTAATATACATTCTAACATAAATAAATTAATATTATAGTCTAATTTATTTATTATGTAAATTTTACAAATTACATTATGAATAAATTAAACTATAGTATTATAAAATAAACATTATTATTATTTATTTATTAATATTTTTCATCATAGCGTCTAAGAAATAATTTATTTTTAAAAAATATTCATCGAAAAAACGAGTATACCTAATATACTCGTGAAAAATTAGATTTTAATATTATAAGAAAAATAATATAAATAAAAAAATTAATAAAAAAAATTTTAAAACAATAAAAAAAATTTTTTTTTAAATGTGATCCTGACCAAGAGTTGAACTTGCACACTCAAAAGGAAAAGCGTTAACGCTGTGCACTCGACCAAACCCACTTCAAAATATCATCGACATGAAATGATACATGCTCATCTACCCCCTAGTTGTTTAGAATAATTAGATTTGGAGTTGAAATACTTTTTTAATAGTTTTAAACTCACAAATTATATTAAAATCGTAACATTTATTAATTTTTTTAAAAATTACTATTTTACCATCATAATAAGAATGTATTTTGGTTACTCCCTCTTTTTCTTTTTCCCCTACCTCTTTTCAAAACACGCGCTCAGTTGTCTACACTACTGTTAACTTTTTCCGTTCGAGTTGAAGCCAAATCCCGATCAAGTCTGAATACAAAGGCTGTTCGACTGTCTCGAATGTAGTCAACATACATATTGAGTATATATTGAATGCATAGATGACTGGTTTCCAATTTCATTTCTTCTGAGGGAAACATCATCTCAATTTGATTTTAATCTTTTTTCAAGAATGATATTAAAATTATTTCAATAATAGTAGATGTGAATTTATATGCAACATTTGAACGTATTTTAGGTGCGAAAGTTTTTCCGTGTAGGACATGCGTATCAAACACTATTTTCTAGTACGTGTGTGGTAAATCCGCCACACGAAATCTATACCCTTAAAAAGCATTACTAAACAGAAACTACGCATTCCACGAATGATAATTCAAATAAAAAAACGAAATCTACACTGTTGAAAAAAATATTAAATTTAATATAAAATATGAAATTAGCTTCCGATCCGTGTTATTAATTTTAAAAATTAATTCTTAAAATTAATAATTTTACCTTAATTTTACCAAAAAATTGCATAAAAATTAATAATTTTATCGTAATTTTAACGATTAATTTTTAAAATTAATAACACGGATCGGAAGCTGGTTTCATATTTTACATTAAATTTAATATTTTTTTTAACAGTGTATGTATCAGTAAAACTAGGCATTCTCCAAATGATAAATCGAAAAAAAAAACCAAAACAATTTTAAAAATATACTTAGAACGTGAAATTGTATTAAATAATTATTAATAAAATATACATAAAGTGAAAAATTTACTTATTAAAATAACTCAATTTAAAATTTAGTTATTTAGAAACATACACACACATATACAAGAATAAGCCGAATGTAAAGCAACTGATTCATCGTTCATAGTATCTCTCATGACATTAGTCTGTATACGCGCATGCGCGCCGCCACTCTTATATGCCTTACCAACATGAAATACGTTTACGAAATTCACAAAAATCGTCAACTATACCCTGCCAGAAAATGCAACATAGGACCTGGAACAGAGAGCGCTTCAAGCGGATTTATCACACGCAGTACTAGAAAATGAATTTTAAGCATCAGACCAGATTTTTTAAAGCTACTCATGGACCAAAGACTTGTATTAAATATATATTTAAGATAAAAAAGTTTCATTATTTATTATTATAAGAAGAAAAGATTACTATCACATTCAAATTTTTAGACATTCCTTCGAGCTTAAACTCACTTATTAATCCGGATACCTTAATACACATTTTTAATATCATAGTGTATATTTTTATTTGGACACTCACATAACAATTTCAATTAACAAAATGCTGGCCAAATTTTCAATTTTTAATTGAAAAAATAAAATGTTACTTATTATTCCTTTTGCGTTACTGGAATTTTCTACTTACTTCAAGATTTCAGTTTTGCCAAGTGTATTATGTAATATTTTTTTAGTATTTTTTTTTAATAAAGTGCTCAATATAGTATTTTTTTATTTATTATTTAATACATTATAAGTTAAAACAAAAAGCTAATTTCTCAAAACTATAATTTAATAGATTTAATGTATTAAATTTAAAACTAAAAATAAAGTTAATGATTTGTATTAATAATTATGTTAGTAGATTTTATAAAAAAATTATTAATAATGTTACAAAATATGTAATACCAAACATGTATATACATGTTTTTCATATATTATCATATACAATCAAAATATTATTTTTAATCTCAATTAATGTACAATATTTATGTACACCATTTTAGTATACAATTGCTAAACCTTGAGACAGAGTTAATGAAAAATTGTCATATATTTATCAAATAACATTTTCATAAATCTAACCTAAAAAATTGTCTGCTTATTAATAATAAATTTATAAAATACATTTTTCACATATATAACCTAAAAAACTGTCTCTTTACAAATCACAATCAATTTAGTTTATTTAAATATATATTCACTTATTAATTATTATTTTTGTGAAGACTAAGTAAATAAATAATAATAATCACACTAAGAATTGTACTGTATTTAAAAAAATTAAAGCAAATGTGGAGCAACACAACAGCTGATTAATCATTAAATATACGATAGCATCAAAACAATCAGATTTAATATATGTGTATGTACATCATATATACTGCTGTTATTCTTGCTGTCTCTTTCGTACTCATTCTAATGTATATGAATGGACTCTCTTTTTTTATGTTCGTCACTTTCAAGACAATATGTATATATATATATATATATATATATATATATATATATATATATATATATATATATACACTGCTGTTCTTCTTCTCTATTTTTATCAACTTTTTCCAGACTTTTTAATGTCTATATGATTGGCCATCATCTGGTATTTTTTTTATTATTTTGATACTTTTTAGTTTGCCCAGTGGGACTTTCTATTAATAATTTTTATTTTTGCCCTGAGGGACTTTATAATTGTTTTTTCGTGGTCTCCGGGTTTTACTCCTCGCAGAAAAATTCGAAAAAATTTTTCCGAAATTTTCCCGGGGAATCGAACCCCGGTCCACTAGAGCGCGAGCCACGAGCCTTAGCCCCTGCGCTACCGCCGCTCCTGTATATACTGCTGTTTGCTGTTATTACTCGTTCTCTCTCAATCACTCTACACGGAAAAAGGAAAATACCTGAAAAGAATGTACTAATTTGAGTCAGTACTAGAAAGAATATTACCAGTCGTTTTTTAATTGATACTCAGTATATATTTTAAAACGACCTATATAAGTACATTTTTTAACGCGACTCGTCCCAAGAATTGTGTGGTATAGTACCGAATTTTTCCGTACTACGGGACTAAATTATCTTTTACTAACATAGTACCTATACAATATTTACTGCGGCGCTGTCGAATATGAAACTTCAATACAGCTAATTTATCATAATGTAAAAACCATTAAATTGCATAAAAATTTTTAGCAATCAATAAATATAATATCGATCATATAATATGTAAAAATTTCAAATTATTAATTATTAATTTTAAACTTTAGTTGATTATTATAAACGGGAAAAAGCAGATGAATTTTTTTGCTACAATAAAGAAATTTGTAAGATTAAGCTTGAGTGCGGACAACTCATGAAATCCACCGGGATGCTATACATAAAAAGTTATATACAAACTTACGATGTATAGTATTTCGAGGTTACGTTTGTCAAGCTTGATCTAACTTTCAATCCAAGTTTATAAAAGAAATAAATTCAAATGACTTTTTATTTTAACAAAAATAATTGTACTAACATAGCTATAGCGCGGATACGTTAGAATATTTGTTTGATTAATGAATTTAAAAAGATGTCAACAAAATAAAAAAAAGCAAAAATCGATTCTAACAGCTCTGACATCCTGTTAAGTTGAAAATGAATTATTAGTAATTTAAAAGGGTTATATATTATAAAAATGATTTTAGAATCATCAATTTTTAATTCTAGTATGGGAAAATCAGTTCTATATATAGCAATTATATTCTCTGCAAAATTTTACCCCTGGATCGGATAGGTGAAATATCAGTCCTAGTACCGAAAAAATAGGTACTACGTAGCGGAAATTCATGCACTCAGTTCGTAATATAGTTATGCCAGCACTAGTAGTTAAAATTTGAAGTATAGTATTGATTAAAATTATACTATTACATTTTTTTTCAATACTTTATCACAGAAATAATACATACTACGTGTAGTATTGATTTTAATGGTATTTACCTTTTTCCGTGTATGCATATGCCACATGTTATCTTTTCTCTCTCTCTCTCTCTCTTTTTTCTATATACGTACGCCTGCTCAGGCGACTGCGCACGCAACTTCCATCTCATACGTTTGGCTGAATGAGAAAATTATTAAAAACAAGAAATCGCAGGTCTAGCCTATATATCATATGAAAAATAATAAATACGTCATTTTTTAGCTGTTTTTGGTATGAAATGTTTATTAGCATTATATTATATATATATATATATATATATATATATATATATATATTTACAAGTAATTAACAAGTAAATGCATATATTTAATATATATTTTGCGAGTTTCAATTTTTAAAATTTGAAACTTGAAGTAAATAGGTCCCATCGCACACGATGCGGCTTCGCAAACTTGCCTTTCGGCAAGTTTTTTTTTTTTTGAGATTATTTAATACTGCAGACTTTATAGTCTGCTATAAAACTTAAAAAAATTGTTCTCTATGGTTATTTGAACACGATTATCAAAATAAAATTACTATACCATCGTTCTGAGAAAAAAAATTTTTTCTCATAAAAAGTTATTAACTTTTGAGAAAATAGTTGATTTACCAAAAAAATACTTTTTATTTAAGAGCAGGCCGGAGTAGAATCTGATACCGACCGAGTAAAAATTGAGTTTTTTGTTATTTACTCAAGTATTAATCGGTATATCTTCAAATTAAAAGTTAAACGCAATAGATATTACTATTATGAACATCTATGCACAAGAAAAAAAATTCTACCTTCTCTTTACCTCTTTTACATTTTGCCCTTCTGTATTTTCACGTTTCTTACTTTTCTCAAAAACAGAGCGGTAGATTTTTTTTTTCTTGTTATAAATATTTGTAATAATAATATCTATTGCGCTTAACCTTCAATTTGCAGATGCACCAATTAATACTTGAGTAAATAATAAAAATCTCAATTAGAGAAGGACAGCGAATCCAGCCTGCTCTTAATGCTTGAAATTTGATTGAGATACTTACAAAGATTCTTTTTAAAGGGGTATTCTTATGCCGGCATAGAGTTCTACCTTATCTACATTCGGATTGTGTATTTTACAAAAAATTTAACTATTTATGACTAAAATTCATAATAGAACCATATTCTTAACATTCTCAAGAATTTATTGCGATGCTAAAAGTCAATATAAGGTTAAAGATAAAGAAGAAAACTGCATAATACGACTATCTATGACTACATTGGATGACTTATCGTATTAAGCACTTTTCATTTTTATTTTTACCCTTACATTGTCTTTCAACATTGCAATAAATTCTTTGAAATGTCAAATATGTGCTTCTGCTACGAGTATTAGTCATAAATTGTTAAATATTCATTAAATTATAATAAAGTGCATAATTCAGATGTAGATAACGCAGAACTCTATGTCGGTATGAGGATTTCCCTTAAAGCAGCTGTGAATAAATGGAAATTTGATTAAAAAGCAATATGTGGTAACAATCAGAGTTGTTAAAAAGGTATTCGAATAATGATTGATAAATATAATTTTCGCTATTCTAACCCTAAAATCGCAACTTCGTTGCTCTTTTTTGGCTTTCATGGCGAAAAATACACTATGCAACTAGTATGGAAAGGCTTTTTTACGAAACTCGTTACGACCCTCACCTTCGGCTCAGGCCATAAACTTTTCGTTTCGTAAATAAAGCCTTTCCATACCCGTTACGTAATGTACTATTACGAATGAATTATCTTATATTGAATAATAAATAACATTATTTGAACAGCAGAAATCATATGAATAAATTATTATTTGTTACCCGATTATTCGTTATTTGGATATATATACAGATCAGAATAATACTTTTTAAAAAAAGTATTTAACCGATTTAGCCGGTTTTGATATATATTTTAGTATTACAAAAGTTAGGAACCTGTGCAAAATTTCAGCTATCTACACTGAAAAGACATCAGCCCTCATCCCGCCACATAGGTATGGCTGTGGTGGCGCTCGTGCTTTAGCCTACTATAGGAGCCAATCAGCGCATGTACGGAGCTCACTGGCCCCTTAGCGGCAGCGGTTTGAGCTACACCTAGTAAGCCGTAATGGCGGCACTGTATACTATGTGCTAACGGATACCGCAAGAGGATGGGTTCACGCTCGTGCGATGCCGGTCTCACAGTCTATGTAAGCTATGGCGTTTGGCGCCACTATAGACAGGTGGACACCTTTATCTACACCGATGTCTTTTCAGTGTAGGTGCAAAATTCATGGAAATATAGCGATTAAAAGTTGAAAAATAGACCTATTTTTAGACTATTTTTGCTATTTTTCAAGATTTTTTTTCGAACACTTATCGTACTTCTTTTGGACTTCGTACGATGGATTTTTTTTCGTAAAAACTTAAACTTCCTGTAAAAATTTTTCAAATAAGACTATTTATCAAGATCTTATACTGATTGTCACCTTTGTAAAACCACTTTTTTGTATTTTTTATGTGCTTTCAAACGCTTTATTCAATGATTCATTAAAAATTAATCACAAAGAACCTTTTAATATTCGAAAGATTGGAGTAAATCCCAACTTTTTATGAGGTACAAAACTAAAAATAATTGATCCATATCTCTTTTACAATGACTTGAATTCTACAATTTTTCTAAAAATGACCATTTTTATCAATTTCACACTTGGATAAAGTCTTTCTGTATGAACTGATTGGTCTAAAAATTTAACTGAATACTGTTTAAAGATACCACAACAAATTAAGACCCATCCGGTCTAACGTTTTCAAAGAGTTTGCAAACTTTAAAAAAAGTTATTTTTCTCATATTAAGCCTGTATGTTAAGTAACACTACTGGCATGTCTTTGTTATATCTTGTGAACTTTTTGCGTATAATTAAGTAAGTTCTTAATATAATTTATCAAAGTATAGTAGTAAACTTCACCTAAAAGCTTTAAAAAGTTCATCCGAGTTGATTGGAACCAAAGTTATAAGCATGAAAAAAAAATTTTAAACAAATCCATAAACGCTAAATATTGCCTATTTTCCTACTTGATACAGACTTTATAAAATTCAGACAAAATGTTTTTTGTTAGTTCTTCGAAATAGCAGGGATGAGATACAAGAAACAATACACATTCGAAACGAAAAAGTGCTATAGATAATCATTTATTTTTGAAAATCATCAATTATTGCGAAATCATGATATTCTGAATCAAATGAGTATTTTTTCATTCTAATTGTTCTTCCATTAATGAGTACAAAATAATGCAACGTTCTTGTAGATTTTATAGGTTTTGCTGATTTAAACCTTTTATCAAGTTTTTAGCCTCGCCTAAGTACATCCACCTCTTCGACGTATAAGTACCTATAATGACATAAAATGTATTTAATGTGTAGCGTTCTATTATGTCTTTATAAATAAGAATAATAATATTAATATCTAATGTCGGACCTGCAGTCAATCAAATAATTATATATTTATTTTGTGCTCAAAATTTGAACTCCTTGTTTGAAGGATTTCCTAACAGTACGTTTTGCTGTACCTTCTACACCATCGCAAACATTTTTTCCATGAGATGTTGCAAAAAAATTGTATGATGTTATCCCAATACCAAAATCTTCCTTATGAAAGCACAAATTACTTAAATGATTCCTGAAAATTGACAATCGTTAATTGTAAATAATAGTTATAAAAAAGAGCCACGGTGGCTCAGGGGCTAGAACATTCGACTCTCACCCAGAGGGCCAGGGTTCGAGTCCCGGTGAGGGTGAGATTTTTTCCATTTTTAATTAAAAGTGGAGAATTTCCCGAACTCATTGACACCGAGGTGGACCATCCCCGAATGGTTTTCCGCGGTTTTAACAAAAACCGTAGATAATTATTAGAGGGTCGGTAAGGCAGAACGCGACTCCTCCACTATAGTTGAGACGGAACGTTCTGCCGGGTTGGTGTGAGCTCTCGATGCGCTTAAAAGGGTGGGTAGAGCGAGTCTCCCCGCCTGAGTAAGCCTGCACGACCGAGAATGCACACCTTCCGGGGTTAAAAGGTATGGGTTCGAACGCGAAAACACTGGAACACATAGGTGATCGAGGTGTCCCGTAAAAAGGTTGTAGAACCTGCACAGGTATGGTACTTGAAAGATTATCTGAAAGATAGTAATAAAATTTTTGATACCTTATTTCAAAGTATAAAAGGAACGCGCTCATAAAGGTCAGTTAGTACATTAAGTTGTCATCGAGGCGCAATCGCGGCTATTGATTTAGAAGGGAGGGGATACGGTTTTTAAAGTATTTTTTTGACTTTTAATACTGTCTAGTGTTTTTAAAACTAATTCAATTTTTTAACTTTTAAGAGTTATTAAAAATTGAAAAATAAAACAGAACTTTGTATAGGGATATACACGCTCCAATAACTTTTTTTTCGGCAAAATTTACCGATAATTTTTTAATTTATTTCTATTTCTTATTTAAAATTTTACAAAAGATACTTTAAATGTAATTTTTTTTATACTATAAATAATTAAATAATCTAGCATTTACTGCAGAGTGCAAAAAAAATTCTTAAAAATTTTTTTTTATTCGAATCGACCTTACCTTCACCTCTTTACAATAAATAATATAAATAGTAAATTTGATTTAGTTGTTTTTGAATTGCGTAGAAGTTCCATCAGAAAACTCAATTGAACTTGTTATCTACAGAGATGTTTGTTTTATTTGATTAAGCAGTTCTTGCATGAATATGTGAACAGAATACGCTTAGTGTATTGTACTGTTGGAAATAACACAAAAGGTTTGTACTTTCAATTCATTTTCTGTTTCTTCTTTCAATAACCCAAAGACCCAAATATCCCTCTTGGGGTCCTTGGGTTATAGGTTTTGAATAAGTAAATTATTTTTTAAATTGTTTCTTAAATTAAATTTGAAATCAATAACGCAAAGACTCTAATACCTCTTTATGGGATACTTGAGTCTTGGGGTGATTAGTTTCAAATTATTGGAATTATCTTTTAATTATTTCTCAAGTTAAATTTAAAACCAAATACCGAAAGACTCAAATACCCCTTCATGGAGTATTTGGGTCTTTGGAAATTAACGTGTGGAACATTTAGATATTTATAAATTATCAATCAATTCATTAATTTATTATGACGATAGTTTGTTGTTATTATTAACAACTAAAAATATATTTTGAATAAGCATGAAATGAGAAATGAAATGGCATTTTTGATTTCTGACAAGTGGTATTCGTTGGGAAGAAAAAAATTTTAAAAAGACAATTAGCAACCGGAGTTTTTTGTGAAAAAACTAAAAAACTAACTAGAAGAGGACCCCTTGTTTGGGTCATAGTTCTTGCTATAACTTGCGGATAGGTTTTTATATGAGCATGTCTCCACAATTTTTAATCGTTTTGTGATATTATTAAAAAATAATTTTACAGCTGTTAGTGAGTTACCGAATGATGCACACTATTTAAACTAGGTTCACACCATTTGCACAATCCGGTTACTCTATTTTTTATTTATTTAGTGAATGTGCCACTAACGGTACAGTCGATATCTCTATAATATGTAAATTTTTACATCAATAAAATTTTCGAAATTCTATTCATGTAAAAATTTACGTTTTGTAGAAATATCTAATGTACCGTTGGTGGCACATTAACTAAATACATAAAAAATAGAATAACCAGATTGTACAAAAGGTGTAAACCTAATTTCAATAGTGTGCATCATTCGTTACCTATGAAAAGCTTTAAAATGACCGTTCACTAAGTAGCTTAAAAGTTGTGGAGATATGCTCATATATGAAATCATGAAAAAAACCGTGAGCATTCGGTCTAACGCTCGATTATTCTAAGATCATGAGCTATTTTGTTTAATTTCTTTGAAAAATAATTGTTTATAATATTGAATATTACTCCCCGATGGGAGCTTCCAAGTTCATTCTGCAAAATTTTAGTAAAAGTTAAGATTGGACCCTTTTGATAAAAAAAAAGTGTTCGAAAAGTTCAATCTGTTCAAAAGTTATAGCAAAATGAAAAACATGAAAAAATCAGCACAATAATTCAAGTAAAATAGAAGTTTAATTTTATGTTAATTTTGATAACAATTTTTGAAACAATTTTCATTTTGCTATAAGTTTTGCAAGGATTGAGCTTTTTGAACGCCTTTTTTTCAATCAAAAGGATTCAATTTCAACTTTTTCTTGAATTCAGCAGAATTAACTTGGAAGCTACCAATAGGGAGTAACACTCAATATTATAAACAATATAACAAATAATTTTTATATAACAAATGATTTTTTAAAGAAATTAAACAAAAATCGCTCGTAATCTTGGAATGATCGAGCGTTAGACTGAATGCTCACGGTTTTTTCCATAATTTTATGTATAGAAACATATCTGCAAGTTACAGCAAGATCCGTGACCCAAACAAGGGGTCCTCTCATAGTAAGTAACAAGCAATTTTTTAATAAACATATTTGTAATGAGCATTGAATTACCTATGGATATATGTGTTCTAAATTTTGCAAATATATTGGCTAATTGCCAACTTCGTAGAGGTAGTGTAAGGTTGGAATTTATATTCGATGCCTAAACAAAAGAGACAAAGACAGAATGAGGTTTTATCGTGAGAGAGACAGAGACAAAATGAGATTTGAGATTGAGTTTAAGCATCAACTATAAATTCAGACCTAAATAAATCATGACACTAATATTATTCAGTAAATAATTGATTTAGTTTTTTATTTGAAAATTGATATTTTTTCCATATTTTAATCATTTTTTAATTGCATTACGTAAAATAATCAGAGCCTGATTTACAGTTATGCCAACTATGCCGTGGCATAGGGCTGCAGCTTCTAGGGGCGGCACGAAATGGAAATTTTTTGAAGCTATGCTTCTTATATGAGATTACGGCGACAGGGCCTAACAAAAAAAACAAGATGTAGTTAAATTTAAAAAAAAGTATACATATGAAAAAAAGTGTGTGAAGAGCTAAAGGTCCCTAATATCTACGTTACATGTCTTGTTAAAAAAAATCAGGTGAGAAATCATCTGATTTCTCAGGTGATTTATTGTGCCAAAATCTCATGTGATGATTTTTTTTTGTTTTCACACGTTTCAAACCATACTTAGCCAATTGAGAACTATTTTTAAAAACTTTTGAAAATTGGAACTTGGAAAATTTTTTATAAAATTAGTTAACATTTTTTCTAAGACCAAATTCTTTAACAAATTTTCTAAGTTCAAAATTTTTAAAAATTTTCAAAAATAGTTCTTAATCGACTAGGTATGGTTTGAAACGTGTGAAAACAAAAAAATCATCATAAATAATTATCATAAGTATGATTTCTCAGGTGATTTCTGACCTGACTTTTTTGGTAATGTGGTTCTATATATATATATATATATATATATATATATATATATATATATATATATACACGCTACCTAAAGTAGATGTGCGTGTTGAATATCTACGGATGATTGTTAAATATATAATAAATTGTGACCTACTACTCTATCACCTGAAAAAGGATAGCACAAAGTGCTCATGTACCAGGAAAGGATATAAGGGTTACAGTATGCACAGACCCGTTTTTGCAGTGGACATCATGCCACGTACAGTCCGGGGTCTATATGTGCTTGTTATTCGTTAGTAGTTAGTTTGCCTCTTATTGGCCTCAAAACATAAACTTATTACGTCTTAATAAACAACCAGAAATTTATGTATAATGATAGAGTGAAATAAGGTTAATTCAAAAACTATTTTGTTTTATATGAATTACCTATGTACGAGTTAGTAGCATGTAACTAATTATTTCGCGTCTCACTTATCATAAGATCACTATTTCTTTCAATTTACACTACGCGAATAATGCAAGTTATGCTATTATCTTTAATTAATAATCAAATATTAATCCTACAAATGAAATATATACGTAGAATATTAGATAATATTAACTTTAATCGTGGTCTTTATTACCGGATCAAGTTGGCATTACCAACTTTCCTCGGACCTATAAAGACAAACGAAATAAATAACAAGTAACACGAGATTTTATTTTTAATACTTTATTTGAAGGAAGCCGGCCAAAGAGTGCCGTACAGATTCGCGAGCTCGAACTCGTCGCTCGTCAATTCAGCCGCCGATGCCGCTGATCTCCCACTTTTGCGTTGCTTGAGATGGGTGGGGTCGCTTTCTTCCTTTGCTCTTACATGATTCCTTGCCCACACCACATCTCTTACCTTCCATCTCTCCTCATAGAAACCTTTGTATGCGCTGTAAGGAGAGGAAGCTATATACATTTTTTCGCAACTTATGACTATCGCAATGATTGAATGTGTGCTGATCATACATTGATATAGACGCGTATACGCACACATTCAACCGTTCATCACTTTGCATTTCTCTCTGTATTGCGCGCAAGTATAGCTTCTATTATTTTGCCTCTTTAGCGCGCAATACAGAAAGAAAACTTTTATTTTATACTTTTACTTTTTAATTTAGAAAGAGAGAAAGAATAAATGTTTTATGATTTATTCTTTCTCTCTTTGTTTAATAGGCTCACAATACATATCGATATTAAAATAAAAAAATATAATATTTAATATTTTACATGTAAATCAACATAAAAATGAGAATTCAAATCATTCATAATGTCACAATCAATTAAGAACAGATGGCACTACAAACGCTTAAGCTAAAACTATACTTTTTCTAGATGTATACTAGGTTTCATCTTGTTTATCGTTAAAACGTTACCGGTTAAAGAAATAATTTTATTTGACACCTATTGAAAATAATTGATTACCTAATTGTTATTTTATAAATGGAAAGTATTATTATTTTCTACTTGAGTATTAAATTAAGAAAGTTAATAAATGAGCTACGAAACATTAATAGGTTAGAAATTAACAAGAATCTTATTTCTTCAACCAAACTCTATTATTTGAGAAAAATAACATTATACATGGATTCTAATTAGATAGATAAGAAATATTGGAATGTGAAATTAAGATACGTGATATAATTAACAAGTTAAGTTTATGTTTATATTCACTTAAGAAAACTTTCCAATGTAAACAATCTTCTTCAATGTAAGTTTTTTCTAACGGAATATTGTATAAAGACTGAAGATTTTTTCATTTCAATTACTCTCATTTTGCTTCCAGAAAATCCTATTACAATTCAAATAACCAAACATTAATAAATTTTTTAAAACATAGACATATTATGAGCTATCGACGAAAAAAATTGAGTGGTTCGCAGTATCGAAAAGTTGCTCAAGAAAAACAAAGGAAACATGATGAAGTTTTATCTAAAATATCAAAATTAAATTTATGGATGACAGATAATTCTCAAAAAAAAACTGAATCTTGTTCAGATTCAACTAAATTAAAAGCAGTAGAATGCGAAGTTAATAATTCTTCGCAAAAAAATGATGTGCATATTCAAGATTCCTTCGAAGGTATCTTTATTTTTAAGTTTAAAATCTTTTTTTACAAGAGTAAGAATAACAAAAATAATTTAAATAAAAATATTTTTCTATAAGTATTATAATTCTTTCACTTCCTCATGGAAAAAAAAATTGATAAAAAAAGTATATCGATAAAAAAAAGTTGTTCTATATATATTTAAACTAAGAGTGATAAAAATATTTTGCGAAAAATGTCTGTGTATATAGATGTGCGTATGTAGGAAAAATCAAATTGCTTAAAAACTGTTCTACTTTTAACACAAATTATTTTCAATAATCTTTAAACAGCAAGATACTTACAGTTAATTTTTATAGCTTACTTGTTAGTTTAAATGACTGTCATTTTGGAAATTCATTATTTTATGTAAAATTTTAATTAGATTCAATAAAAATTAATTTAATCTTTTATCAATATTATATTTTATGTTTTATTAAGATTAAAAAATTTTATATATTATTGGAATATATTCATTTATTTTTTCTTATATTTCAGAAATTAGATGAGATTTACCAATGTAATATTTAACATTTTTGTTTGAGTAATTCAATTTTTAATTCAAAATATATTTTCATAGATTTTCGTTCTGCATATGATTATTTAGCGTGTTGCTTATTATTTTAACAAATCTTTTCACTTTTTTTCAGATTTACATTCAGAATCGGTTTGTGTTTTAACTGAAACGAAAATATCTCCATCTTCAAATAATGACTATGAAGATGAATGCAATCTGCATGAAAATCTAGTGGTACAAGAAGTTGATAATACTTCAAACTGTACAAAAAAAAATCCGAACTTTTAGGTATAGAATTAATAAAGATTTCAGATGATCCAGCTAATTGGATTATAAATAATGAAACAATTGAAGAAATTTTAAAACGTGGTTTTAAGCAAAATATAGATGCCGATTTTTCTAAATCGAAACATTCTATATCAGGAAGAACCCGCGGAATGCAGAAATCGTTTTTTACTCGAGTTTTAGAAAATGGTACGACTCAGAACAGATTTTGGTTAATTTATTCTATAAGCACGGTCTCAATTTTTTGTGGGCCCTGTAAACTTTTTAGTAAATCTACAATATTGAACAATGGTTATAATAACTGGAGTAATGCTTACACGGTTCTTAAAGAACATGAACGTTCTTATGAACATAAAAACAGTTGCATAAGCCTTATAAATAGGAATAAATCTATCGATTTGAATTTAAATCTACAAATCGAAAATAAATTTAATTATTGGAAAAAAATTTTACAGCGCGTTGTTGCAGTTATCAAGTCATTAAGTTCTAGAGGATTGGCCTTTAGTGGAGATAATGAACAATTCGGTTCTCTTCACAATGGAAACTTTTGTATGGCATTAGAATTGATAGCTCAATTCGATCCATTTCTTTGCGATCATATTAAAAATTATGGGAATAAAGGTAGCGGTAACGTGTCTTATTTATCATCGACTACATGTGAAGAGTTTATTCAAGTAATGGCAGACACTTTATTACATGAGATTGTAGAAGAAATTAAAGAAGTGAAATATTTTTCTATTAGTGTTGATTCGACACCGGATATTTCCCACGTTGATCAACTAACGTTTGTTATTAGATATGCTTCTACTGGGCTAGTAAAAGAACGATTCATCAAGTTCATTCCAAATTGTAAACATACAGGCACAGCGATTGCGGATTGTATAATTACTACCTTGAATGAATATGATATAAATATTCAAGATTGTCGAGGCCAGTGTTATGACAATGCGAGTAACATAGCTGGTATATACTCTGGCACTCAAGCTAAAATAAAAGAGATCAATCCTCTTGCAGGATGGATACCCTGTTCAGCACATTCACTCAATCTTGTGGGTGAAAATTCTGTGAAATCAAACTCCATAGCAATATATTTTTTTCTTAATTTACAAAACTTGTATAATTTCTTTTCTTCTTCTCCGGATAGATGGTAACGTTTATCCGAATCAAATCATTCAGTAAAAAGTTTATCAATAACTCGATGGTCTGCACGTTATGACGCGTGTAAGGCTTTAGTCGAATCATTTGATATAATAATATCTGCACTAACTGAAATTTCTCAAGATCAAAATGAAAAGCCTTTTACTAGGGCTGAAGCGAATTGTCTTTTTGAGAATCTAAATTCTTTAGAGACTGTTTTTGTATCATTGGTTTGGAATGATATTTTGGATCGCTTCAACGCTGTTAGTAAGATTTTGCAGAGTGAAAAAACGGAATTAACTTCTGTTGTTGAATTATATGAATCGTTGATTCAATTTTCAAATAATATACGTCAGGATTTTGATAAATATGAAATTAAGGCTATAGAAAAGTTCGGCACAGATTTTTACAAAGCCGATTATAATCGACGTAGAAAACGAAAACGTTTTTTTGATGATGCAAATTCAGAGGACGTATCCGAATCACGCAGAGGAAGTGAGAAATCGAAAATTGAATTTTTTTATGAGATCATTGCAAGACTCATAAGTGAATTACAAAAACGTAAAGAAGCCTATTCAAAAATAAATAATTCTTTTGGATTTCTTTCAAAATTGCAATGCATGAAATTGGAAGACATTTCACAAAAAGTTGTTAATTCAGTAAATAAATATCCAAAAGATTTAGAAAGTTCGCTCGAAATTGAATATAAACGTCTTGCTGCGTATCTTACCTCACAAAGTATAATAGGAATTTCAGCTTCGAAATTATATGAAATGTTACATGAAAAAAGCTACATGAAATTATTGTATCCCAATGTAACTATTGCCCTTTCAATGTATTTATGCTTAATGGTATCAAATTGCTCCGGAAAAAGATCTTTTTCAGCTTTAAAAAGGGTGAAAGATTATTTAAGGTCTAATCAAAAGCAAGAGAGACTTAATTCTTTATCATTGTTAGTCATTGAAGCTGAATCAACGATGAAACTTGATTATGATAAAATTATTGATGATTTTGCAGCAAGAAAATCAAGAAAAAAAATTATATGAATAATTGAAAAATTTGATTCTTGTTAGATATTTTATTATTAAATGTTTTTGAATAAATAATTTATATATGAAAAAATATTAGGTTAATATATTTAGAAATAAATAAATTGATGCAAATAAAATTTTTACTTTTTCCAATATTAATTTCCTTACAAGGGGCGGCAAATTGTCAATGGCATAGGGCGGCAAAAACCTAAGTCCGGCTCTGAAAATAATCGCAAAGAATTTTAAATTTCAAACATATTTCAATCGTGTTTCAATTTTTTTATCAATCTACCGTGCGTAACTGTCCATCCTTCAGTCATAAGCTATGCGGTGAAGCTTTTTTTCTGCACTAATACTGATAATAATGATTTCTTTAGAACTTATGTGAAATATTAAAGGTTCCGTGGAAATATATAGCAAAAGTGACTAAGAAATGGAAAAAGTACAGAATTCGTTCTTTTTGAAAAACCAGAATAACCGTATTGGAGCACTGCTCTTTTTTTTTAGATTCCCGTAGGACATTTTAATGGAAAATTTCTAAGTTTCACCAAAATTTTAAACTCTTCTGACTGACGTCCATATATGTGGATAAATATTAAATTCGGGATTGTGAGGTAACCCAAAGCTTTTTTAATGAAACCTTACACATTATTTTTTTATTTAAATGAAAAATAATAAAAATAAATTTAATAGAAAAATTTTATATTAATTTCTACATATTTTTTTTGCAATATAAAATGAAAAAATAGTATTCTACCCGTAACTAAATGAATACATCAATATTTAGTTTTGCTAACTGTCTTTGTTTTCGAAAATTATTGATTATTTACAAAATTTTCTTCACATCATGCATCTGGCATAGACATTTAGTTCTTAATAATGATCTTCTAGATTTAGCTTTGTTTATGACTAACAATTGATTGTCATGTTCATTGAAAGCTATCAAATAGATCGAAGATTTCATATCTGATGATTTTCAGCATGAAATAAATACTGGTTCAGCATACTAATAGTTGGTATTTTGATCAGCTAATTCCATTAAATGTGATGGCACAAGTCATCATCGTTAATTAGAACCTTGTTCCGACAAGTTATTTTTTTTTTTTTTTTTTTTTTTTTTTTTTTTTTTAATAATAAACGGGCATTTTCTGCCCAATAGCAATTTACGTAAACAATTAAAGACAATACAGTTGACGTATTATTTAACGTGGTGTCAGCCCACGGCAGAGACAGCGAAAAAGCGACCAGACGGGGAATCGATCCCGCGCCAACGGGTATACGAGTCACGCGCCTTAGCCACTACTCCACTGAACTCTACAGTTATTGCAAGATGGACATCAGATTATTTTACATATAAAATTACAAACAACATTCATGCCTACAATGTGATTGTACATCGAATTAATTTCGATTCCTATTCTACTCCTATAAGTATTCAGAAATAAATGTTTGTGCACATATGTATGAGAATGACTGAATAATTATTAGAGTTTGCGATGGCTTAAAGTCTTATTCACCAAAAAAGATAATTGTCATAATATCAATAACGAGTATTTTTCAATTCATAATTAGGTTTCTAATTGATAAATAGCTTTCTACTCTATGATCTTTAAACTTATTTCAATAGTTTTTGAGTATAGAGATAAGATGTTTATGTTAAGTATGTGGCTATTTCCAATAAGTAAAATTAATCATGCTTGATAATATATATTTTAAACTGGGATGTCTCAGTGGTTCATTCGGTAGAGCAATGAATTCCTGATTTTGAGGACCCGAGTTTGAGTCCCGCTCTCTACGGCCGATCGATACAAGCACCACTGTATACGATGCATATGCTCTGTTCACAAACACACTTAAGACCTCCGTTGCGTAACTAATTAGCATCGTAATGATAGCATAAATACTGCTACGTTAAATAAAATTGAAAAAAAAAGAAAAAAAAATGTTTAAACTGTCATACCTCCTCATTGATGGCTCTGTCCACTTGAAATCAAAATTTTTTTTTAGGTTTTTAAATAATAGAAGAAAATAAGCCCTCAAAATGGAATTTTTACAGTGTCGAAGTTTGAGTCATTGCAATTACTATATAATAAATATAAGGACCAATCAGAAAGCTTCAAAATTCAGGTCTGTAAAAAATCATGCTAATTCTTTACATTATTTATAACAAAAAGTGTCCTTATGAATTTCTTTCTAAAACCTCAAGATTTTGAGAAAAAATAAAACTTTTCCGAAAACTTTGAAAAATTTTGAATTTTTAAGAATCTGTAACGTTTAATGATTTTGATCTAGATTCTTTAAATTTTTTTTACTTGAAATTATTTTTTTGCCCTACCAGTTGACGTGAAATGTCCCATATATATATAAATATATATATATATAAATATATATATATATATATATATATATATATATATATATATATAATTGTAAATAAATGGTAAAATTTAATTCATTTCAATCGAAAAATATATTAAAATCAAAAAATAGCTATGAATAGAAGATAAAAATAATAACTTTGATTTAAAAATTCTGATCAGGGTTGCGAAAAAAGTAATTAAAAATAATTTGAATCATGAATCAATTTTGGATTTGTAATTGAAGTTTTATTCAATTAACAATTTCTTTTGAATTGATAATTAAACATATTTTAATTGACAAATCAAAATCCAATCGTGAATTGTAAAGGCTTTAATTGAAAAATCAAAAGGAATTTTCAATTCAATAAATTTCAATTCAGAAATCCAAATGTAATCGTGAATTAAAAGGGCTTTAATTACAAATTCTAAAAGAATCCCTAATTAAATAAATTTCAATTAAGAAATCAAAATATAATCGTGAATTGAAAGGGCTTTAATTACAAATTCAAGAAAAATTCTTAATTAAATAAATTTCAATTAAGAAATCAAAATGTAATCGTGAATTGTAAAGGCTTTAATTACAAATTCAAAAAGTATTCTTAATTAAATAAATTTCAATTAAAAAATCCAAATGTAATCATAAATTCAAAGAGCATTACTTATGATTATGATTTGTGAATTTGAGGGCTTTAATTAAAAATTCTATAATTCCTTTTTTATTAAATGTACTAAGTAATTTTTATCATATATATATATATATATATATATATATATATATATATATATATATATATATATATATATATATAGAGAGAGAGAGAGAGAGAGATTTGATTTGATTTGATTTGACAAAAATTTTATTAATCATGGGGTAGTACCCCGTATGATTCAACAAGTAGAATACAAAGAATTAACATTAAAAATAAACTAATGTAATTAAAATAGTGAACAACAAAATTTCTAAATTGAAAAATAATAAAAAATAATTGAGAAAAACTTAGGTAAAATTTAAGATTTAACAAAAAATAGAACTTAGTAAAATTAAGTTTAATTGCATACGCCAGCTGGTAATCCCACAGCAATCAGGGCTCAGTCTAAAGCAGCTGCCTCCCTATGCCAATCCCCGCGCTCTCCATTGATTAACCAGTCGAATCCGTGCTTTTTAACCGCCCTAATAGAACCCACCTCAAAAAATATTGGAGTTATAGCCGCAGAACCTAGCTCATTAATGAAATTTAAAGCAAGATATGTAAATGAGTTCTGCAAGACACTCGTACGAACGGGTGGACAGAGGAGAACTCTAGGTGGCCTGCGTATAGAAGAACGTATGTCAGAGCCAGTATCAACTCTGACGTACCGATTTGCCAAGAAAGTGGGACTGTGATCAGAAATGACAGAATAAGCCGACGAAATAGTGAAATACTTTCTCCTCGATAAGACTGAGAGTCAGCCGAGGTTAGGCCTATAGGGAGTCACACGTTCTCGAAAAGCTACGTTACTATAAACAAACCTCACACAGGCATTGAGGGCCCTATGAAGTTTAAAGTTTTGATAACTGAAAAGATCGTTATTGACTACACAGGCGTAGTCGAAGTGGGGAAAAATCAGCAATTCAACAAGGCTCTTCCTGAGCTTCTTCGAAAGCGAGCGCCTATAAAACCTTAACGAATGAAGCACTCCATGCACTCTACCAACAATAGCATTTACTTGCCTCTCCCAGTTGAAAGTCTGATTCAACCATAAGCCCAGGCTTTTAACTTCTTTAGAGAAAGGAATAGGCTGTTCCCTCACTACGATGGGTGACACTTGAGATGCATTAAGCCTAGAGATGAACTGCTCACTACCGAGAATGATAACTTGAGTTTTAAGGGCATTAAGTTTGAGACCATTGACTGATGCCCAAAAAAATTTGCCCCATCAAAAATTGGCCGATGGTCTGACAGGGGTATGCTCAATATCTCATCTATGTCTCTCTGAGTCAACGAAGGGCAGCCATTAGCAACAGAAGAGTAGTGCTTTCGCAAAGTCTCTGAAGAAAGGTACTGCAGAGGTGAAGGCAGCGACCTCTTAGCCAGACCAAGCTTGTGAAGTGAGGACCACTTTCCCTTGGCATCAGTGGCGGCATTAAACTGAGACGAAATGTAGTTGATTTTTGCAGTGTCTAGACTGTTAGAAATTTCGCTTCTCAGAGACCTATATCTTCGAATGTCCTCGTCGCAGCCAGTTCTCGTAGCCCAACGATAAGCTCGGTCACGCTTTTTTATCATGAGCCTAATATCATGAGAAATCCATGGCTTGCTACGAGGTCGAATAACATTCAGCTTAAGAGGAGCATACCTCTCAGAAGCATCTATAATAGATTTGGACAAAACATTAACCTGTACATCAAGATTAGAACTTAAACTGGTAGAACTAGAAATAGCAATAGAAGAAGAAGACAGCACAGAATTATTTAAATTACTTAGGACAAAACAATTGGTCTTATGTGAGCTAGCCTCAAGGGAATTCGTAAGAAAAGTGTTAAGAGATTCAGTGTTCACAGAACCCAGCCTGCGAGCATAAAACTTCTTCGGAGTGCTAAGAAGTTTGGAGACCTTGAGCTGCAGCTCAATCAAGTCGTGACCCGCTATAAATGGGGCCTCAGATTTTCAGTAGGACAGCACTGAATCAGCATCACTAACAATGATTAAGTCTAGCCAAGTATGTGAAATATAACTCTTGGAAATGACATGATGTGTCGGCTCCAAAGGAACGATATGAAGAGGAAGCGACTCTACGCTGCCTCTGAGAAACGTTGAGGCATGATTAGTAACGAGTAAATTTGCATTGAAATCACCTGTGATAAGAATATTTTTGTATTTGCTGCTGAGGCTGGATAAAACATTAAAGAAATCTGCAGGGCAAGTAGCCTTGGGACGAGCATAGATGACGGCAAAAAGAAGCCTTTCATTGAACACCTCAATGTCAAGCATCAAGTACTCAGGCTCATTATTAAAAGTAGGGTCAGAATGATGCAGAACTGTAACCTTGTATTCCTCACGAATGTATGCCGCAACACCACCCCCCTCCTTACCAGCCCTGTCCAATTGAAATAGATTATAACCAGCAATTGATAAGCTGGCATCATCATCATGTGCCGATAGAAAAGTTTTAGATAGAGCTAAAAGATCGTAGCCTTTGTCGAGAAATTGTGCCTTAACTGAATTGAAGTGTGACCTTAGTCTATTTACATTAATATGTGCAGCAAGCAGATTGTCCTTGGGCTTAGTTAACACAGGAGCAGTAATTACTGCGTTAGGGCCACGATCAGTATTGAGACTATTTCTCAGAAAGGAAGCATTAAAATTAGAACTATAATCAGTCACATGAGACCTTAAACACCGTCAGTTTTTTTGAAGAATATTAAAAAAAGCAAGATCAGCTACAGTATGGATGGCACGAGGTTTGGCCTTCGCAGAACTCTTCATATAAGCTGTTAGAGACCTGACTAATGGTTTTGGGATGTTTTTCTCACGAGATATTGTATAAGCAGACTTGAGCAGTTTAAGAGTCTCCTTGGGCCACAGTGCTCTCAGAAATACGTTGTCTTTCTCACCACCCACACCAAAAAGCTGAAGACATGATTTAAAGCGCAATTTTGCAGCGTCAGCTATGACTGAATCTCTGACGGTAGTAGAAATACATTTAAAGACAAACTTACGAGACGGCACATTTTTTTTTTTATTTTTTTTTTTTTTTTTTTTAAAAAAAAAGATTAATATATAAAGGATATTGTCCTCTATATGATTAACCTTTTATATATGATGAAGTCGAGGAAGTACCCCGCCCGGCATCTGTTTAACACATTACATCAGGCTAGGACTGTCAGACCCACCATACCGAAAACTTTGACTACCGATGGATGGTCAGCCACTTTTGTAACCAACAATCAACCGATACCCAATGAGGTCGGATTTTTTAAAGAGTCGCGATATAAATGGCACATACACTTATTTTCTTTCGAAAAAAAAGTTAGAGGTACCTGGCCAGGATTCGAACCCATGCCCTCCGCGTTCAAGGCAAGAGCTCTATCCATTACGCCACCGCGCTCTCATACGAGACGGCACATTAAAAGAAGAAGATTTAGATTTATTTACAGTATTTAAAGCCTGTACCTGGTCGACATCCATTTCAGAACCGTCAGAACTTTCGGAATTATCAGGCCTAGCAGGTGGTGACCACTGACGGGTGCTGACAACAAATGCCTGACTAAATTGTAAGCCAATCGCACTAAAAATAGTGTTCAGAACATCACGATTAGGTACAGTAACCGACAAAGGAATGCCTGAAATAAGAATCTCACACTCATCTGTTTGTGTAGCACTATGAATAAGAGCTAGGTCCGACTTGATGGCATTGATTTCAGCTTCATGCTGCTTAAGCAGAGCACGAAGATCATGCTGCTCCTCGCGAATTAAAGCTAATTCGTTTTGAATCTCCTCATGATGTTCATTGGCCTGTTTCTTAAGTGTGGCTGTTTGTTGGGCATTAAGTTCCAGCTGTTGCTCTTTCAACGCCTCTAGAATTTCACTCAAGTTAGACATATCTTTGGGAGTAAGAGCAACGTTTAAATGAGGACAAATGGATGGTGACTCAGGAGAGAGGAAACTCCAGCTGTTTTAGAAACAGCGTGTGAGATTGACGATGTTGTTGCCTCAGCACAACGCCGCCTCAGCAGTGGCTCAGTGGATGGAGAAAGTGGAGAAGCCACACGCTTGGTCGAGACCTGACTGGTCAAAGGAAAAGATGATTGCGTCTCAGACTGAGAAATAGCACACAAAGGAACAGCAATGGTGGTACTGTCACTAATCGACTGCACAATAGACCCCTGCAGGCCTGCTTCGTTACGAACAGAAATATCTATACAGTTATTATAGATGATACGAGTAGACGAGACAAACCAGTGATTAGAACAGCAATCTACGTGAAAAATAGAACTGCACCATGAGCAAAGTATAGTGGAAGATGACCTGTCCAAAGATAACCAACAGCACGCACACACTCGACCCATCAATGACGAACGCTGAAAATCGGCATAACAAGTAGCACTTACCAGGCAAATCATAGTTGCGAGGACAGCTGACAGTGCGCAGTACAAATCAGAAATAAATTCGTAGTTGAAATAAAGTTTAACTAATGATGGATTGGTTCTGAAGTGAAGCCAAGTATTTCGCTGCTAGAGTTGGTGATGTAGGAAACTATGAACTTCTTGATGCGAAAAATGGTGCCGCTGTCGGCAATTCCAGCTTATAGCTCCTCTCAAGAGCCAACCCCAAACACGTGCGGCCACACGAAAATAACATATAGATTTTATATAAAAACTGCATAAAATGCTTGACTTATAAATATAGTTGAATACGTACCACCGTGAGTGCGCATTAAAATTAATGCGCACTGCACGGGAACAGTTGAGCCTTCAGTATAATAATAATCTGCCCACAGTGTATTCATCACCAGATAAAGTGTCAGCGAGTGGAGATGGAACCTTATGATTGACGCAAGGGTTTGGATACGAAAACTAAATGCACTCAGCAACTCGAGCAGCAACAATTTAACCCAAATGCCCTAGGAGAAAACGTGTATGGTGCTATTCTCGGTTGACAAGATCGATGTGTTTGTTCCCACTGACGTAGACACGTACTACTTAGGGGTACTTCAGCACCCTGTATTGGAAACCCAAGCAATTTTACAGTATTTAGGTAATAATATTAATCGTTTCTCAGTCCCTCCTCAACGCAGTAGACTATTATCAAAATGGCTAAACCTCCAACTTCAAGCTCTTTTATATTCGCACGAACCAAGTACACATCCAATAGGTTGTAGTTACAATCCGCTGTAGTGCGAGCATAAGATAAAGAAGTGTTGTCACTGGTAGTAACTGTTGGTAAAGTAGGGCGCGCCTCTCAGCTGCCATCCACAAGAGAAGAACAAGAGAACAGCTGTGTATAACCTCCGAAATGGCAAGCCACCTGACCTCAAATCACCAGCACAATGAAAATCGACGATTATGATTGCAGAAGAAATCTTGCAGATGTTGATTAATATCTACGAAGATTCTCTGCAATTTGTGCGTGCAGAATCTCTGAAACAAAAAGCCCGTGGGCAAAATATGCAGTAACTAGAGACTAAAATAGCAGGAGTGAACGAACAGTAGTGTTGATCTTCTCACTTAGAGAGAGAGAGAGAGAGAGAGAAACACATGTGTACGCGCCCATACACACGCACCTGGACTCATATATATGCAACATTTCATGTTGACCTACACGCACACATGCAGACAGGTTTTTACACATATGGTCCATTTCATGTTAACTTGCTCGCATTCACCTGCATATTTTTTAATTTATATATTGTAACATGGCAAATTGGCCATATTATTTAGACCTTGTATTTGTAATATGATAATATATACGGCAGAAGGAAGACGTTAAATTCGCGCGCGGTAAACCCTTTCAGGGGCGCATTAAAACTGTGCATTGGCAACGCTGTATTACAAGTGAATTTTTTCCCTATCAAAAATCAGGGGAAATCGCGAAAAAATAAGTGGGTCTCCAGGAGACCCATTGCCGCTGAAAGGGTTAAGAGAGAGACAACACCAGTCAACCTAAAGCCAACCCCAAGCCACCAGCAATACACGCGTGCACAGCACATTACTATATACCTAACATACAGCACAGCTAGCTTAGCCAACGTGTCTGGTCTACGTATTGCATGGATTCTAGCAGTCAAGTAGACGGAAAAGGCAAGCGCATAGCGCGCCGCATGAGGAGGCAAGAGCATCCATCTTGAAATGCTCATTCCTTCTGTCGCTAGCCTGCAAGTCAATCGACGTACCTTATAACTTAATTTTGCAGCATATTGTCCAAGGCGAAGCCTTTTAACCCATACGTTATAACAAAGCTTAAAAGCTTCATAATAATCTGTATTTTTGTGGCTGTAACGATAAGTATATCGTTTCTTTTTTTGTTTTGTACGCGTGAGGGATGGTGACCACGTGCGCGGAATTCGATAATGCGTTCGTTTTCCTTTCTAGCTCTTGTTCAAGCTAAATATCTGTGTAGCTTTCGGGTTAACGTACCCTTACAAATGAATCAAGCGCGTCGTTGGTTCTATTTTCGCCTCGTTGCTTTATATCAATACAATTGAGATACCTTACATAATCGCGTCTATATCACGCGACTGGCGTCCTTTTTCATGTATAGCTAATATTTGTCTTCTAAATAAAATCCATAACTTTTGTATATTTCAAATTATTTCTTTTGTTTTGTGCATGTGTAGTTAATGGTGTAATTATTAATTATTAATTACACTATAAACTACACATGCACAAAACAAAAGAAATAATTTGAAATGTACAAAACTTATGAATTTTATTTAATTAAATTTCGTAAATTTTTTATTAATAACATGCTCGTTTTCGAAGATGACATCTTATATTATCCAGGTGATCCTAACTACCTGGAAGTCGTCTATAGGAATGAACTTTGAAATTTTTCATACCATTTATAAAGTTTACAAGCATTTGCAGGGACTACGTCAAATAAGACTTGTAGATTCTTTTAGATTTAGATTCTAAGGTTGTTTGATTAGGTCGAAGAATACTCAGAAATCTAAACATTGCAAAAGAACATTGGTTTAAGATTCATGCAACTTCCATGAAATATGTTAATTCACTCGTAGACGATATCCTACGCTGTTTATGTTCGTGGCTACACAAAAATCATTCATATATGACATGATTTCTATAGAAATCATGTCGGATATAAATTCCCTGCTCATTCATGAATTTTTCGTTTAAAAAATGCAAATGAAATTTCACTTTGAGAAGGCATATTACCATCGTAATTAGTGAAATATTTTTAACCTTTTTTTTAAACATTATTCCAATATACAGGTATTAGGCGTCATTATTTAAAAAATTTAAGAATTTATGAATCTTTGGAATTATTTACTCACCAGAAAAGTTAAGAAATCGTATTTGGATTTCATTTTAGTTAAATCAAATCATTTAAAATTTATATAAGTCAAATTCAAAAGATAAGGAAATCCTGAATCAGTTATGTATCTACATATTATTTTTATTCATCCCTTAACATTTTTGTTTATTTAATCGAACAATCAACATTCTTGCTATTTACAAGAAATCATAAAATTTTATTTTTAACAAAAATAAAAAGTAATTTATTTAAACATCATTTATTATAAATATTATCTCCCTAATAGACATAAAGCTTTCAAGAGGGAGAATCATTATTTCTGTCCTTTTCTAATGAGAAAATTGTTTTTTTCAATAAAAAAAATTTATAAAAATGGAGATAATATATTGGCTATGAGTAAGATTTACATAATTAGACACATTTATGCATATTGTGTATAAACTATAGATAGATCGTATATAAATTATGTGGGCTCATATAAATACAAAGGTTCTGTATAGCTTTTTATGG
This sequence comes from Anastatus disparis, assembly GCA_017163975.1. Taxonomy (NCBI): domain Eukaryota; kingdom Metazoa; phylum Arthropoda; class Insecta; order Hymenoptera; family Eupelmidae; genus Anastatus; species Anastatus disparis. Next base: position 650,757 of record JAFFSR010000097.1, on the reverse strand, counting down.
ATGACTTATGCATTTTTTTCCATACGATGCGACCTTATATAAACCAATTAAACTATTTTTTTCATGTCATTTATTTAAATCAATTATATAATTCATGCTGGTAAAAATTTACTATATTATATATAACAATAACTTAGCTAATGTACATTTTTGGATAATTTTTAATATCAATGTTCATTCGACACAAGAGATTAAATAATAGTTTATCAAGTGGCAATCACTTAGCCAATGTAAGCTTTCATATAATTTATAATATCACGATTATTCTTCCAATATAAAACATTTGAAAATAACTAAGCAAGTGGCGATTACTCAGCCAATGTATGCTTTCATATATTTAATAATATCGCGATTATTTTCTAATATGAAACATTTAAAAAGAATTTGTGAAGTGGCGATTACTGAGCCAATGTAAATCTTTAGATAATTTTGAATATCGCGATTACTATTTTTACAAATTTTTACCTGCACATATTAAAGGTTGCTTTGATAAAAAAATGTTTCAGTATAATTATTAATATTCAATTATAAATTATTAGACTTTTTGCTTATTCATTAAAATAATAAAATAAGTATTATCAAGTTTAAATTTACTTTATACCTTGCCAAATAAATTTTGAGTCCGTTTGCTTTATACAGTACCCATTTTGCGAATTCAATATCGGACAATCTATTAAATTTTGGCATGTTCATTGAAATAGCATAAGAAAATAATTTTTCTACTGGAGCTGAAAAAGGTAATGTGGTATTAAATTTTAAAAATAAGCTTTTGACAACTGGAAAATCATTTAAAGACTTTAAAGATATCGTATTTTCATTTGAAAACCTTATTAGTTCATTTTCTTCTTGTTCTTGAGGTGCAAAAGCCGTGTTAAGTAATGTGTTTGAACTGTCATCATCAAAATAAAAAAACGTGTCTTCAGCATTCTCATTTTCTAGAACAGCTGATTCTGGCTTTTTAAGCCTAACTAATTCTTCAACTAGCCTTTTTATTTTTGCTTGTGTATTTTCATCAAAGCACGAAATCCATTTTGCTCTAAATTTGGAGTGTGTGAGTGCTGCTACAGCTGCTAATTCGCCATCGTTAAGGATTTTAAAAAATCATGAAATCTTTTTCCAAAGCTTCTTTTGAATATTTCAACAGTGGCTCACATATAAACAAACTTTTATTTGCCGATAAAGTATTCTATTTTTTTCGGATAGTCAACAATGTTGGTAAAAGATAACCATAATAACAATCTTTTTCTCCTTGTAAAATATCAATCGCTGAAGCCAGGGATTGACACAATTTCAAACAATTTTTAATAAATTCGAAATCTTTTTATCTTAATATTTTATTAGATTCCAACATATCCTTAATTCTTTCATCGTCAATTTTTTCTTTTAAAGAAATTATTCGTTTAAAGGAGTCATATATGGAATTCAACCTTGTTATAATGGGCCTCTGTAAACTGCATTCAAAAATTTTTTTCATTTCTTCTCGTTTTTTTGGTGATTTCAAACATTTCCATAATTGTTGGCATTTTTTCATGACACATTTATGACACTTTTTAATACTTGGAACTCTGTCAATTGCGTCTACAAGATCTTTTGTTGCAATCAAACTCGAAGTATGGTTGACACATCGAAAATGATGAGATCTTGTAATATTTGAAAATGTTGCCTCGTCTTTTATAGGAACTACATTATCGTTACTGTTCGTAAACAGTGATTCCTTGCAATTACTTTCTTCAAACTCTTCCATTTTCTCTTCAGAATCATTTAAATCCTCATCTGCAATAATTTTTGTATAATAATTAAAAAATTTTAATAAATATAGATACAGAATAATAATGAAATATAAACAAACTAATCATTTATAAAGATTTTTCATAAAAATTCTAAGTTAAATTTTAACATTCTTTTATACAGTGCGTCCCATAACTATAAAACCACCTAAGTTTTGGATGAAGCTTTAATTAGGTGTCAAAGAATTGCGATATCGTTCTAAAAACTATTGAATATTTTGAAAATCACTTCTACAAGAAAAAAAATCTCGTCTGAAGGTTTATTAGAAAATTAAAAACTTTTTAGTTTGTTACAATTACAAAATTAGTACAATATCATATTTTTTATTTGTTTCATAACTATAAAACCATTTTGAGAAAACAGCGCTATTATATTTGTAAAAACAAAATTATTACTTTGATATTATATAATATTTTTGTTACTATTTTTAGTATTTAAATTTATCTTCTTAATATTTAATTGTACCTCCACGGTTTTGTATAAGCAGGAAAATTCTATTGGGCAAACTATCAATTAAATTTTTTATAACTTCTTTTTCGATTTCGCTCCAAGCTTTAAAAATTGCCTCTTTCAATTCATTAATATTATTGTATTGCTTATTATTAGCATATACTCTACGTACAAGAATAGCCCATAAATTTTCCATCGGATTTAAGTCCGAAGAACAAGCTGACCCTAGCAAAACTAAAATATTATTATTAACAAACCACTGATTTGTAGCCTTACTTGCATGAATTGGTGCATTATCTTGATGGAAAATGAAATTTTCTATTTCATTTTGATCTAAATAAGATAATAAATGATTTTTCAGTACATTAATGTATTCTATGGCGTTAATTTTACAAGACGGAAAAGCTAAACTTAAAAGTCTATTTCTACAAAAAGCTCCCTAAACCATTAAGCTCCCACCTCCGAAATTTCTGCGTGAAAAATACTGAGGTTCCTTTCTCAAATCTCTTCAATAAGAGTGATTGCCATCGGGGCCATCTAAATTAAATTTCTTTTCATCTGAGAAAATAACCTTAAAATGTAAATAAATAAATTAAACTTCAATTTATAATTCACAATATTGTTAGGATATTAGTTCAATACTTTACTTATTTACTTACTTTGTTCCTATCAATGTTCGTGTTAAATCTTGCAAATTGAAGTCGAGCCTTTTTATGGCGCTGCAATAACTTTGGAACTTTTTCGAACTTTTATCTTATGAGATGTCCTGACTTTTGAATCACTCTATGAATTGTAAAGAGTGAAATTTCCAATTGCAATTCTTCTTTCATTTTTCGTAAACTTTTTGTAGAATTTCTCATTGCTTTTATTATTGTCGTTCAATCAGTGTAGTTACTTTTTTTTGGTCCTCCTTTTTTATTTTTACCATAATGAGTAGTATTTTTAAGAAAATTAAAAACGACATTGTGCAATCTTTTAAATTTTCGAGCGGTTTCTTGAATACTTATATTACTACCACGATACGCTAGGATTTTTTCTTTTTCTTCTTCGGATAAACATTTACCTTGAGGAATTATAGTAAATTTCTTTTTAAATACAATAATAAGAATATGTAAATGCAATAATAGATATATCCAACAATGAAAATTCAATTTTAAACCGTTGACCGTTATAACACATTTTGTGAAAGTCAAAACCTCTATTCTATGACAAATCTTTTACTGAAATTCTAGATTCTGTTCCAGTGCGCTGTTCCAAGTGACTTCGTTTTGTACGCTGTTCTAATCGACTTCGTTCGGTACGCTCCTAGTAATTTTGTTATGGCGGATTGATCAATAAATTGATTAAAACAACTAGTATTCTAAAATTATACGCTGGAAATTTTATTGCTAAGAAAATTTATTGTCTTTCAAGTCCATTGATTAACGAAATTTGTAAAAGGTAAATCGAACGAAGTCACTTGGCACTACTCACTTTAGCACAACGCTGAGTGGCACTCGGAACATAATGTACAGCGCCTATCATGAGATTATTAATTTAAACATTTAAAATCAATAAATTTACCAAGAGGTTTTATAGTTATGAAACAAATAAAATATGTAAATTTTTGTTGATTTTGTAATTGTTACATTAAAGAAAGTTTTAAAGTTTTAGGTAAATGTTAAAATGATATTTTTTCTCTTTTAAAATTAGTTTCAAAGAATATTCAATAGTTTTTAGAATAATATTGCAATTTCTTAAAAATTCTAATACAAATTTCATTTGAAATTCAAGTGGTTTTATAGTTATAAGACGCACTGTATTTTATTTATAACTTCTAAGCGAAATGAGCTTTTTTAATAAATTTAGATTTAATTAATTAAATTTTGTTTCATGAAAAATTAAAAAATCCTAAAGGAAATTTTCCAAAAATTTCTAGTCATTAATTTTTTTGATTATTTTATATTAATTTAATTCAAGAATTGATTATATTCATCCAATAATTTAAATGTTTATTTATATACTTTTTAATACAATTGATTTGAAATCACGATTCTAGTCACCAGGAAAACAATTTTCTGGATTTCCTATTCCAAATTCTTGAAGGCTTTAACAAAATTTTTGCCAACATCCGTAACCAATCAAAAGTCGAATAGATAATAGATATTTGCTCTGCTATATTGAAAAAGGTATGCGACCCTTCAAATCATCTACAAGCGAAAACTGCTGATCTTCTAGTCAAAGATATATTATCAATCTGCAAGTAAGAATAATTTTGATTTTATTGTAATTTCTTAACTACTTTATGTTAATATTACGTTATCTTACCCAATGAACAGTTACACATAAAAATCTTCTATTCGATCTAGTACAAATATTTGCTGTTGTGCAGACATAGTTTGCATTAGCCAAAGCCATTTTATCTTGTCTAATTGTTTATAATATGAATCATTAATTTTTTTTTCAGCAGTATAACGAGTTAAATGCTTTAACGGAGCGTTACCATATTTAATTTTGAAATCTAAATATTTTAAATAAAATATTATTCATTAATATAATTAAAAAAAAGTTATAGAAAATATACAACCATTAAATATTTTTCGAAAAGCTGAATCTTTAACAATACGAAGACAAAGTTGATTTTTGAATGAAAACTTAACAACATTTTTTTCAAAAATACTTTGAGAAAAAGCACATGTCACACGCCGAAAAACAATATCATTTTCATCTTTATCATCATCCAATTTTTTAAATTTTTTATATTTCTGATAGCTTTCTAGTTTGTCTTCATGTTTTCTCTAAAAATATAATTATGTAAAATCATAAAAATAATACAAAATTAACATTTTATATTATTAAAATTATGTGATTTTGTATGAAATAGTATATTATTCACCTAGCAAGTAAAAATAAAGAACTCTCCTTCGGCTCAGATGACAATTTACATAAAATTCATTCTTTATTTACTCTCGAGGTAAAAATACAATTTTTCTCACAAAAGGCCAAAAATACCATATTCTATTTTTGACACCGGGAGAAAATATGGTAGTACTTTTGACCTACACTCAGAAAAAAACATAGTTGACTTTATTTTGTTCTCTAGTAACTACAACCATTTTATTCTAGTAGTCAATAGTCAGGTTAACCTTTTACATTAGTAGCATTTATTAAATGCAACATAGTAGGAATTACTAAACTCTTTATAAGTATTTTAACTATTTTTTTTTTAAACTATACCAACCAAAATTTTAGGACTTTTAAGTCTTTCTGAGTCTCGTTGGTTCTTGTTATTTTATCTATTTATCTTATTTTATCTATTTATCTTATTTTATCTATTTACGTTTGTAAATTCTAATAATAAGCAAATTAATAGTATTATTTACTGTGTAGCTTGAGGTTAGGATCTTTTCATTATGTGCCACTAAATGCCTACTCGAGAATCTAGTTGTATGTACTATGTTGCTGCAGTAAAAGAGAGAAACAGTACATTGGTAAATCCCATCCTTCCAAACTTAGTAAAGCCAACTATGTTTTTTTCTCAGTGTAAATGTTAAAAAAACAATTTAAAGAAAAATTGGTGGGCGCGTCAAAGTTGACAGATTAATTAAAAAAATTAAGATATTTTGTTGCATCTTAATAAATTTTGTAAAAAAATACATAGAACAAATGAGTATTGTTAAAATACCAGAAACCAAACGATTATTATTATATACTACTGTTGATACATAATTTATTTTTGAAAGCATCTAAGGTGAATTTTACTCCAGATAAATATATATTTTCATTTTCATAAATTTAATACACACATTCACACTGTGCTTTATATCTTGATTTATTGTTTGTTCATTTACTAGAGTATTTATAACTTTAAACAAATAGGGTAAATGCACGAGTTACCGTGGGTTTAACATAACCTCCTAAAGTTTTTCATATATTATACAAATTTTTATATTATTTTTTGATAATTATTGATATGAATCATGAAAGTTGACACATCTTTTATCTAATTAACACAATTGAACAATTATATGTATAGAATTATTCAATATATCATTAAAAACATAAAAGTTGTTACAACCCATACAGCATGAAAGGACTTTGAAAGGATTCTAAAAGGATTCATAAAAGGACTACAATCTTTCAGAAATATTTCACTGAAAGGATTCTGAAATAATTCTATGTCCGAGGTATTATTCTTTTAAAAATAATACATAAAAATATTTCATAAAGAATTCACAAGTCATTTCAAAATCCTTTCAATGGAAGAATTCTGTAAGGATCCATGAATTCTTTTAGTAATAATTCGTAAATCTTTTCATACATCTTCCATTGAAAGGATTCTGTAAGAATAATATGAAATATTTTTAAAATATTTCATTGTATTATTTCTAAAAGGAATTTACCTCGGACATAGAATTATTACAGAATCCTTTCAATAAAAGAATTCTGTAAGGATCCATGAATTCTTTTGGTAATAATTCGTAAATCTTTTCATACATCTTCCATTGAAAGGATTCTGTAAGAATAATATGAAATATTTTTAAAATATTTCATTGTATTATTTCTAAAAGGAATATACCTCGGACATAGAATTATTACAGAATCCTTTCAATAAAAGAATTCTGTAAGGATCCATGAATTCTTTTGGTAATAATTCTTAAATCTTTGCATACATCTTTCATTGAAAGTATTCTGTAAGAATGATATAAAATATTTTAAAAATATTTCATTCTATTATTTCTGAAAGAAATATACCTCGGACATAGAATTATTACGGAATCCTTTCAATGAAAGAATTCTGTAAGGATCCATGAATTCTTTTAGTAATAATGCATTAATCTTTTCATCTATCTTTAGTTGAGAGACGTGTAAAGTTCTAGAAATTTTATTCTTTCCTGTATTATTTAAGAATCAATTTAGAATCAATACACACACACACACGCACACACACACACACATATATATATATAACGGATATATGATGATATAATTATACATAGGATTACGAATAGTTTTACAGCGGTTAAAATCGAAGTTATCATAACACAGACATCGCACGGATAACAATTTATAGTTTCCATTTAAGATTCTTATTTTCCTTATACATGAAACGGGAAGCACTCTTACCGCTTGCGAGAGTAAGAGATACCGCCATCAAGCGGATAAATTATAAACTAATCCCGAAAATATTTCTAAATGATTCTGTTATCTTCCACGTTTTCTTTCATAAAGTCCTTTCAAAGTCCTTTCAGTAAGGATTCATGTAATAACTTTTATTCTTATCATAAGTTATTTCATGAAATATTTCAAAAAGATTTCAAAATTATTTCATGTAAGATTTCTTGAGACTTTACCAAAATATTACATGAATTATTTCATAAAAGCTTTTTGAATGAATCTTGAAATGATTCGGTGAAAGAATACCTTAGATCATTCCGAAAATCTTTCTAAATTATTTTCTGATTTTAATCGTTGGAAGATTTCTGAGTTCTTTCTTGTTTCCTTTCAAGAAGTCTTTTCAAAGTCCTTTCAGTAAGGATTTATGTAATAACTTTTATCCTCATCATAAGTTATTTTATGAAATATTTCAAAAAGATTTCTAAATTATTTCATGTAAGATTTCTTGAGACATTACCAAAGTATTACATGAATTATTTCATGAAAGCTTTTTGAATGAATCTTCGAATGATTCGGTGAAAGAATACCTTAGATCATTCCGAAAATCTTTCTAAATTATTTTCTGATTTTAATCGTTGGAAGATTTCTGAGTTCTTTCTTGTTTCCTTTCAAGAAGTCTTTTCAAAGCCCTTTCAGTAAGGATTTATGTAATAACTTTTATTCTCATCATAAGTTATTTCATGTAATATTTCAAAAAGATTTCAAAGTTATTTCATGTATGATTTCTTGAGACTTTACCAAAATATCACATGAATTATTTCATGAAAGCTTTTTGAATGAATCTTGAAATGATTCGGTGAAAGAATACCTTAGATCATTCCGAAAATCTTTCTAAATTATTTTCTGATTTTAATCGTTGGAAGATTTCTGAGTTCTTTCTTGTTTCCTTTCAAGAAGTCTTTTCAAAGTCCTTTCAGTAAGGATTTATGTAATAACTTTTATCCTCATCATAAGTTATTTCATGAAATATTTCAAAAAGATTTCAAAATTATTTCATGCATGATTTCTTGAGACTTTACCAAAATATTACATGAATTATTTCATAAAAGCTTTTTGAATGAATCTTGAAATGATTCGGTGAAAGAATACCTTAGATCATTCCGAAAATCTTTCTAAATTATTTTCTGATTTTAATCGTTGGAAGATTTCTGAGTTCTTTCTTGTTTCCTTTCAAGAAGTCTTTTCAAAGTCCTTTCAGTAAGGATTTATGTAATAACTTTTATCCTCATCATAAGTTATTTCATGAAATATTTCAAAAAGATTTCTAAATTATTTCATGTAAGATTTCTTGAGACATTACCAAAATATTACACGAATTATTTCATGAAAGCTTTTTGAATGAATCTTCGAATGATTCGGTGAAAGAATACCTTAGATCATTCCGAAAATCTTTCTAAATTATTTTCTGATTGTAATCGTTGGAAGATTTCTGAGTTCTTTCTTGTTTTCTTTCAAGAAGTCTTTTCAAAGTCCTTTCAGTAAGGATTTATGTTATAACTTTTATTCCCATCATAAGTTATTTCATGAAATATTTCAAAAAGATTTCTAAATTATTTCATGTAAGATTTCTTGAGACATTACCAAAATATTACATGAATTATTTCATGAAAGCTTTTTGAATGAATCTTCGAATAATTCGGTGAAAGAATACCTTAGATCATTCCGAAAATCTTTCTAAATTATTTTCTGATTTTAATCGTTGGAAGATTTCTGAGTTCTTTCTTGTTTCCTTTCAAGAAGTCTTTTCAAAGTCCTTTCAGTAAGGATTTATGTAATAACTTTTATTCTCATCATAAGTTATTTCATGTAATATTTCAAAAAGATTTCAAAATTATTTCATGTATGATTTCTTGAGACTTTACCAAAATATTACATGAATTATTTCATGAAAGCTTTTTGGAAGAATCTTGAAATTATTCGGTGAAAAAATAACTTAGATTATTCCAAAAATCTTTCTAAATTATTTTATAAATTGAATCGTTGGAAGATTTCTGATTTTTTTCTTGTTTTCTTTCAAAAAGGCTTTTCGAAGTCCTTTCACTAAGGAATCGTGTAATATTTCATGTCTTAACTTTCGTTTCCTTTTTGGTATTATTTTTGTAAAGACTTTGTAATCTTCCTGTTCATTATTTCATAAATTCTTTTGAAAAGAATATAGCTATCTTTTTAAGTTCTTTTTAAATGCTTTCAACGTATTATTACTTGTAATATTTCATGAAATTATTTCAAAATTCTTTCATGCTGTGTGGGAAGAGTCAATTATCGTGCTGTCAAACTTTCAAATTTTTATATACCGCGCCTTAGTTATCGCGCCTTTGATTAAATTCCGTGCGTTAGTTATCGTGTTCTTGACGAAATCTGCGTAATAATTACTGTGCCTCAATTGTACATGCAATGAATACAATTTGATGTAATAAATAAACAGTAATAATGAAGGATAAAAAGATATTATCCATTTTGATAATTTTTATTTATAGAAACATAGTGTCAAAACTTTAATTACATAATGTCAGAATTTCAATTACATTTCATATAAGTAATAAATATTAATAAATAATAAAACATATTTGAATTTGTTTTATATTAAATAAATAAATTTTTTATAGAATTCAATTTTCTTTTTTAACAATAGTAAATTTATTAATTTTTTTCTTAGTTATAGGTGTTTTCTTTACTTCTTTTTTTTGAATTTTTAATTTCTTCTTTTCTTCATTTTGTTCTTTTTTGATTATAGGTTTTTTCTTTACTTCTTTTTTTTCTTTGGAGTTTTAGTTTCTTTTTTTCTTCATCTTGTTCTTTTTTAATTTGTTTTTTTTTCAAGTCTTATCTTTTTTTCATTTCTTTTTCTTCTTTAATTTTTCTTTTTTGATTTTCTTTTTCTTGAAACCAATTTTTAGCTAAATCAGATGTTAAAATACTTGGAGCCTTACTTTGTAACTTTTTCTTTTTTGATTAATTTTTTCTTTGGGCCAATATAAATAATTCTCTATAGACACTTTGTCATTTGTACTTGTCGATTGCACATCTACCTTATTTTTAATATCACATAATGGAACTTTTTTAAAGCTATTATTATCATTAAGCACCTTATGTTCTACATTATTTATCCTAAAATCTATAGGGTTTGCAGCCTCAATTATTGGGGTAGATGTATCCTTCATCAAAACATCTTCATTATTATCTAATATTATATTATGATTATATCTAATATCACTACTGTTAATAATTTTCTGATTCATATTAATATCACAGTTAGATGGCAGTGTAGAAATATTTATAGTTTTTGATGAAATTCCTAAATCATTTTCATCAAAAACAAAATTACCATCATGATTAAGTACTAAATTGTAGGAACCAATGGGAAGACTATCACTGTCCATATCACAAACTGGAATAATTATCTATAAAATGATTTATAAATTGATTATTATAAATATTATTTCAATATAAAAGTATAAAAATTTATGTATTTTACTAACATATTTTTGTTCATAATAAAAGTTAGTAATTATATTAATCTTTTTGAAAATATAAATTGTTGATTCAATTTTATGAATTAAAATTTATGTATTGAATTATTATGTATTGTACAAAATAAATTAAAATTAGATTAGTTTTATTGAATAAAAAAAGAATTTTAATTTATTAAAAAAGATTAGTGTTTATCTATAAACAAATAAAACATACGTACAGGTGGTTCCTTGCAGTTTACTTCAGAGCATGACGCAGCTGTCCGTCTTCTAATAATATTTCCAATCCTAACTTATGAATAAACGATGCGTTTAATCGAGTTTCTTTGCTACAAAGAAAAAATTTGTAAGATTAAACTCTAGTGCGAAAAACTCAAGAAATTTACCAAAATATTATACATATAAAGTTATAATAAAAACTTTCAATGTATCGTATTTTAAGGTTAGGTTTGTCGAGTTCGATATCTAATTTCCAATCTAAGCTCATAAAAAAATAACAAATCCAAATGATTTTTTATTTTAACAAAAATTATTGTATTAATATAGCTTTAGTGCGGACAAGTCATTATATTTGTTTAATTTAAGAATTTAAAAAGATATTGATAAAATAAAAAAAGCAAAACTCGATTGCTGCAGCTCCAACATGCCGTTAATTTTGACTTATAAAACTGTCGATGGAAAATTCCTGTTTCTTTGTTGGACTTGAAACAGCCTGATCATGTGCAAAATCACCTTCGAAGCCTTAAACATAATTTATTTTTAATTTTTTTTCAGAATATTTTTTTGAGTTACTTTCTTCCTCTGCGATGGATATTTTTTCAACTGAGTCTAAACAACTATTTTTCACAGATTTATGTAAATCATTCCATAAATGAAACAAATTAATGTTTTCTACTTCAACAGTATATGTATTTGATTCACTAGCAACTTTAAAAGCTTCTAAAATTGATGGTTCAATTTTACTTTCAATATATTCCAAATGAGTTAGGATGAAGAGATATTAACTCGATCTGATTTTCTCTGCAATATTCTGTAAGTGATTGAGATATGTGAGAAGCATGTCCATCAACATACAAAATCACTGGTTTTTCTATTTTATTTTCTATAAGCCAAGGATTGAAAACATTAGCAATATACTCAAAAAAGTTCTCTGCGAACATCCAACCTGTTTCAGATTTTCCATAGCTCCAACTTTTTGGCATTTTGGCAAATATATCTTGTGATATTCTTTGACCTGGAAAAAGAATGAGTGGTGGTGCAACTTGCCCTGATGCACTGGCTGTGATTAGAAGAGTTAGTCAAAGTTTGTTTTTCATTATTATCTAATATATTGTAGACATTTTTGTTGCTCTTATTTGTTAAAACTTTCATTTTTTTGAAATTTAATGAAACAGCAGTTTCATCTGCATTAAAGATTCTTGATGCCTCAGTCTTGATTAAATTCTTTTCTCTTAAGTAACATTCAACATAATGAAACCAATTTTTCAAGCCTACTTCACTCACGGCAGCTCGAGAATGAGTTATATTCTCACTCAATCTTTCTCTTACAGTTTCATGACGTCTAAGGAATCCCTCGTACCAAGACCGACCTGGACCACTTTCATTAAATGGATTTTCTATATCCATTTTTTGGACAATCATCTTGACACTGTTTACAAGATGGGCTTTTGTTATTGGTAAGCCGTGCTTATTGCACCAAAAAATCCATTTAACAAATGTTTCTTCTTCATGTGGCGGAATTACGCTTGCAGGGCCAGGTTTTTTATCTGGATATTTTTTTATCATTTTCTCATGCAGTGTTGAACGAGGTATTTGAAACTTGCGACTAGCTGCATTCCCAACAAGCAAACGGTGTCAAAGAGAGAATTAAAAAAGAATTCTTTATGTATACTTCCGTAAACGAAAGTATCAATAAAGAGTTCTTAATGATTGCTTTGCTTATTCACGAATGTCCGACCACTTTAGTTTTTAAAGTATTCACAAAGTATTCACAAACAATTCTTTTGATTAAATCAAATTCGGAAAATACTTTTTTAATCATCAAATTATAAATAACCCTTTCATTTTAAATGATTATAAAAAACCAAAAATGTTATAATTAATTAAAAATAAGCTATTAAATTAAAAAAAAAAAAAAATTATTTGTTCGAGATTCGAACCATGGTTCATGAGGATGTCAAACAAAATAAAAAAAAATCGTTGCCAATGACTTAGTCTACTTGGCTACCAACTCATCTGTTAATAAATTCTCGAAACTTGTAGATGTTCATTGGTATAAGCATAAGAAATGTTAGTAAATTTGTTAGTTAATTATTCATGGTTAATAATATTAGCCAAACTACATTTTTATTTGAATAATTTAAGTAAAAATTTATTAAATGTTCAAGAGATACCTTAATTTAATAAAAGAAATTTTTTGTGATGTCATGGTTAATTTAATTTAAATTGAAGAATGTTTAGATATTTGTTTAAATTCTCAAAATGAGAATTTATTTTAAATACACTTAAAATATTTATATATTTTATTTTATAAAATGTTAACAATTTTTTTGTTTAAAATAGATTAAAATTATTTATATTATTAAATGATTAATTAAATTGAATTTTTACAATTTATAAAATTATCAGGAATTTCAAGTTTTCAATTTTGAATTTCATGAAAATCAAAATTAAAAATGATTTTAAAATAATCTGAAAAGCAATAAAATATCCATGACATCTTTCGATTTTTGAAAGTGACTAAGTTATTAGAAAATCAGTGTTTCAAAAGTATACTTTTTGACTACTTTATGAATACTTTGGATTGTGATTGCTGTTTCAAAAAAGAATTCTTTATGAATACTTTCTTAATCCTTTTAAAATATTTATAAAGATACGTTAAAGAGTTATTTTTTATTTAAATTTTGTGGAAGAATACTTTGTGAATATTTTATGAATACTTTAATATATTTTATATTAATTTCAGAGCGGACATTCGTGAATTCTTAGAGAATTCTTTTTTCCAGATGTGTGCTTATTGGGTTTTTAGACATGCCGGCTTGTACTGCCTCTATTGCAGCAGTAATATTTTCTTTTTTATATTGCATGCGTTTTACTTTCTCCATCATTAATATTCTATAAACATATTTATAAATACAGAAATTATAAATAAACATTATCTAACAAAAAAATTATTATATTTATTATAATTCAAAGCTTTATTTTTCCTCACTCTTACCTTCATCGCACGACTTTTGATGAACTTATAAGGTTATGTTTGCCTCAATGTTCAGGCGCAAGGGAGCACAATAACTAAAATTATACCGAAAAATTTGTTTACCCAACAAGCAAACGGTGTTAAAGTGAGAATTGAAAAAGAATTCTTTATGCATACTTTCGTAAACAACAGTATTGATCAAAAGTTCTTAATGGTTGCTTTATTTATTAATGAATATTTTTAACGTATTTACAAAGTATTCACAAAGAATTCTTTTGATTTAATGGAATTGTCAAAATACTTTCTTCTTTAATCATCAAATTATAAATAACCCTTTCATTTTAAATGATTATAAAAAACCAAAAATGTTATAATTAATTGAAAATAAGCTATAAAATTAAAAAAAGAGAAAAAATTATTTGTTTGTGATTCAAACCCCGGTTTCTGAGGATGTCAAACAGAACAAGAAATACTATCGCCCATGACTCGGCTACGCCCTGTTAAAAAAAAAAATCAGGTGAGAAATCACCTGATTTTTTAGGTGATTTATCATGCCAAAATCTCATGTGATTATTTTTTATGTTTTTACACGTTTCAAACCATACTTACTCGATTGAGAACTATTTTTGAAAATTTTTGAAAATTTGAACTTAGAAAATTTTTTCTAAAATTAGTCAACATTTTTTCCCAAATTCTTTAAAAAATTTTCTAAATTCAAAATTTTCAAAAATAGTTCTCAATTGACTAAGTATGGTTTGAAACGTGTAAGAACAAAGAAAAATAATCACATGAGATTTTGGCATGATAAATCACCTGAGAAATCAGGTGATTTCTCACCTGACTTTTTTTGGTAGGGCGAACTCATCTGTTTCGAAAATTATCTAATCTTATGTTCATCGGTATAAGCATAACAAATGTTAATAAATTTGTTAGTTAATTATTCATTGTTAGTAATATTAGTCAAACTTCATTTTCATTTAAATGATTCAAGTAAAAATTTATTAAATATTTATAAAGTACCTTAATTTAATAAAAATAGTAAAGAAGAAATTTTTCGTAAACTTATGGTTCATGTAATTTAAATTGAAAAAAATGTTTAAATATTTGTTTGAATTCTAAAAATGAGAATTTATTTCAAGTACACTTAAAATATTCATATGTTTTGTTTATAAAATGATAAGAATTATTTTGCTTAAAATAGATAAGAATTATTTAAATTATTAACTAATAAATTGATGAATCAAATGAAATTTTTAAAATTTATAAATTCTCAGAAATTTCAAGTTTTTAATTTGGAATTTCATGAAAATCGAAATTCAAAATGATTTTAAAATAATCTGAATAGCAATAAAAAATACATTGCATCTTTTAATTTTTGAAAGTGACTAAGTTAGTAGAAAATCAGTGTTTAAAAAGTATACCGTGAAGGACGTAATTTCTGATCGCTTAGGAGGTATTTCTGATCACATATTTACATGTAAAAAAGTAATAGCATATTTCTTTTTCACACAAACGAAGCATTTCTTACACTCAATCTATTTTTTCTCATGAATTAAAAAAAAGTTTTTCCTACTAAAATCTTATGGATTATGATTTATAATAAATAATGATCAGAAATTACGCCCTGATCAGGAACTACGTCCTTTACGGTACTTTCTGACTACTTTATGAATACTTATGGATTATGATTGCCGTTTCTATATGAATACTTTTTTAATCCTTTTAAAATATTTAAAAAGATACGTTAAAGAGTTATTTTTTATATAAATTTTCGTAAAAGAATACTTTGTAAATATTTTATGAATACTTTTTAAATATTCTATATTAACTTCAGGGCGGACATTCGCGAATTCTTAAAGAATTCTTTTTTTCAGATGTGTGCTTATTGGGTAGTTATCGCGCACGATAAAACAAACATATACAAGATTCTGTTTCAATTAACGGATTTTGTTAAAAAATAATCAAAATAATTTTAATAACGCTAATTTAAAATTTTTTTCTTAACCTGTAGATATTTTATTATAATAAAATGCATTTATGTATTATCGAAATACATTTCTTGTACTTTATTTACAATCTGATTAAACATGAAATTCTTAAGCTTTTTGATAACGCATACACAAAAAATGCGATGATTGTATTAAAAAAATTTCAAATATTATTTATAATATTTTAAAAGTCGATTTGTTAGAATTTTCTTTTGGTAACAATTAAATTATACTTTAAAAATGTTGAAAATTTTTTTGTTATTAATAATTAATGCATAAATTTATTTTAATATAATGAAATATGATGCAAGTGGCGGTAATAGGAGGGTGCACTGTAACTCATACACTTACCCTATTGACTGATTAATTGTTCAAAGATGTTTTTGTGTCTTTCTCATTAAAGGGATGTCGGAGTCGTTAGAATCAATTTTTGTTTTTTTTATTTTATTGATATCTTTTTAAATTCATTATTTAAACGAGTATGATGATTTGTGCGCACTAAAACTATGTTGATACTATTTGAATAAAAATTAGAAGTCAAGCTCGATAAGCCTAATCTCAAAATACTATACATAGAAAGTTTGCTTATAACTTTTTATGTATAGTGTTTTGGTGTATTCCTTGTCTTGTCCGCACTCGGGATTAATATTATGAATTTTCTGACGGTAGCGAAAGAACATGGTTTGACGCACTATTTCTTAATAAGCGTTTAATAAAAATATTATAAAGAGGAGGGAGGGGGGCTCCGACATGCCGTTAATGATACATTTCATTAATTTTACATAATACTTTTTCAATGACTGAAAACGATAAAAACTTCATTTAAGAAATTTTTGAAAGCTGTTCCTACGGATTATAGACAATGTTAAGTATAGCCGAGTGTTGTAAAATACGCCCTATGAAAAAATATATAAAATTACTATAGTTGTAAAAAATTTCAAAATTTGCTGTCGAGATTGACGTTTAGCAGAAATAACCAGAATCTTGAATTCCATGAAAATGTCTTTATAATTATCAAACGATATAAGAAATTTCAAAATTTGTTCCCCTGCATGGCGTTCAGATTTCCAGGAAGATTGATAGGCGCCCACAAGAACAAATATAAATTTTATAAACAATAAATAATGATGCTTCAGCCCTGTTAAAAAAGTTCGTACTGATTCAGTACTGATTTCACATTTAAATCTGCAGACTACTGCGTATATCTTTTATATGTATTTGCGAATAATGCGTATGGCGTTAGAGACAGTTGTTCGCGTCAGTGCTACGGGCGTTAGGTTAGCTTAGTTTAATTATTATTTCTATTCAGTGAATAAAAATAATTACTTGATTTTATATTTAATATAATGCTTCTATAGTTTCATTTGATTGTATTAAGTTTAGTAATTGCTTGAATAAAGTAGAGTAAAACCAAAGTTAATTCTCGACTGTTGCCTAGTTTTATTTCTTATTGATTTAATCATATCTTGTCTCTATTTATATACATCAAATAAAATACACTCTTTCTTAATCAACAATATTCGATAGAGTTCTCGGATACATGCCGTGGGTTTCGTCGCACCAGATGTCCGGGAGGCAGAACTTCTAAGCGAAGTTCTGCTAGGTTTTAAATATTGTTTAATTGACTTTTCTAGTAAAAAAAGATAGTCGAAGTAGATCAGCCGTGTTGAACTTGGCTGATTGTCTGTAAACCAAAAGTCAGTTGTTTAACGGTAAGTGCACGTGTACTTACAGTAAGTACACGTGAAACCCACAGATATATTTAAGTTTGTGTTCATTTAAATATATTCCCCGTAACAATATATATATATATATATATATATATATATATATATATATATATATATATATATATATTTGTATATGCAAGCGAGTTGACATTAAACATCCCATATGTATATAAACCAATGTGTGTGCGTGCATGGGACTTGACATGATATATCCCGTATATATATATATATACTAGGGGGGGAGTTCCCCCTGCTCGCGCTGCTCGATCATCCCCCATTTATAAATTCTAATATTTTAAGATTATATAATTACATCTTACTTACTATATCATTTTAATTTCATTTTAATTGTTTATAACTATAGTTGAAGATTTTTATTTAAGTTTTATAAGAATAACAGATTTCTACACCACCTAAAAAGGTACCTCCATTTAAACTTTACATTGAATAATTTTTAACATAAGTTAAATAATAAACAATTTATGGTATTTAATGGCACGTTGTTTTTTTTTTGTTTTATTTGAAATAATTATATAAAAATAAACATAATCATTTTAAGTAATTTTAAGACACGTTAAAATGAATTAACCCTTTCAGAACGGAATTTTTGTTTCATCATGAAAAGTTCTGATAACCATTTAGCGATGATAAGTGTTTATTTATTAAGCAATTTTTGCAATAAAAAATTTTTTTTTCACTTTTTTCTTTTCAAGTTTTTCCAGTTTTTATCAAAGATATAATAACTAAGGCCCTCAGTTTGAGATCTGAAATATCCACTTTAATCTAATACACATATTTTTTTTACAAAATTTGAAGCCACTTATGTACGATTTCAAAAAAACCAAAAAATGTCAATGTACATTGTAATGTACTTTGGTTCTCAAAGGGTTAAAATTATTTCAATATTTTTATATAAATATTTCAAATAAAACCATAGTTTCCTTCGCCTGTAGCCCTACACAACCATGAGAGCCTATATTCCTTCCTCCTTATACCATAAGCTTAACCTGCAAACCATCCTCCACCATTTCAAATGTACTAATTTTTTCTTCGGCAATTTTTCATATAATTTAAAAATTTTTCTTTCTGAGATCGTATGTTTGTTTCTAAACTTAAAATATTAAATAATGACCAACAATATGAATGTCTTATAGTTTCTTCTATTGTTGTATCTTTAATCCCTTTTTTCACGACTAGTAAAATTTGATGGAAATCACCACCTAGTACTATCAATTTACCTCTAAATGGTCAATCATTATTACATACATCTTTTAATGTTTCATCAACAATCTCCAAAGCTTTCTTTGGAATCATAGAAGCTTCATCCCAAATTATTCAATCAACTTTGCGTAATTTTTTTTTATCTGACTCTAATTTTAAAAAGGCAATTTCAATATTACTCATATCTAAAGGTAATCTAAATATTCTATGACTTACCATACCCTGAGGTAATAGAATAGACGCAATTCCAGTCCAAGCCATAGATAAAATTTTCTTATTGATAGATAGAAAATAAAAAATTAAAATTTTATATAAAAATGTTTTACCTACACGGCTCTGGTAATACGAAATTTTTAAAAGACATTTCTTCCATCATGAAAATTTCATTCATATGGAACAAAGCTCTATTTTTTTTATCGTCATTAAAATCTTCTGTGAAAAATTCTTTATATTTTTCCCATATATTGTCACCTTGAATATTTTCTGCTATTAAAAACCATGCAAAAAATTTACGCTATTAAAACGGTACCATAATTGTACAAGCCTCTTCAAAAATATTGTCAATCTAGGAATCATGTTCTACTAAAGTCAAATAACATAATTAATAACTTTATTGATCATATATCCAATTAAATCATATAATTTTATTTTTTAGGAAATATATGCACTATAGTTGTTAAAAACTTTAATCAAATAAAAATTAATCTGGATGAAACGATGGAAATAGAAAAAATGATTTTAGGCACTGAAATATCTTTTGTTAACAATAATTTGGAAACATAAAATTTATTGTATTCTCAAATATTTTAATGAAAATGTTAATACTTTTTATGTATTTTTATTTTCGTAATACTGTATTAAGAATCACATTTTTTTTATATAGAACTATTTTCTTTTTTAGATTGTGTTATGTACAAATTGTACATTTTTTCATATACGTTTATCTTTATATTATTTTATTTTTCATGATACTATATACACAAATTTTATATTTTATTATACATAAATTGTATATATTTTATTTTAAAAAATTTGAACTATTCTTTGCTTAAAATATTTTCACCAAGTATAAAAATTATTGACTTTTTAAGAATAGAAAATCATTGATATGACTGAATGCGTAAAAAATCTTTTATCTTCAATCTTAAATAATAAATATAAAATTATTATGTTAATCAAAATAATTTTTTTTTTAAATTAATACTGTGAAATATTCTAAGGTTTAGGCGTAGTATTGAGCGGAAATATATGCTGATGGGTACATCAATTTGTATGCAAAAAGTTATTAACAATTTTATGCTGAATAGTTACTAGATGTGAAGGGATATGGTATACAATTACAATGTTTTATCTAGAGTTATACGGAGTGTTATAAGGAGGGGTATATGGAGGTGCATACGAAGGGATATATAGAAGGGTACAAGAAGCTAACATTTTACGAAATTTTAATGTTTTTGTAAAGAATTTTACAGAGGAGAATATGGAGAGATAGACAGAGTCATAGACGGAGGGGTAAACGGAGGGGTATATACAGTGTTGGGCAGAGAATCCTGCTTTGACGTCTAATAGCCAACTTCAGAACGTTCGTATACACAGGGCATCATATACTTGAACGTTCTGAAGTTGGCTGTTGGACGTCAAAAACAGGATTCTCTGCCTAACACTGGGTACATAGAAGGGTACATGGAGCGGTCGCTGGCTGGATAGAAATATCGTAGATTATAGTAATGGAGTGAGAGAGGGAGGGGAATGCAGAGCAAAATTTACCAAAATATAACGGAATTCTAATGTTATTTTACGAAGTGTTATATGGAGGGTTATACGGAGGGGTATAAGGATCAAAATGTAAATGAGCATTAAAAATTCTCATGGAGCATATACGGAGGGGAATGGAGTCCCATGAAGCAGTACGGAGTCCCATTGAGCGGAACGGAGTCACCTAGAGTCACTGATGACTTGAAAAATAACGTTAAAAAAACATGAATTTCAGCTAGTTTTAGGAGGGGATACGTAGGGAAATATGGATGGTGAGGGAGGGGGGAGGAGTAATTTGGAGGAGCATGGAGGGGGCTGAAGGGTAATACAGCGGAAACTCCGCCGAATTTACTATATAATATAGGTAGATATAAATATATATATATATATATATATATATATATATATATGTAAATAATGAGGGGGTACCCCCCTGCTCACTCCGCTTGCCAACCCCCAATATTTAATTTGATTAACGTCAAGAAAGTTTTATTTATGTTAAAATATATATTACATAGACCACATGGTCCAGAGACACTTTGTTATGATTATAGAGATAGTAAATTTTTGAAAATTTTTTCGAAAACGTTTTGTAATTTAAATATTTTTGAAGATAATGGTTTCCCAAAATACAAAAGAAAAATAGTAAATCGAAAAACTATTATTATAATAAAAAAATTGATGAACAACAAATGAAAGTTGATAGCTCAATGTTAGTACCATATAATTGAACGTTACTTAAAAAATACAATTGTCATATAAATGTAGAATATTATGCATCAATAACAAGTATAAAATCTCATTGATGTCTATAGCATTAATAAATTATTTATCTTTCACTTGAATCATTAAATCTATAAATTTTTTCATTATAAATATATTTCTATATATTTCTATATTTTTAAATACCGAGGTATATATGTAGGCGAACGAACCGACTAATAATTCTAAAAACTATTCCTTATACTATAATTTTTAAAATTTTAATAAATTAGAATTAAAATACATGCATCAATGAATAAGTAATAGAAATTAAAAACTCCAGTTAAACTTTGAATTAACTACCCTTACCAGTATGTGGAATAATAAACTTATACCATCGGTACTTATATATATCTTGAAATCAAATCGTATTATCATGCCATTCAAAAATATATTTAGATAAGACCCATTCTAATAGAGGAATTTTGTCTTTGTTACTAAAAAAATATGTACTCAATAAAATAATCAATTTAAATACTACTATTACCACTATTATATTAATGTAAAGAATTATGACTTTTACTAATTTTTTTTGCCCACATAAAAATGAATGCCATTTTTATGGAAAATATGATATCAAAAAAAAACCAAATGGGTTTTAAAACTCTAATAGTCCTCTTTAAAATGAGCTAAGTAAAATGTCTCTATGACCTTTTAAACCACAGTCATGGCGATTTTTCGAGAAAAAAAGACCTATTTTATCAACCATTTTTTTTCGAAACTTATTGGTCACTAAATAAATGTATTCAACGCTAAAAATGAAACATTTTTTCTTTAATACAAAATTTTCTATCTTTCTCAGTTTATGAGATAATCATGGTTGAAAAAATAGGTTTTTTTTCGTAAAATCACCATAACTGTGGTTTAAAAAGTCATAGAGACATTTTACTTAGCTCATTTTAAAGAGGACTATTAGAGTTTTAAAACCTATTTGGTTTTTTTACGATATCATAATTTCCATAAAAATGGCATTCATTTTTATGTGGGTAAAAAAATTAGTAAAAAAAATTTTTTTTGCATTGCTATAAGCAATTAGAAAATGACTTTTTTCATACCGGACTTACTTTATTTCAAAGATTTTTGATCAATCTTTCAAACGCCGTTTGGATTTTGAAGATGCGATCATTAGTTCCAGAGATACAAAAATTTTTATTTTAATTAATTTTACTCTAGGGTGGGCAAAAGCAACCTGAAGGCAGTGTACATACATACACAAACCCACGTGCATCTTTACCATACACATACACATACAAACACTTACACACATACATACATATACACATATCCATTCACATACACTTACTCTCATACACATACACACATACACAATATCCGTCTCTCCATATCCGTCTCTCCGTCCCCATCTCTCCGTCTCCGTTTCTCTGTTTACGTCTTTTCGTCCCCGTCTCTCCGTTTCCGTCTCTCCGTCCCCATCTCTCCGTTTCTAACTCTCCATCTCCGTCTGTCCGTCTCCGTTTCCATCTCTCCATCACCATCTCTCCGTCTCCATCTCTCCGTCTCTCCGACTCCTTTTCTCCGTCTCCATCTGTCTGTCTCCGACTCTCCGTCTCCGTCTCTCTGTAATTACATTACAACTTATATATGTTATCATTATTTTATTATATATATATTGAAGTTAAGAATGACAACTTTTTTTTCGTAAATATCTTTTGCATTATTGTCACGTACATACATACACATATACACCTGCAAGTTTAGCATACACATACATACATACATACACATACATACACATACACACATATACAGATCTCCATAAACATATACACATATCCATACACACACACACATATATACATATCCATTCACATACACTTACTCTTATACACATACACACATACACAATATCCGTTGCTCCGTCTCCGTCTCTTCATCTACCGCTCTCCGTCACCGTCACTCCGTCTCCGTCTTTTCGTCTCCGTTTCTCCGTCTCCGTATCTCCGTCTCTGTCTCTCCATAATTACATTACTACTTACATATATATTATCATTCCATTATGTTAAAGTGCATAATTAAGACTTTTTTTCATATGTAAATATTTTTTACATTATTGTCACGTACATACATACACATATACACCTGCAAGTTTAGCATACACATACATACATATATTTACATACATACAAATACACACATATACAGATCTCCATAAACATATACACATATCCATACACATACACACATATATACATATCCATTCATATACACTTACTCTCTTTACACATACACACATACACAATATCCGTCTCTCCATATCCGTCTCTCCGTCCCCATCTCTCCGTCTCCGTTTCTCTGTTTACGTCTTTTCATCCCCGTCTCTCCGTTTCCGTCTCTCCGTCCCCATCTCTCCGTTTCCAACTCTCCATCTCCGTCTGTCCGTCTCCGTTTCCATCTCTCCATCACCGTCTCTCCGTCTCTCCGACTCCTTTTCTCCGTCTCCATCTGTCTGTCTCCGACTCTCCGTCTCCGTCTCTCTGTAATTACATTACAACTTATATATGTTATCATTATTTTATTATATATATATTGAAGTTAAGAATGAAAACTTTTTTTTCGTAAATATCTTTTGCATTATTGTCACATACATAAATACACATACATACATATAAACATATCCATACACATACACAAATATACACATATCCATTCACATACACTTACTCTTATACACATACACACATACACAATATCCGTTGCTCCGTCTCCGTCTCTTCATCTACCGCTCTCCGTCACCGTCACTCCGTCTCCGTCTTTTTATCTCCGTTTCTCTGTCTCCGTATCTCCGTCTCTGTCTCTCCATAATTACATTACTACTTACATATATATTATCATTCCATTATGTTAAAGTGCATAATTAAGACTTTTTTTCATATGTGAATATTTTTTACATTATTGTCACGTACATACATACACATATACACCTGCAAGTTTAGCATACACATACATACATACACATACATACACATACACACATATACAGATCTCCATAAACATATACACATATCCATACACACACACACCCACATATATACATATCCATTCACATACACTTACTCTTATACACATACACACATACACAATATCCGTTGCTCCGTCTCCGTCTCTTCATCTACCGCTCTCCGTCACCGTCACTCCGTCTCCGTCTTTTCGTCTCCGTTTCTCCGTCTCCGTATCTCCGTCTCTGTCTCTCCATAATTACATTACTACTTACATTTATATTATCATTCCATTATGTTAAAGTGCATAATTAAGACTTTTTTTCATATGTAAATATTTTTTACATTATTGTCACGTACATACATACACATATACACCTGCAAGTTTAGCATACACATACATACATTCACATACATAAAAATACACACATATACAGATCTCCATAAACATATACACATATTCATACACATACACACATATATACATATCCATACGCATACACATACACACATACACAGTGTCCGTCAGTTCGTCGTCATCTCCATCATCGTCTCTCCATCTCTGCCTCTCCATCTCTGCCTCTCTATCCTTGTCTCTCCCTCTCCAGGGTTGTAAATGTTTCCATTTACCAAGTAAGCAACTGGTAAATGGTCGGACTATTAACCAGTTACTAGGTTAATAAATGATAAATGATCGGACTAGTTGATAGATACTAGGTGCGGAACTGGAAATTGTCAGAACATTTACCAGTTACTGGGTGAGTAAATGATAAATGGTCGAACCATTTACCATTTACAGAGCAAGTAGACGGTAATAGTCTAACCAGTTCCCAGTTATAGAGCAAGTAACTGGAAATGGTCGGACCATTTACTAGTTACTCGGTGAGTGAATTGTAAATGGTCAGGCCATTTACCAGTTACTAGGTGAGTAAACGGTAAATAGTCGGACCATTTACCAGTTACTGGGTGAGGAACTGGAAATGGTTAGACTAGTTCGCTGATACTGGGTGGGTAAATAGCCGAATCAATTAGTTGGCAGTTACCGGGTGGAAAACTAGTAAATGGTCGAATCAATCAGTTAGCAGTTACCAGTTACTGGGTGTGTAAATAGTAAATAGTCCGACCATTTACCAATTACCGGGTGAGTAACTGGAAATGGTCAAACCATTTACTATTAACTCACCCAGTAACTGGTGAATGGTTCGACTATTAACCATTTACTCACCTAGTAACTGGTAAATAGTCCGACTATTCACCATTCACTCACCCAGTAACTGGTAAATGGTCCGACCAGTTTCAGTTAATTGCTCTGTAACTGGAAACTGGTTTGACTATTTACCATTTACTTGCTGTGTAAATGGTGCAAGCATTTTTAATTACTTGACCATTTCAAATGAAAAACCATTTCCTCATTTACAACTCTGTCCGTCTACATCTCCCTGTCTTCGTCTCTTCATCTCCCTCTCTCGGTCACCGTCACTCCGTCTTCGTCTTTCCGTCTTCGTTTCTCCGTCTCCGTTCCTCCGTCTCCGTTTCTCTGTTTCCGTCTTTCCGTCCCCGTCTCTCCGTTTCCGTCTCTCCATCTTCGTCTCTCCATCTCCCTCTCTCCGTCTCCGTCTCTCCGTCTCCATCTCTCCATCTCTCTATCTCCGTCTCTCCGCCTCCTTTTCTCCGTTCCCATCTGTCTGTCTCCGACTCTTCATCTCCGTTTCCCCGTCTCCGTTTCTCTGTCTCCGTTTCTCTATCTCTGTTTCTCCGTCTCCGTTTCTTCTACCCCGTCTCTTCGTAATTACATTACAACTTATATATATATATTATTATTTTATCATATATATTAAAGTTAAAAAATTTTTTTTACTTTAATATATATGATAAAATAATAATAAAAGACTTTTTTTCGTAAATATCTTTTGCATTATCGTCACATACATACATACACATACACACATATACACATATCCATACACATACACACATATACACATATCCATACACATACATACATATACACATACCCATACACATACACACATATACACATATCCATACACATACACACATATGCACATATCCATACACATACACACATATACTCATATCCATACACATACACACATATACACATATCCATACACATACACACATACACAATACCCGTCACTTTGTCTCTGTTTCCATTATCGTCTCTTCGTCTCTGCCTCTCCGTCTTTATCCCTGTCTCGGCCTCTCCGTCTCTGTCTCTCCGTCTCCATGTCTCCGTCACCGTCACTCCGTCTCCGTCTCCCCGTCTCCGTCTCCCCGTCTCCGTTTCTCTGTCTCCGTCTGTCTGCCTGGGTGTCGAGGATTACCCCCCCAAAATAAAATACGATTTTTTCATTTTATTAACAATGAAATATATTCTAATTTTTAATTACAACGAAACTTACATTTCTTTAGCGCGTTTTTTATTGGATATAACAAATGCTTTTCTCTTTAGTTTAAACTAAAAATCTTTATTCCGTAATTAAAAACTTAAAAATGTCAGTTCTTTTTTTTTGCAACTAAACTTGATTTTTGTATACTAAAAAGAAAATGTTTCTTTTATCTTTTTGCACTATCAAATTTTTCTTTTTTTTTTTTACTGTTAAGTTTGTTTTATTTAATATTTTTCATATTTAATTCATTTTTTCTTTTGTTTTTTATCAATAAAAAAGTTCCATTCTTTAAAAAAAATTAGATTAAGCTACGGGACTATTTCTTTTGATTTTTGTTATAACTTCTATTTTAAACACATGTATATTTTTTTTCGATTTAAACTGAAATATTATTCTTTTTTGCTGAACATACGACATTATTTTTTTAAACTTAATTTTACTTCGAAAAAGTCTTAATTTTTATTTTGATTTCTTTAACTAAAAAAAATCTTTTTCTTTTCACCTTTTAATTACTTAAAATTTAAAAATCATTTTCTTTTTATTTTTTATTTATTTAGCTTAAATATAGAGTATTTTCGTGCGTAATAATTCAAATAAATATAATTTTCTTTGTATTCTTCGACACTTTGTAATGTTTTTTCACTATTTTAATTTTGATTGTACTTAAAATTCACACTAAATATCCTTTTTGTTTTTTGATATTTACTTTTTTGTTTATTCAGTGTTCGTTTAATTTTTCTTATATTATTTTGCCAGTGTATATAAAAAAAATTTTTTTTCGTTTGATTTCTTTCAACTTAAAATAATTTCTATTTTATTCTTATTTTTTCTTTTAAACCACTAACTTTGTCACTTTGTCACAAAAAAAAAATTTTTTCTCTGTAAATAGTTGAAATTAACATATGACTTATTTCAATTTCCATCCAGAGTAAAACATTCTGATCTTTCCCATGCCTCTTTTTGATTCAAATTCTTTTATGTACATTTCTTTTTCGTCTTTTTTGTTTGTAATTTTTCTTTTATTATTTTTTTTCTTCATATCTTTTTCTCAGTTCTCTTTTTTTGGTGTATTTGTCGTTTTATTTATTTTTTTATAATTTGTGTGATAATAATATCCGGGATCACTGAAATTTATGGGGTTCGGTTGGATAAATCTGGAGGTGCTGGGATGGATCACAGTGCCTACGTTTCCGCTCCTCATTGTTGGATCTTCGTCCCAATCACAGGCGGTTATTTTATTTTTCATTTTCTCCTCACTAACTGAAGTGGATACATGCTGCTAATTGAAATAACGCATCGTTTGCGCGCTGTTTTCACGTAATCGCGTCACCATGTTTTAAATATTTTTCCTTGAGCGATGTAGCTGATGCACTATCTTGACGAAGAATGAGGTGTCCTCTCTAATTTTGCTTTTTACTTTTTAAAATATTTTGTGACTGTTTTTATGTGTTAGTGTGCATGTATTTTACTTATACTTGTCGTGGTACATATTTGGTCGTTGCCTTTGATCTTTGTGTACTACGATTGCAAGTACACATGATATAGTATACTATTTTGTCTTCTAGTCCGTATATACATGTTCTTCTTTATCTTTTTTGCATTTCAACGCTTTTTAATATTTTATTTTATTTTAAAATAATATTTGACGTTCCACGCCTTTTTCGTCACTTAATAGATATGTATCTGGTGCGACGATTCAAAAATCGCGCTAGACTTAATACCTGCGCTCAGCCGCTACGAGGCGCTACTCCCGCAATAGCGAGCTCCGTAGCATATATAAGCGAGCCGCCGAGCCAGCATAGAGACTCTCTCACCAGTCCTCTCTCCGCTCTCGCTGTGTAGAGAAGTTATGCTCTGCACAGTAAGAGTACTCCGTACCTGTATCCTTTCCCTTCAATCTGAGTAGTAGGGGGATTCCACTACACAGACTCCTCTCTCTCTTTACTATGTAAAGAAGTTATGCTTTACATAGTAAAAACCTCTATCCTTATCCTATCTATGTAGTCGGGGGATTCCACTGCATAGATACTCCTCCACCTACCGGCGCCGTAACCGCCGTCGATAAAACAGATTCCGCGTTTACCCGCCGTAGATAATTGTTAATAATATTTGCGTTGTAGATATTAATGTAGTTTTCTTTTGTTCTTAATTTTTTTACAGACGGTCATTAAAACACCACGCCATCTGCCGGTGAAAGCAAGGAACCATAACATGATTTATTTTTCATTACCGACGGTCAAAAGAAATTATTTTTGTTCAATTTAATTAAGTTAAATAATAGACTTTTTATGTTTGCATTTTTATTATATTTTTTATATCGTCGTTATAAACGCTCCTTGAATTATTATTAATAAATAGACAAAAGTTACTTAAACCATGTCGTCTAATATACTTATTTACCTAGTTCCATAAAAACCTTACCTGTAATTCCGACCCGTCGTTTATACCTCTAATATTAAGTTTATTTATTTTTGTTTTAGCTTTTAAATTTCAATGTTAATTATTATTTCTCTCTTTTTTTCTAAGTTAAATGCTTAAGTTACAATTTATTATTTTTCTTTCTTTTTTTTATTATTAAATTTCTTCACTTTAATTAATTTAACTAGTTTAATAAGTTTGAACTTTGGCTTTTATCCACCGCCGTAGATCATCCTCACAAAAGTCTGATGCAACTGCAGCTCGCCAGAAAAGCCAAACGTTACACTGGTGCAATGATTTTTTTGATAATATATGGACCTTCATATATTTTAAAAAATTTGGCAATTTTATCGTCATTTGCACTAGATACGTTTAATGATTTTAGTAGTACTTGATCATTTAAAATGAATTGATAGTGAGTACTCTCAGCGTTTTTTACTTTTGCTCGATTTTTTATTTTCTTATGCATTTCCTCTTTTGCATAAAAAATTTTCCTTTCGTGTGGTATGTCTGTACTTTCTAATTTGAAATACTTTTCCCATACTCTGGTTGATTTTTCGCCCATGTGTAATTCAATTGGCGTGAAACCTATTGTTTCATAGGTAGTTTCATTCATTATGCCTTTAATTTTCTGCATATATGGAGCCCATGATTTATTTGAATTATTCAGATACGTTCTAAAGAATTGACCTAATTCTCGGTGAATAATTTTTACAATGTAGCTTTGTGGATGTCTAATTGATGAATAAATTATTTTTACGTTTTCATCTTTTAATTTATTTATCCATTTTTTAGACGTGAATTGCGTACCGTGGTCTGTCATTATTGACTGAGGTTTTCCATGATTCAGTAAGTAATCATCAAATATTTTCTAATTGTTGTTAATGTATTCGCCTTTTTAATAGGGTACATTACAACCTATTCAGAGAATATGTCTATGGTTGTTAGTATATACTTAACACCTCTTATAGAAATTGGAAATGGGCCATAAAAATCAATCGATAGTATTTCTGTTTTAAATAGGACGGGTGAGGTGTATAAATTATACAAAACACTTTAATTGTTAAAAGAATGATAATATATTTAAACACAAATAGACAATATTGGGAGAGCACAAGAGTCTATCGCTAAACCTCTCACCCGGTCGCTTGAACAAGTCTCCACTTAAAAGTTTTCTCGCATTGTATTTAACGCCAAATTATATTCACGCGCATGCGCAAAACGCTTATATAAATAAAGAAGGATAGACTCAATTAAGTATTCTCAACAATTTCGTTTTTATTATTTACTACGATTGGTTGCATTTCTGCGTTGTATTTTAAGTGGTTTATTTTTTGGCATGTGATACATGATTTTAAAAATTTATATACATGCTTTTTTAATTTGAGAGCTGTAAAGCTTTCCATTAACAATTCATGTCTTTTCAGGACCAATATGTCCATAATGATTATGTATTTCAATTATAAAATCTTTTAATAGTGAATCAGATATTACTATTTGAAATCCTGATTCATTTAATTTATACAATAAATCATTTTCATATTTATAATGATTTTTTATTTTATTATTTGTAACCTCTTACTATCCTAACTCTGAAAATGATAGCACAAAGTGCTCATATACAAGGAAAAGGATAAGGGAAAAAGGTTATTTTAAGCTAGACCCGTTCTTAGTGTAGCGTCATGCTACAACTAGTCCGGGGTCTCTTTGCTTTTATTTTAATTGTAATAATGGCCTTTTATAAGCCAGAAAAATCCAAGACTTATAGTCTTATAAGGAGCCTTTTCCTTAACTTCAATTAGATAAGCATTTGATTATTTAAGCTAGTTATAAGCTATACAAAATCAACTTCAAATAAAAGAAATAATTAGTATTGAAACACTTAACACGTACACAAATAAATTAAAATAAAGGTATAATTAAATTATTTTACCATAATAAAACTTTGATTATAACTAGAGAATTATTCTGTTATAACTGCTACCGGTACGGAGCTGGTGGTTATCCAGCTCCTCGCGGACCTGCAGAATAATCAGAAAATAATTAATACAAACAATGAGTATTAAATTTAAAATCAACTTTATTTGAAGAAGGCTGGCCAAAGAGTGCCGTACAAAATTTTAGACGACGACTACATTGCTCCCGCTTGAGCCGCCGTCGCCGCTATCTTCCTACTCGTTGCTTGATTGGCATTGTTGGGGGAAACTCGCGCTAATTTTAGATCTCGCTCTGCGCGAGACCATCTTTTCCATATAACATCTCGCACACGGAGTCTCTCCTCCTCGAATCCTATATACTGCCTAAAGAGGGGAAAGAACTTCATTACTTATCTATGTTATAATACAGGTGCGCTTAGATGTGTGCTAACGTGCGAAACTCTATACGCGTGAATCAGCACACATACAAGCGCGTACATATGTTCTTATATTAATTTCTATCCTGCGCGTCGGTATAACATATAATTGTTACACCGTGCCGACGCTCAAGATAGAAAGAGACATAATATCATTTTATTCTTTTCGCTTTTAATACAAGCATCGAAACTTGAGACAGAATCATTCTCATTTTAAATTCATTTTATTTTATTCTTTTTCTTTTCATATTCTCTCTCAAATTATCATGCATTTAGGAACATTATTCTTTAGTATTTTATTACATAATTACGTGGGGTTACACATTTTTTAAATCAGTTATTTTTTACTTTACTTTAATGCAATATTCATCGTTTTTTTTGTGCTTTTTTAAAGCTTTTTAATAGTTTTTCTAATTTTTTATTTATTTTTAATTTGTTTTTACTAGCTATTAATATTTCATTTTCTTCATATTCTGGTTGATCAGATGCTTTTCTGCTCAGAAAATCTGCAGCTGCATTTATCTTTCCAGGTATATGTTCTGGTGTTATATTGAAGCCTTAGATTGATAAAGCCCAACTTCTTAACCTATAATTGTTAAACTTACTTTTATTTAAAAATGTAATAGCTTCATGATCTGTCCTTATTATAATTTCTTTGACACCACTAAGATATGTGTCCAATTTATGTAAGGACCATACCACAGCTAATAATTCTTTTGCGGTAGTGAAGTAATTTAATTCACTACCTTTCAGAGTTCTTCTTATAAAGCAGACTATATTTTCACGATTATATTCATCTAATTGTAACAAGATTACATCTATTGCATAATCGCTTGCATCTGTCGTTAGTATGAAAGGTTTTTCCATATCAATAAATTTTAAGATTATATTTTCAGTAAAAAGATCTTTTATGTTTTCAAAGGCTTTTTGCTGCCTTGCCCCCCATTCATAAGGCACATTTTTTCTTAGTATGCCAATTAAAGATGAAATTTCGTTTGCATAACCTTAGTGAGTTCAGTAATATTATAATAATTTTCAGAATTGAGAATTCGATTATTTTCATTTTCTGTTATGAAGTCGTATGAATTAAGGTCATTTTCGCCTTCATACGCTTTGGTTATTCGCATAGCAATCATTCACCCACATTCTCGACTCTATACAAGATTTACATGTCCTCCTGAGACTTATTAAGACTCAATATGTCCCAGGAGAAATCGATACAACATTATCGATACTATTATGTTGCATTCAATACGTCTAAGAGCAATCATATTGATTCAAAAGTTATTGAAAAAAAATGACTTGCGCTTCGACAGCAGCTATACTCATTACAATGTTAAGTCCTGGCTTGCACCAGGACTAAATAACAGTATTTATGTTATTTAATTATATTAATTTATTGCATAGAATATATATAAATTATAGTCGTTTGAAATATTGAATTTATTTATAAAATGTATGTCATAAAGATAAAGATGTATGAATCTACTGGTGGAAAAACTCCACCAATATTTAATTGAACGAAATCGCTTTCACAATTGAATATTATTAAAAGATAAATTCAAAACTTTGAAATAATGATTTTAATAAATAATCATATATTCTTACCTTGTAGTACTCCTTAAGTGGATTGGTGCTGGGTATGGGCAGACAAATGAATATATATAGGCACGATTTAGAATAAGACTCGAGTCGAATATAAGAAACTTTTAAGATATTTATTGACACTTGTAAAAATAATTAATATTGAATACAATAACTGACTTTGAATTTAAATTTGAATTACAGGATTTACGACTTGGTACCAACGATGATCCTGGGGTAGTGCCGACTGCCGTCAATTTCAGTCGGCCTTTATAATTTTTTATCTTTGACATAATTTCATTAGGTAAAAAGTGGATCTTGTTCTTCTTATAAATAATTTCAAAATGTGAGTTTGGTTTTGTAATTTTGAATCGAAGAATTTCGTTTGCTCAATATCAACTTTAAGTTTCTTTACTGCTTAGGTTAACACATTCTTTTATTGTTCGATGACTGTTTAATTAGTTCATCAATATCATGTTAGTAAAAAGATATTTTAACAACTGTAAGTTAAAAAATAATATATAAGGATACGTTGTGACGTAACACCTTTGGGCTCAAGAGATTGCATATCGGAAGGATAGGCAATCGAAAAAGAAAAACAAAACAGCTATCAAACAATTTACAGATAATTATTACAAGCTTTATTGATAAATGTACATATTTTTATATTTAAATAAATACTAATGCACAAGGGTACGTTGTATTTCGAACACCTTGGGGCTCAAAGATTGTACAGAAACCATCATAATAAGTAGTAAAATGTATTTTACAATGATTTCGGTGTATTTAACAAAAGGTGAATAACACATTGCTAATGCAATTCAGCTAAAGAAAATGACAATGTTAGATATGTCTTATAAAAATATAAGTGAATGACTTGTAGGAATTCAAAGATATGCAATTTAGAGAATTTTTAACGTAGTTTAACTTTTTTTTTATCATTTTGATGGGTATATAAGTGCGAAATTTACTAACTCGAATATAGTCAAAATGAATTTCCCGAGGAGACAATACAATCATGTTTGTGTAAGTAAGAAAATAGAAAAATCTAATTGAACATATATACATATATATAAATTTTTTTTTTTCTTCTTTATTTTAATCTTATTCTATGAAATATTAGTATTTATATTTATTATTGAATTCTTGTTATTTATATCTATCCTTTACTTATATGTTTACTTTGTCGATTGGCAATTAAAACGTATATTTCGCTCAATGGATCGGCGTCATAATGATGCATGGTGGTTGGACGAAGATAGTGAGTTTGATGGCTGGAATTTATGCTACCTCTTCCGTTGGGAAGAACGGATTGCCATTGTACGGTAAACTTGCATCTGATTTGCCAGTGAGAAGAACACCCGAATTGGTCCCGATCGATTGCCAGCTTCAAAATTTCTCCGAAGAATCATGGGACTGAGTTGGAATATATATCTATATATTTTTTTTTTTTATTTGTTATTAATTTGATTATCAATTACTTATTAATTAATCTACGCGTGTACACATTTCTTTCTTTTTTTCTTATTCGTTACATAAATTATTATATATATAAATATAAATTGTTTGTTGTCTCTTTTTTTTCCTTTTTCCTTACATTCCTTGAGAAGGGGCCAAACTATCTGTCTCTGTCTAATAGCGTTTTTCATTATTTATATAAACACTATCCTTTATAGCAAGAAAAAAATAGCAGCCCCCGCTAGATATTAGTATAATTAGTAAATTTTGTAATAACAATCAAATTTTTTACCGCATAGTTTTTGACTAATTAGAGACCTACTAGCCGTCTAGAATATAACCTATCTTTTTTTGGTAGGTCTCTAATTATTCAAAAACTACGCAGTAAAAAAATTTGTTTGTTATTACAAAATTTACTTATTATACTAATATCTAGCGGGGACTGCTATTTTTTTCTTGTTATACCGAATAGTGTTTACATAAATGATGAAAAACGCTATCAGACAAAGACAGATAGTTCTGCCCCTTCTTAACCTTTAACTATTTAATAGTGAGAAAAATTTATAAGTTTTATAGATTTTAATATTAATGTTAAATTCAGATTTTTTTTTTATTATCATTCATTTCAAATTTGATGAATCGTAAATTTTTATATTACAGAAAAGAAAAAAGAAAATAATAAGTATATTAGATATTTTTAAATTAGTATATTATGCGTCAAGGCCGTAAAACGTATCATTCTTGGCGAGTGCATGCTGAGGGGTCGAGCGTAGCGAGGCCGCTCCAGATGCACGAGCAAGAATGATACGTTCGTGGTCGTGACTGCATATACTTTTTTTCGACCAAAGGCCGCTGAGCGGAAGCTGGGTCTTATTAGCTGGGCCCCCTGCCTATAAAAAAATGATTGATGATTCTTAAAATATAAAACAATTTTATAAAAAAATTTAATTATAAATAATGAATAACTAATAATTCTTAAAATACAATAAAAAAACTTTGATTATAAAAACCACTAATAATTGTTAAAATATAAAATTAAAATTATACAAAAATACAATAAAATATAAAATAAAGCTAAACTATAAAAATTATAATTAAAAAATATTATTTAAAAAAAGAAGGAAAAGGTTTAAAAAAAATGGATTAAAAAAATTTTGATTATAAAAACAACTACTAATTGTTAAAATGTAACATTAAAATTAAACAAAAATACAACAAAATATAAAAGAAAGCTAAATTATAAAAATTATAATTAAAAAATATTATTTAAAAAAGAAAAAAAAAGTTTTAACACACGAAACTTGTTACTATGTCTTTCTCTTGCTCTTTACTTTTCTTTCACACATATATTGAGTCTACGTTATTCGTTAACGCATACCCAGTATAGTATATGTGAGAAAAGGATAGCGATATTAAGGAAAGCGAGCAGTTCATTAAGTTCAATTCCAAGAATCAGCGACGTCGAGAACGTTTTTCTGTGAACTTTAATTAAAATAATACATTGGATATACACATTTTTCTTTTGCGGCCTAGGACAAGAATACACTATTTTGTGCTCCGTATACAGGACACAAAAATTCATTTTGCGGCCTGAGGACAAAAAAATTATTTTTTTTTCATGATAAGTTATCTGATAAATTATAAACTTTTTACTTAAATTATTTGTATAACTTTAATTGTAACGATCCTTTTGTTTTTTGTTTAATTTTAAAAATATACTTCTGAAATATGCTATGTTTTATAAAACTTGAACATATATGAATGACATATAATCAGTGTCATTCACCCCTTCCCACAAAAAGTTAAATCGGAAACGATTCAGTAAATAAAACAAAAGGATTGTTTTACAATGAACTCAAAATTGACGGCTTAATAAACTTAAAGTATCAAATTTTTAAATTCTAGTTTCATAAAAGAGTCATCTCTTATAAAATTATAACTTTACTCTACATTTTTTGTTAGATTACTTCTTAAACAATAATATGCTAAATAATGCAACTTGAAGGATAATTAACAAAAAAAGATTTTTTATTATCTTAGTTTCCACCTGATCTTTCTTATATGTATTCGTAGAAGGTTAAGATTCCGATGGATAATATCTAAAAATCTAAATGAAATATGTGCTTACTAAAGTGTATTAATCAATGACACGCAGAAAAATAAATAAAATAAAATTCATAATCGCTTTACTATAGATGTGTATCGTACATCCATCATGTGTTTTTTTTTTTTTATTGTTAGATCAAATATGCTTACGATGTCATTTGTTATTCACACGTTTAGGTGAATGACACGCGCGAATAGTGTCATTCATTCTTTTATGTAACACAACACAATGAAATATGCATAATTTTTATTATATTTGAATATTATGTATATGTGATCTATTTCAAATCATAATTAAAAAGTTTTACTAATTGTTTTTATATAACTAACAAATAATTATTATCAGCTATATTTATATGTATTTGATTATATATATGATAATGCTTATTTAATAGAACGACATTTATGGGCTGATTTCGAATGTATTAAATTACGAAATTTGTATAATTAATTAATCTTAAATAATATTAAATACTAGAATCTCTTTTTTTTCTGGTGACTTTGGAACTGAGGATTTATTTGTGGGAGAAGTATATGGTGACTTCTCTGGTAGAGGTGAGGGGATTGGTTTAGGTAATGGTGTATGGTTTCTTTTAGGTAGAGGATGCTGGAAAACAGGTTGTGATATATCTTGTTTCTCAATTTTTATTCCTTGTAATTCAATTTCTTCATACTTGGTTTTTCTTTTTATTTGATTATTCTTTAATGTAATCATTAAATGAGTAATAGAGCTGAAAATTGCTCCCAATAAATTAATAGACCAGCCATAAATAGTGTGCAGGGTATAGCCCCTTATAATTGTGTCCATAGTAAATTTAATTATTTGAATAATAATTAATATCATTATTATGGCTGAGCTTATAGATCCAAATGTTGTTAATTTATTTATGAATTTATTCCAAGTATTCTCTGCGATATGAGGTAATGTATTTTCTGTAAGTAGATTATTTAATAGATCTACTTGTGTGTTTTATTCTCCCTGTATTCCTCTCGCTATGGCATTAGGTAGAGCTGCTTTTTCAAAGGGAAACATGATATGTTGTTGTAATTCTTGTAAATCATCTTGTGAGTATATTCCGCTTGTTGACAACGTTGTTATTTTTTCTGGTGTCCATGATCTCTTTGTATTTGGTTTTAAAGTTTTTACCATATTTTTTGTTGGTCTTGATTTTGGTAGAAGGTTTATCCAATCTTCTCCGATTTTGTAATATTGCGGTATTATTGAATTACAATTTATTTCTGATCCTGTTTTCAGTAATATGTGTCTTTGGTGTTAAAAACCATGTTTCGTTTTTTGTTGATACAGGCAATTGTATGAAACATTTATTTGTATGAAATAGCTGGACTTCTACTGGCGTACATTTTATTACATGTACTGCTTCGCCGGCAAGTTTAGCTAAATATCCTGGTTTTTGCATGATATTAAAGGCAAATTCGTCGGGAGCTATGGATGCAAGGAATAGAGATTCACGTATAATTTTTTTTCGAGTTCGCATTTTTCTTTTAAAATGTTATAATATAAATCTGTGAGATCAGCCCTAAAATGTTTTTCAATATATACAAATTTTGAGTTTATATATGTAAATAAATCTAAGTTTGTTACATCTTTTCTTAACGTGTTATCGTCGAATAATATTTTATTATAAGCTATATCTAAAATGAATAATTTGGGGTGTTCTGTTTTTGTTAATATTCTATCGCAAATTTTTACATTATCTGAAGAGGATAAAGAAAATGTTATTGATTCCGTGTTTACAGTATATACAGGATTTTGATTAGGTGAATTAATTATAGTTGCAGGGCCTCTATATAAAGTTTCATATTGTGTTTTAAACCCTTCTTCTGTAGGGAAATTTTCCCAAAAAGTATACTCTGCTTGCGAATCAATGCAATGTTGATCCAAAAATTTACATACAGTCCCTGAATTTAATCTTAATTTATCATTTTTTAGACTTACTTGAGCGTATTCTTCTAATAAAGTTATTCTTATAAGACCCTGTACTAAAACGTTGTCCCAAGATCCAAAATTGTTTGTGTATGAAGCTCCTGTGCAAGTTTTATCCTTTACTGAGCCTGCAAGATCTATTCCAACTGCTTTTGTTGAATTTATTTTCAGGTCAGCTATAGTATGTATATTATCATATTTGAATATTCCTGTATCGTGAATGAATTTACATTTTCCATGGCTAATTTCGTACAGATATTCTTGCAAAGCATTTGCAGTGGATCCAAGGTGACTGAACATTCCGCAATGAAAAACCGTTTTTTGAATTTCTATTTTACACTGTATAACTTTAATTTTTTTAAATTCCGCTATTTGTAATAATTCTATTGTAGAGTTGGTTATTATAATATTATCTTGTTGAAAATCACATTCTCCTGTGTCTAATAGTGAATATGTAGTGATGATCGGATCCGTAGATTCGCAATTAAATCCAATAATTGCACCATTTTCTCTAACAATAGATAATAAAATGAATAAAATGAACAGCATTACTTTTCTTTTCTTTCTCTTTTCTTTCTGAAACATAAAATAATATCAATTTTTTCGTTCATGTAAAATTAATTTATTTGCATGAACTAATTTGGAGCCACCCTTAAAATCTATAGAGATATTGCTATTTTCGTGGACTTGTAATACTTCAAAAGGTCCCAGGTTTTGATTTTTTTCTAATTTACCTGGTTTTGGCTCTTTTATAAGCCATACTTTATCACCTATTTGAAATTCTACAGGTTTTATGAATCTATCGTGATATAATTTAGACTTTTCTTTTGATAGTATTTAATTTTCACGAGCTATTTTTGCAATATCTTTCATATTTATTATTAATTTTTCTATATAGTCATTGAATGTCTGTAATTTTTCTGATGATTTTAAAGGTTCACTAGACGGTAATCTAGCTGGGTAGGCGAAAACTAGTTCATGTGGTGTAAATTTATGACTTGAATGAACACTAGTATTATAGTTAAATTGTGCAAGTTCAAGCCAATCATCTCATTCTAATTTTTTATCAGCAAAATTTTTTAAATATTCACATAGGGGATGATGAGCCCTTTCTAATGAACCATTAGATTGTGAATGAAAGGCAGTAGTTTCGATTTTTTTAAATTTAAATCTTTTTGAAATAGTTTTTATTAGTTTGCCTGTAAAATTTGCGCCTTTATCTGTAAGTACTAATTTTGATGAACTGAAAATGCAAATAAATTTTTTTATAAATGCGTCAGCTATAGTCTCTGCTGTTTGATCTTTCAGCGCGATAGCTATTAAAAATTTTGATAAATGATCTTGAATAGTTAATATATATTTATTATTATTTTTAGTTATATTAAGAGTACCTACTATATCTAGTGAAATCGTATCGAATGTTTTCTCTGGAGTATCTGTTATTATCATAGGTTGTTTTGTTTTATTTCTTTTTAATTTGTTTCTCTGACATATTTCACAGTTTTTAATACGATTTTGTATATCGACTTTAAGATTTTCCCAGGAATATTTATTTTTAATTCGATTATATGTTCTATTAACTCCCGAATGACCTCCTAAACTTGAAGAATGATATAGTTGAAAAATTTCATTTTTTTTTTCCTTTTCAACATATTTTGTATTATTAAACAAACTATAACTTTTATACTTGTATTATTAAAAGTATTGTATAATATTTCTTCAATTTCATTCCAATTTATATTTAATATTTTTATATTTTTTGATATACTAAACATAGTACACTTATTTTCAATTAATAAATCTTTTAACGTATTCAAATCATTTATTAATTTTTCTTTTATTAAAATTGATGATTCTTTTATATTTAAGCACATTATAAAAATTTTTCTCTTTTTATAATTCATTATTTTAATTTCATTATCTTTTAAATCGTTATTTAAATAAATATTTTTGTGTATAAAATATTCATCTTGAATCTCATCCAAAGATATCCTTTCATTAGTAATTAAATGTAATATATTATCTTTTCTACTTCGTATAAAATTTTTAGAATATATAATAGTATTAGATTTATTTAAGTAAATATCTTCTTGTTTTTCGACTTCGTTTTGGACACTTTTAATTTCCTCGTTGGTGTACGTTCTTCATTTAATTTTTGTATTTTCATTTCATTTGTTGGTATATCTGTTGATTTAATATTTTCTTCATTTTCC
Organism: Anastatus disparis; assembly: GCA_017163975.1. Lineage (NCBI taxonomy): Eukaryota > Metazoa > Arthropoda > Insecta > Hymenoptera > Eupelmidae > Anastatus > Anastatus disparis. The sequence continues at coordinate 609,792 of JAFFSR010000097.1, read as the reverse complement.
TTTGCTTTTTGAGCTCTAGTTATCACATTGATTTCTACCGGATTTCTATCTATAAGAAATCTAGATAACGCATCACTATTCACATTCATTTTTCCCTTTTAATATATTACATCAAAATCGTATTCTGATAGTTTAAGAGCATGACGAAGCTGTCCGTCTTCTAATAATATATCTAATCCTAACTTATGAATAAACGATGCGTTTAATCGAGTTTTTTTGCTACAAAGAAAAAATTTGTAAGATTAAACTCTAGTGCGGACAACTCAAGAGATCCACCAAAATATTATACATACAAAGTTATAATAAAAACTTTCAATATATCGTATTTTAAGGTTAGGTTTGTCGAGTTTGATGTCTAATTTCCAATCCAAGCTCATAAAAAAATAACAAGTCCAAATGATTTTTTATTTTAACAAAAATTATTGTATTAATATAGCTTTAGTGCGAACAAGTCATTATATTTGTTTAATTTAAGAATTTAAAAAGATATCAATAAAATAAAAAAAGCAAAACTCGATTGCTGCAGCTCCGACATGCCGTTAAGTCGCCATCTTTGAACTCTGTTATTTTTATCTGCAGATCTAAAAGATAGTAATGGCTTGTGATCTGTTACTATTGTTAATTTATTTCCATATACGTAATTTCTAAATGTTTCTATTCCAAATAATATGCCTAATGCTTTATTATATACCTTTTAATACTCTAGAAGCGTATGCTATGGGTTTATCTTTTCCGATTTCACCTTGTGATAATATAGCGCCTAAAGCATATCCTGATGCATCTATAGTGATTATAAATGGTTTATCTAACCGTGGAAATTGCAATAAAGGTGCAGAGCATAGTGTGTCTTTTAGTTTATCAAAAGCCTTTTGTTTCTCTGAATCCCAAGTAAATTTTACGTTATTTTGTAATAATAACGTTAAAGATTTTGTTATATTAGCAAAGTCATTAATAAATTTTCTGTAATAACCTGCTAAACCCAAAAATTCTCTAATGTTTTTAACTGTTTTTGGTGTTGGAAATAATTTTACTGCATCAATTTTTTTTGGATCTGCTTTGATACCCTCTTTACTTATAATATGACCTAAAAATGTCACTTCATTTTTCATAAAATCGCATTTTCTTGGTTCTAGTTTTAATCAAGCTTCCCTTAATTTTGTAGCTACTAGATTAAATTTAATATCATGTTCTTTTTCTGATTTTGCAGCTATAATTATATCATCTATATAAACATGACATATTTTTTTATTTATTAATTCACCAAGAGCTGTATTTGCTACCCTCATAAATGTTCGTGGTGAATTAGTTAAGCCAAAAGGTAATACTGTAAATTCAAATCTTCCTAAAGGGTGTACACTAAAAGCTGTTTTATGTATGTCTGATTCTTTCATTGGTACCCAATGAAAAGCTGAAACCATGTCTACAGTAGTAAAATATTTATTTCCGCCTAAATCATCAAAAATTTCAGTTATAGATGGTATTAAATAAGGATCTGGTATAGTTTTCTCGTTTAATTTTCTATAATCTATAACTAATCGCCATTTTTCTTTTCCATCAGGACCTGGTTTCTTCTTAACTACAAATGCTGGAGCGTTATATGCGCTTTTAGATGGCCTTACTAGATTATTATCAATTAATTTTTGAGTTTCTGTAATAGCGATTTCTCTTGATTTATGTGGCAATGGAAATCGTTTAACATACCAGTGTCTGTTATCTCTTAAATTTATCTCATGTTGTTCTAAATTGCATTTTTCAATATTTTCTTCTTCTAACCAAAATATGTCATCATTTTCTAAAATTAAATTCTTTATATCTTGTTCCTTCTCTTTACTTAAATGATTTAAACTTATTTTACTTAATAATTCCTCTCTACGATCATTTTTTTCTTCACTTATATAATTTACATTTTTATGCATTAAATTTTCTTGTAATTTATGAAATTCTTCTTCATGATTATCTAATATAAAATTTGTTAAAATATCTTTTTCCATAAAATATGTAAGAAATTGTTTGTCTTCATTATTAATGTTAAAATTTGTGTTTTCTTCAAGTTTTAGTAGAACTTGTTCATATTCTATATTCTTATTATTTTTACATTCATCTTTTTCTAAAACACAGTTGATTTCTTTCATAAAATTTTTAATATTTTCATTCTTATTCTGTAGAAATTGTGTAATCGAAAATATGTGATTATTGTCTTGCATTAGCATGATATAATGAAAAGCGTTATTAACTGCTGTGTCATTAATTTCGATGTTTTCTGTACATAAATTTATCAATGAATTTTTATCGTTTTTATAATCTGTTTGAATAAAGAATTTTTTACCATTTATTTCTAAATATCCCTTGTCTAATCTCAACTTATTTTTTCTCAATACATCTATACCTAAAATACCATCATAAGGTATTGAAAATTTTTCAGATGCTACGTAGAAATTTGTATACGAATTATTAATAGGGAAAGTAATTAAACAACATGTTTTAACCGGAATATCAGTAATTCCTGACAAATATATTTTAATATTATTATTAATAGAATTTAGTGGTACTAATTTTTCTTTTATGATGTGAAGTTGGGCACCTGTATCTATTAATAATTTACATAAATCATTTGTATACGGATTTCGTATCTCGATAAATTGTAATGTATCACCTAGTTTAAATATATAAATTGGTATATTATTGTTATCATTAATGTTTTCAGTTTTAAATTGTATAATTTTTTTCAATTCATTGTTTGTTATATTTTTTTCATTATGTAGTTTTACTGTTGTTGAATCATTCTTTATTTCTGGTTTAAATTTCATTGCATTATGTAATGTTTCTATTTGTTCAATAATTTTAACGTACTTATTATTAGTTTCATTTTCATTAAACTCATCACATACTTCGAAGTCATAATCGATTTCGTGTGTTCTTGCAAAAAATTGAATGTCAATATAATTTTTGAGCGACTTTTGTTGCGAAACTCGTCTTGTACACTCTTTCCAAGTCAAGTTTATGCGTTTCCCTGTATATGAGCTGATGTGTTTAATTTAGCTTGACATTCTTCCTCTGTGTGATTAATGCTTTTGCAAAATGTGCAAAATTTACTTAGCTTGCTTTCTATATTCTTTAATGTAAAGCATAAATCAATTGAATGTCCTAATTTTTTACAGTATGGGCATTGTACATTTTGATTTGTGTTTTGAGGTTTTTTGTATTGTATTTTCCTACATTCCTCTATATTATGCCCTCTATTTTTGCAATATTTACAAAATTTCGTTTGAATTCGTTGTCCATATGAATTATTATTTCTGTTATTTCCTACGAACATTTTATGTTGATTAAAATTATTTTGACCGATATTATTTCTGCATTCTTTACCCGATCGACCCCATTTGTCACATAATTGACATCGTATTTGATTATCTGGTTTAACCTGATTTAAAAATATCTTAAATTTTTCACAATCAATAGTATTGTGTTCACTGTTACACAGATTGCATATTTGCGTAGGTGTAATACTTTTTTTCTGTAATTTGATTACAAAGGTTGGTATTATGTCCGTTCTTATTGCATTTTAAGCATAATTCATATTTTTGTATGATTGGACAGTGGCCTATTTGATGATTATTTTCTTGGCAATATTGGCAATAATATTCATTGTCTTCTAAATATTTACACATGCTTCTTGAATGACCTACTTGATTACAAAACTTGCATATTAATATAATTTTATCCTTTGCATTTGTGCATTTAAATGACGGATGAGTTGGCTGTTTGCAATATATGCAGCCTGCATTATTGCAACACAATGCCTCATGGTCTATGTCTTTACATATTTGACAGCATTGAATTTTTTTAGGTTTATCTTCAAAAATTTCACTATACATGATTTTCTGTCTAGACGAATTTGTCTTTATCCTAATATCCTTCTGTTTCTCCTCTTGTTTTTCAATTTCTATTGCTTTAATGGTTGCACTTGAATAATCTGCTACTTCTCCTAATTCAAATCTGATTTCATTTTTTAATCCTTGTTTAATAGTATATTACACACCAAGGGAGGTAAAGTACTGGCGAATCCATAGCACATATAATTGCCACCTCGAGCCGAAGGCGAGGGTGGCAAATATGTGCTATGGGGTCGCCATTTTACCTCCCGTGGAGTGTATATTATTTTTCGCCATACCCGGGCCGAAACTATGACTTTTGTTTTTCGGCGCCGGGACGAAAGTCGTAGTTTCGGGCAGGGTATGGCGAAAAATATTTTAATGTATCTTTAGCTAAATCATTTGTAAAACGTTGGTAAGCATCTTCTACTATACCTGCTTCATTTTGTTTCTTATCTTTAATTTTTAATGTTAACTTTGTTATTCTTTCTACATATTCAACCACTGATTCATTTTCTCCTTGTTGTATTTGTTCCAATTGTGCATACAATGAATGTAAATTATCGATTTCAGGATATAGTTTCTTTATTGTTTTAATAAAATCTGCAATACTTTCAATGTTACTACCTTTTATAGCAGTACGAATCGTTTCTGATACTTTAAATCTTATATAATTTATAAATTTCTTTTGTTCATCAGCACTCAGCATATCTTTTGCAATTTCTAACAAATCTATGTATTTTTCCAAAGGTATATTTTTACCCGTAAACTCAGGTACTAACCTTGACACCTCTTTCAAAGAATATCCTGAAGTATTTGCCATGTTTGTATTATTAGGCATATTATTATTATTTATTATATTATTATTTCTATTATTATTATCAAAATTTATATTTTCCAGGTTTCCAATACCCTCTATTTCGTAATAACTCTCTTGTTTACCCTGCAAAAAAAACATATATAAATGTAGCTAAAAATATAGGTAAAAATACAGCTACATTGTGTATTATAGCTATATTCACGTGTTTTTTTAGCTGTATATCTATGAGAAATATAGCTAGATTTTTAGCTATATTTTTTACCTATCTTTATAGGTACAATCCCTATTTTAGCCCATTATAGCTAGAAATATAGCTAAAAATCTAGCTATATTTCTCACAGATATACGGCTAAAAAACACATGAATATAGCTATAATACACATCAATATAGCTGTATTTTCTTTACCTATATTTTTAGCTATATTTATAGATGTTTTTTTTTGACCGGGTAGTAGAAAATTCCTCTAAGTCGTTATTTGTTTCGTCAATAGTTGTATTATTTTCTGATGAAATTGTCACGTTTTTGTCTGTTGTATTAGTATTATTAGCTAAAGTACTATTTTTTTCGTTTTCAATACTTTTTATTTCTTGATATCCTGTCTGTTTAAATGAAAATTCCTGAGTATCGTTAAGTGATGTATTAGTTTCTGATGAAATCATCACGTTTGTCGCTAAAGTATATTTTTGTGTAAAACTGTCTTCTTTATTATGGCTTTGTTTCATCTTAGTAATTTGTGGAAATGTTTTTGGAATCGTGCCTGTATATTTATTTAATAGTGTATTTTGTTCACTTGAATCATCTGTATTAATATTTGATTGAACGTCCGTAATTATATTTGAGATATTATTTTCAGATGTTTCTTCTAAAGTTGCATTTGAAGCATTACTATCAACTGTTTCGTCTAAGGTTTTATTTAAATTATTACTTTCAATTGTTTGATCTAAATTTTCAGTCGGAGAGCGTGTAATTTTAGTGCTTTTGTGAAACGGATTAATATTTTGGTAGATATGCTCTCCTAAAACTGCTTGTCTAATATGATTTCTAATCCTTTCACGAATAGCATTGATATTTTCGTCTTTTTTAGTAGGTATTTTAAATTTTTGACAAATTTCAGATAATTCTAATTTAGAGTATGATATTACCCACTGTGTTTTTCCTTCTTTTATATACTTTGCTATCTGATTAAAATTTATTTTACTCATTTGAAATCTTCATTATTTACTTAACAATGAAGAATTTTATTTATTTAAAATATTAAATTTTGTACATAAAATTGTAAGTTTTAAAAATTATAAATACCTCTGACTGTGTTTTTCTCTTTCTTTTTTTTTAAAATGTCATTTGCAAACATACGTTATTAACAATTCTTGGACACTGACCTACTATTCTTACTTAAAAGTAAAGAATTTTGCCGATCTATGTTTTGAAACTTGATATTAACTCACTGCCGTTATACCTACACAAGAGCGTACGGTAAAAAAAAATTTTGCTGAGCTTGTATTTTTGAAGTTCAATACACTTGCAATGTTTTGATGACAACTGTCTATGCCGTCTGTTTACTTTATTTTGATATCTTTAAATTCACTTCATATTCTTTTCATAAAAATTTGTATGTTTTTAGTATTATTTAATATAACTTAATATTTCAAATGATATTGAATTTTTACTGCTTAATCGACTTTCCTTTTTATTTCTTTTATTAATCGTAAACTTGAAACTTATTTTAAAATTAAATTATTATGCAAAAATTATTGATATCTGTTGTAATTTCTCAATGCACTAAATAAATAATATTATTTAAAATCAGTTTATAAAAGTATTTGTAATTTTTACTTGATTTCTTATTTATAATTATTCTTGCTAAAATATAGATTTATTTATTGATTTAATGATTTGACATTTATTTTAATAACAATTTTTTTATGTAAATTGTATTATATGATTTTTAATCGCGCAATTTCGCGTATATAAAAATTATTTCAATTACGCACCATGCGTATAATATATTAATTTTATTTTTTTACACTATTCGTATTTAATGATACACTTCATGTTTAATAATTTATTTTTAATAACACTATTCGTATTTGATAATACACTTCGCGTTTAATATTTTATTTTTAATGACACTATTCGTATTTGATAATACACTTCGCGTTTAGTATTTTTATTTTCGATGACGCTTTTCGTATTTGATAATACACTTCGCGTATAATATTTTTATTTTGAACGACGCTATTCGCTTTTAATAATGCACTTCGCGTTAAATTTTATGTATATTTATTCGATTTGTGCCTTTAATATATAATATTTTATTTGACGCACTTGTCGGTTAATTAACACATTTTTTAACACTGTATTTATTATAAGCTCTTTATGTTTTTATGCTCTTTATATATAAATAGGTAAAGAATTATAAATTTTCTTTGATTATCCTGTAAAATATTCAATACGATTTCTCAATTAAAAAATTTGTACCGGAACCAAAATGTTAAGTCCTGGCTTGCACCAAGACTAAATAAAAGTGTTTATGTTATTTAATTATATTAATTAATTGCATAAAATATATAAAAATTATGTTCGTTTAAAATATTGAATTCATTTATAAAATGTACGTCATAAAGATAAAGATGTATGAATCTAGTGGTGTAAAAACTCCACCAATATTTAATTGAACAAAATCGCTCTCACAATTGAATATTATTAAAAGATAAATTCAAAACTTTGAAATAATGATTTTAATAAATAATCATATATTCTTACCTTGTAGTACTCCTTAAGTAGATTGGTGCTGGGTATGGACAGACAAATGAATAAATATAGGCACGATTAAGAATAAGACTCGAGTCGAATATAAGAAACTTTTAAGATATTTATTGACACTTGTAAAAATAATTAATATTGAATACAATAACTGAATTTGAATTTAAATTTGAATTACAGGATTTTCGACTTGGTACCAACGATGATCCTGGGTTAGTGCTGACTGACGTCAATTTCAGTCGGCTTTTATAATTTTTTATCTTTGACATAATTTCATTAGGTGAAAAGTGGATCTTGTTCTTCCTATAAATAATTTCAAAATGTGAGTTTGGTTTTGTAATTTTGAATCGAAGAATTTCGTTTGCTCAATATCAACTTTAAGTTTCTTTACTTCTTAGGTTAACACATTCTTTTATTGTTCGATGACTGTTTAATTAGTTCATCAATATCATGTTAGTAAAAAGATATTTTAACAATTGTAAGTTAAAAAATAATATATAAGGATACGTTGTGACGTAACAACAAAATGTCAATTTAAGAAACAAGAGGAAAAATCGATAAAATTGAAATTAAATTTAAAAAATATTTAAAAAAACATTATTATTTTCAACTAATGAGTTATAGTTCCTCATACAATCTACATAGCACATAAAATAATCTATGTCCTTCGGCCGTTTATACAGGTGACTGATTCCATTCAGATTCATGCAGGCCGTCACTGATCGAGTTTTTTTTCTCTTCTAAGTGATAAAAACACCTTCTAATATGTATATGAAGATAAAATTTACCTCATAGAACGCTCGAAAATATGTTTTTTCCTCGCTACAGCGTATTTAGTGATGGATGTAAACATGAAAATTAAAAAATTGAAAATAAACCTCAATTTTCGAACGACCGTAGCTCCGTCAATTTTCGACCTTTCTGGACGCTCTTAGAAAATCGATTTTTGCGATGCGAGTTAATCTCTCTAAGTTATTCATGAAAAAACGAAAAAAAGAGATTTTTTTTAAACGCAATTTTCTCAAAAACTATTTTTTTTTTTGTTGAAATTTTTATATGTTTTTATACATGAAAAATACTAACTTTTAGAATAGATGAGAATGTGCCATTTTGCCTTATTTTTTTTAAACAGATTCTTAAACGTTTTTTTTATATTTTCTATTTTAAAGCATTGATACCATGGCGCATCATGCCATTTTTCCAACTATTACATCTTTTCACAATTCGTTTATGCTTTTATTTATTAATTTATCAAATATATTAACAAAAATCTTAAAAATAAACTCTCGATCAAATTTTTTTATCAATTAGAACCGAAGTAATGATGATTTTAAGTTTATAAAAATAGAAATTTTTTTGTTGATAATTAAAATTTTTTATTCAGTTTGAATTGTGCGCCCACAATTTAAATTTACTTTGTAGGGAGTAACATATGCCACCGCTAGATGGCGACGATTCACTTTTTGCATTCTCATTAACGAATTGACGCATTCAAGCATATAAAACAAGTAAGATCAAAAATAAAATTGTCTAATGAAGTTATTTTTTCGTACAAATCTTTTTTTGCCAAAGAAATCACTTTTTAATCAATTATCTCTAATTGGGCATTCTTTAAATTTTCTTAGTGCACATTTTATATCATCTTTTGAACAAAAAAGTGAAGAATATATTTTAAATTCCAAATCCGCAATGTCATGTTTATTCTCGTTTTTATATTTATTTATTTAAAGCACCCAACGTAAGTTTCAGGTTCTCGCAATGAACGCAAAGACACGAATCGTTTGGTGGATGGTACCCCAGGATTGGTATAACCCACTTTGGTCTTAAGGCATAGAGTATTGATTTACCAATTTTTGTTTCAATTTCAGGATTTTCTTCAATAAATAAATATTTCTTTTATCCTTCACGTAAGAAAGCGTTTAACTTTTTTAGTTTTTATACCATTTTCTTTAACAGATATTGTGTCACTTTTATTTGCACTCTGACGAGAACAATTGAAATCATCGTTGAAATAATAATTTTTTGCTTTCGTTATAATTTCACTATCCAAAGAATGGCTACAATAGTTCTCAGGCTTTTTGTAAATATCTTTATTATTCACCCAATGATCTTGCTTGATCAATCATATAAACAGTTACATTTGATAAAACTGATTATAAATAATTTTTGGAAATGTTGCTTGGTACAAGACTTAATAACCACACTTTCTCAAGAAAATTTAAACAAGTATCTAAAGCAATTTTAATATTTTTGAGCCATTTATCATATGTTTCACATTCGTAATTTTATTTAATGTGGGAAAATCCGTTATATCGTAGACTTTCATAATTTTACTT